>CP139506.1:74884322-75234535 GCA_021014915.2 Artemisia tridentata subsp. tridentata | reverse complement strand
TTACAAATTACATGAGCTGTTGTTATAAGTACAATCTCGTATATTTATTTTCATATCATAGTAACCTGTGCTACGCGTATTCCCGTTAATAATAAATTTAGTTGTATACAATGTTGCAAAAATCGTGAATCGGTAGCGTGGCGGTCGACCACCCTGCAGCGATTAATCGGCCAAGGCGGGATTAATCGGTGATTAATCGGATTGGCATTTTTTGCATGTTTTGGGTATTTCTGGAGACCAAACTAAAGATCGTAACTGATTCCAAGCCTACTATGTTTCCAAACCTCAATAAAAGGCTCCAATTCTGATTATGAGGCTCATTGTGTGTTATAAGTGAAATAACGATCCCCAAATTAAGTAGAATGCCTATTTTTTTTTTTTTTTTAAAGCTGACTGATACGGCCGATACGGCCGATACAGCCGATACGGCCGATACAGCCGATACGGCCGATTTCTGGCCGATACGGCCGATTTTTGGCTTTTTTTTTTACCCATACCGATTTTTTGACCGATATGCAAAATTCTACAAGGTCGAAGGCCGATAAGCGATATATCGGCGATTAATCGGCCGATACGGCCGATTTTTGCAACATTAGTTGTATATAATTTTCAAATCCGTTTACGCACGGGTTAAACTTATAAAAAGAAATAACATGAAAGTTTTATTAAACGCATATTGTAAAAAAAAATCTTTTCAGGATATCCTTACTTAAACTTTTAAAGAGAAATAACATGAGATGTTCGTATATGAAAAATCTTGTATATTTATTTACCTATCACAATAACTCTTGCTTAAGTTTTGATATTTATAATCTCGTACATATAGTTATACATAAATTTAATCTATACTGATAAAATATTTATTAATAACAACACATGTGTTGCGCTTTTTTAATTAAGTATTAAGTTTAGAGGATATAAAGTCTAAACGAGGTTTTTATTTATTTTATAAGTTAATAAAAAAAATGAAAGTTTTATCAATTACCCATATTGGTTTTAGTCTTTTTGGTTTTTTCTTTTATGTTTTTTGCAAAATCGCCACATGGAATGTAAGAGTGTAGAAACTGTCAAACACCGTCCTAAACAATTATACATCTTTGTGTATGCTTGAAATTCACCAAACATGGGATACTCATAGTCTTGGTTATTGACTATTTTTAGAGGGTTACTTTAGACAACTTTGTAGGTTTGTGCAACAAAAACATGATTCAAGTAGTTTAAGGAGTATATGTTTTAGCATCTATACAACCTTAAAATACATTTTAGCACTTTCCTCTTAATCAATTTTAATATTTTCGTAAATACTTTTAAGCATTAAAAGTAAAAAAACAATGATTACAATTATTTAAAACACAAAGACATCAATTCAACACATTCGCTAGTTGGTCCAAAACCCTAACTCTCATTAAAAATCTTATTAGTTGCAACGGTATTTTTGTCTTTTCAGCACTTAATGTCCAAATAGCAAAAACCCTAGATGTTTTCTGTGCACCGTTTGATGCAAATAAGTTCTTGCTAGATGAATGTACAACGGTAATATGAAACAAGGAAGTTCTAATGACTTACTCCATGTAGCCTTATGTCGCATTTAAGTGAAATGAGTATTACACTGTCTGTCCTCATGTGAGCCACCTTGGTCTCCAAAAGTTAGAACCTGCAACAACAACAAACATCAGCAGCACATCAACAAGAAACAGAAAAAAGAGAACGATGAAGAAAACAAGTTTGTGTGAAGAATTAATATGAATATGGATATTTGAAGTTCAAAATATAGTAACTAGGCTTCAAGTTGTCATATACAATTAAACTGGAAGCACAAGTCATGTAAAACGGTTATTGACCTAGTTCAAGTCTAGAGGTGGCAAATTCGGCCCGTTTACATAATAAGGGTCAAGCCCGAGGTGTTTTATTTCAATGGGTCAACTGGGTTGATAGTCACCAGATCCTACATCAAAAACATACCTCTTTAGAAGGTTCAAATTACTATTCTATTGTAATTACTTTGTTTGTGTAATCATAACTGACGCTTTCATTATCTGTATAAAATATTAAGAAATGGACAAAAGAGTTTTCAACTCGTACTAAAAGTGAGCACTTCCAACCCGAACCAATTGTTGACACGTTATCCAACCCGCCTATCTTTCCAACTATAGTTGAAGTATATAAATCATGATTTTTACCTGAGTATGGAGGGGGTGGAAAGTTCCAGCTGTCATCATGTGGGGGTAAGTCCATTCTATCATGATCACTATGAAAATTCTCGGTTTCTGTACTGTTGATAAAATGAAACTTGCCAGGATAAGAGGAAGGTGGAATATCCCTACACGACTGATCTGACTGAACATATCAGAACTGAGATCACAAAGCAGGCTCAGATGACCGTTGCTTGAACAGGTCGTCGCGGGACACATAGACTGCTGAAAGAGCTAGAACTAGATGGTTCTGGAACTTGCATTATCCATACGAGGGATTCTGCCATCACTGGGAAGTTGACTGCCGTAGATCGCCATCACCGTTCTGCATTTCATGTATCATATAGAAATTAATTACAAAACTATCAAGTCACAGTCTAATTAAGAGGTGTGAGATGTCGACATAGAGAGATCAGATAATATGTCAAAACGGGTAATCTTGGGTACTAACAAAACGGGTTGATGGGTTGATACGAAACACCTTTTATGAGATTTAATGTAAACAATTAGTTTTGCGTAAGATTTAAAAAAATTGTTATTCCACTAACAATGGTTAGGTGATAAAGAAGAACCCAAGTCAACATAGTCATCAATGAATGGATCAAAACTGCAACTACTAGGTCAAAGTAACCTAGTTGCTTGATATAGGATCTGAATGCATCTCAGAAACATCTGAAGGATCTTTTTTGCTACCCTCCTTCAACTCTGAAGTTTCAAAATGACACTCAAAACGGGTTCGGTTTTTCCGGTTTTCAGTTTTGTTTCGGTTTTTCCCCATTTTTTTGCTCACCCCTACGTGCTATAGAGACAACAGAAGTAACATTGCATTCATAGGGAGACTCTTTGTTCTCAATAGCATCTGAGGAAGGTTTCGGGCTTTGCAGGACTAAAATTGTTTCGGCAGTTCCATCAGTCCATCACAAGATGACATAATCTTTAGTTCTTTACTGTGAGCAATTTCCAGTGCCTTTTGTAATGGGCTGCTACTAGTTCCAGATGGTTTGACTACAGGTCCATTAACAATGGTCTCCAAGGGAGCTGGTCCTCCAGGATAAATTGGCTCATCTTCTGCAACATTAGGAGACGGTGGTAAAGCAGCTTCACTATCTGCTAAACAACCTTGTTCTTTGTAGCTTCCCATAATGGGGGCTTATTTACTCATGCTCCATAACTTTATAACCAGATTGCACACAGTTGACTTCATTAACGCCCCGTACCCGTTTAGACCAAAATTTAAAAACTTTAGACGCGGAAACGTTTGACTAAAACGGACTCATACAAATTCTTCATTTAATAACCAGAACCTATAACATTTAACCCTTTAAATGTACTTGCAAGAACATAAACTCGAAAACCCTTCAAAACATTTCACACCACTTGATAACACAACCAAACAATCCTTCTGACCAACGATACGCCGTATCCTTTTAAGGGATACGCCGTATCAAAACTGATAGACCATGCGCCGTATCAACCTGAAGTGATACGCCGTATCACCTTAAACCTCTGATACGCCGCATCTGATATATTAGATACGCCGCATCACCTTAAACTTCTGATACGTCGCATCTAATATATTAGATACGCCGCATCGACCAATTTAGACAGAACATCAGCAGGAAAACCTGCATATACTCAACTCACCACCCAAGCCACTTTGACACCTCAAATACAACACTATAACTTGTATCAAAACACTCACTTTACATTCAAAACCATATCAAACTATAATACACGGCAATTGACCCGTTAGACTCCAAAATGGGTACAAACACGCTTAAATCCAAACGCTCCTTTAAACATTCACTACAAACACTTAAAACACACTTGACGACTCGTTAGACCCCCAAATCGTTACCCGACTTTGACACACTTTATACGACTCATAAAATAGACTCTCGGGGTACAACTTTGACTCGAGCTCGGTATTCTACCTAGCTCCTAATGCTTGTTATCTTCCAAATCCATTCCAAATCCTCATGCTACAATCTAAGCCTTCCATTCCGCCGCACTTAAGCCTACAAAAACATTAACAACTAAAAGAATAAGCTTACGCTTAGTAAGTAACCCGTCATAAAACATATATCATACACATATTCTCACATAAGCGTCATAATCGCATAAAAGCCTCTAAACTACCACATATCACTTACCTCATACAAAACTTCATAACATAACCACATTCATTCATCACAACCATAACCAATAACATACCTTAACTAATCCAAATCCGATAACTAACATACTCCTATCCAAGGTCACTAGCCATCCATCCTTAGATTACAACCATACTAGTCCAACTCTTATACACTTATACCACCACAATACATACATGATAAATACATACATAACACATGCTTTAGGGAGAGTTACTTACCTTAGCTCCACGCTAAGCACATAATCAATATCATCATCATCTATATCATCAACATCATCATCATCCTCATAAGCATCCTAAAACACATAATCATACATAACATATAATATATAATCATTAACTATAATCATGGTTAATACAACCATAACTAACCTCTAAACACTTCTAATCATCATATAATCATATATTGATTATATGATAATCAATCCCATCATTTACTAACTTAAACCCATTATAAACTCATCACATAATCATCATTAACTCTTAATTATCTTAAAATGCCATTTACCCTTTAATCCCAAGTTAGGGTTCACAAACCCTAAATTCTTAATCACCAATTAAACTCTAATTAAACCTCATGAACATCATACCTTATGTAAGAAACAAGCTATAGGCTTAACCCTTGAATTATCACCATTAAACCATCATCATCTCATCATCAAAAGCTCCATCTTCTTCCCTCTCTTCTCTCTATCTCGACATCACAGGAACACACAAGAATTGTGTGAAAATGTCTAGATCCCAACACATATAAACTAGCTGGGAGGGCATTTCTGTCATTTCTATCCATTTTAGGTCGATGCGCCGCATCTATCTTTTAGATGCGCCGCATCTCCTGATGCTCCGTATTTACATTTCAGATGCTCCGCATCTAAGCCTCACTTAAAAGACTCAACTACATATTCTTAGTCAAACATACTTAGGCTCGGGTCAACTTCATCTAGGGTGGGGCCTATTTGTAACCGGGATACGGGTCTAACATTGTAGTCTCGTTGTGGCCTCGACAAGCCAAAAGTGCTATTTAGACTTATATTGGACTATTTGACTATTGAGGATTGATTATTGACCCGAGTATGTTATAAACTCGGACCCGTGACTTGAAATGGATAATAACTCGAAAAATATTTGGTTGGAAATGTATATATAACTAGAAATGGAAAATAAATAATAACGGCTAAAAAGGGGAAATATTAATTAACAAAAACTCATTTGTTACTTAATATTTAATGGAGGTTTTTATTTAAAAACGATAAGTTATAAATAGAAAGTTTGAAGTAAATAAGAGTTATTAAATGTTTTAAGGGCATATTTACCGAGGCACATTACTTTATTATTATAATATTAGGATTTAGGATTATTTGGAATCAATGTCGAATTCGATAAGCATCCGTGATCTTGCCCGTATAACTTATTAAAACCTTAAATAAATTACTGGATCTTCGTTCTTGTTAAATGGTTGTGAGTTTTAGTAGTAGAGTCGGTTTGGGATATTGCAACAACTTGGCGTGTTCGTTATTGGGATATTGTTTCGTGAGTCATGTTTGCTTTGGTCATTTGTTTGGCGTGAGTACACTTGAGTCATGTTGTGTCTCCACTGCACACCCGATGATACCAAACGCTAGTAACTAATATAAGAAAGAGATTTTGGAATTGAAATGGAATATACTGGGGATAATTAGCTTTTGGAAACTTTTACATTTGGAGATATATGTTAAGGCGAGTTTATATTTATTAGGTTGTTCCGAGTCCGTGAGTGCCGATACTTGAGAGTGCTGAGTACCTTGCTTCTGTAGATTTGTGTTTGTGCTTGGCTTCATTGAGGTGAGTTCTCGTAGCCCCACTTTTAATGTGTTTTACCTTGGGGTGGAAATGGTACTCAATGTTTTACAAATGTTTTCATGCTGTGAACTACTGTTTTACATGATTTTGGACATATACGTGTGATGATGCGATTATATGCTGTGACATGCTTTGTTTTGTGTGTTCATGACTGCGCAACTATTAACTTTCTGCTGAGGGCCCACAAGTTATAGGTTCAGTTAGTGTAACTGTTAACTCTCTGTTGAGAGCCCACAAGTTGATAGGTTCAGTTGGTGTAACTGTTAACTCTCTTTGAGAGCCCACATGTTGATAGATCTATCGGGGTAGCTCCCCACGTGATATTGTTTGTGAGTATGATGGACACTATAGGTTCAGTTGGCGCGACACTATTACTGTTTGGATAACATGCTTGTAATTGGTATTCATGTGCACTATTGTCCTACGTTATATTATTCACAGCTCAGTGGTCTTACTTTTAAACCTACGAGCTCACCAACATTATGTTGACGTTTTTTAGTACCATTTTCAGGTGTTATTGAAGCTGTTTAGAAGGTTAAGTTTTGACTGGCTTAGCAAGACTTAAGACAAGACCCTCCTGGTGTATATCCCGTGGAATTGCATTTTGACATTACTAGTGATGCTATTTAACTCGGAGACATATGTTTATTTTGGATGTTTGTACTTATCCCGGTTGTTGGACTTCGCGACTATATTCCGTCTTATGATATACATTTAGTATTTCTCTATTGTGACACCTTGTGTTCTTGACTATGAGGTCATACCCCGTAAATGACATTCCGCTGCACCATTTTTGGGGTGTGACACTGGTTCAAGACTTACGAGTCACTGAATGATGGTTCTATTCTTCACATGGGAAATGAGTCAACAGCCCTGGTGCATGGTCGTGGTTGTGTAGATCTTAGTTTTAGTTCTGGAAAGATTGTAACTTTGTTTAATGTTATTCATGTTCCTCATATAAGGAAGAACTTGGTTTCAAGTAGTGTTTTGAATAATCATGGATATAAATAAGTTATTGAATCTGATAAATTTATATTGTCTAAACATGGTGTGTTTATTGGTTTTGGCTATTTGTGTAATCAAATGTTCAGGCTTAATATTGTCACTGATATTGTTAATTCAGCCTTTATGTCAACCTCTAAACTGAATGACTCTACCCTCTGGCATGCTAGACTTGGCCATGTACACTATAAAAGGATGCAAGATATGTCTAAGGATGGGTTAATCCCAGCATTTGACATGGACACTGAAAAGTGTAAGACTTGCATGTTGACCAAAATAACTAAGAAACCTTTTCAGGGTGTAAAACGTGAGACTGAGCTCTTAGAGCTAATACACAGTGACCTGTGTGATTTGCATGCCACTCCCTCTTTGGGGAATAAGAAGTACTCCGTGATATTTATTGATGATGCTTCTAGGTTTTGTTATGTCTATCTGTTACATACTAAGGATGAAGCATTAGATAAATTCAAAGTATTTAATACTGAAGTTGAATTACAACTTGGATCCCTGATCAAAAGATTAAGGACTGATAGGGGAGGTGAGTACATGGATACTCTGTATTTTCAGTCTGTTGGTATAATCCATGAAACGACTGCTCCTTATACTCCTCAGCAAAATGGTATCTCTGAAAGGAAAAACCGAGTGCTGAAGGAGATGGTTAATTCCATGTTGTCCTATTCAGGGCTGAGTCAAGGTTCTGGGGTGAAGCTATGTTAAGAACTTGCTATTTTTTAAATAGTGTTCCCAACAAAAGGAACAAGGTTACCCCTTATGAACTCTGAACTAAAAGGAAACCCAACCTGAACTATCTCAGGGTCTGGGGTTGTAGGGCAGTTGTAAGACTCCCTGATCTAAAGATGAAAACTTTGGGTGAAAGAGGCATTGAATGCATCTTTGTTGGATATGTTGAGCATTCCAAGGCATATAGGTTCTATGTTATTAAATCTAATCAATATGTTTCAATTAACTCAATAATTGAATCAAGGGATGCACTCTTTGATGAGAATAGATTCTCATCAATCCCTAGACCAAGTCAGAGGATTCCTAATGGAACTGATGACATTGGTGTATTAGAGGTCTCTGATGAGGTCCCTGATGAGGTTGTGGTTCAACAACCTGAACCTGAGCTCAGAAAGAGCAAAAGGATCAGGACTCCCAAGTCATTTGGACTTGAGTTTCAATTATACTTAATTGAAGGTACAATGGATGAGGTCTCTGACCAACACTCCTATTGCTTTAATGTTGAGGATGACCCCAAAACATTTGATGAATCAATGAAGTCCCAGGATGTTGCTTTCTGGAAAGAAGCAATAAATGATGAGATGGACTCCATCATGGGCAACAACATTTGGGTGTTGGCTGATCTACCACCTGGTTGCAAACCTTTGGGTTGCAAATGGATTTTCAAAAGGAAAATGAAGGTAGATGGAACTATTGAAAAGTTCAAGGCTAGACTAGTCATTCAGGGCTTTAAACAAAAGTCAAGGATTGACTACTTTGATACTTATGCCCCTGTGGCTCGTATCAGTACCATAAGATTGCTGATTGCTTTGGCATCAATTCACAATCTGATTATTCATCAGATGGATGTGAAGACAGCCTTCTTAAATGGTGAATTGGATGAGGAGGTTTATATGAACCAACCTCAGGGCTTCATCATGCCTGGCAATGAAAACAAGGTGTGTAAACTGATTAAGTCCTTATATGGACTGAAGCAGGCACCTAAGCAATGGCATCAAAAATTTGATGAAGTGGTTTTGTCTAGTGGTTATTTACTTAACCAGTCTAACAAATGTGTATATAGCAAATTTGATGAATCTGGTAAAGGAGTCATCATTTTTCTATATGTTGATGACATGCTGATCTTTGGACCTGACAAAGGAATTTTTGTCATCAAGGTTCTCCATGAAAGACATGGGGGAGGCTGATGTTATCCTTGGTATAAGGATCAAACATGAGAGTAAGGGAATTTCTATCACTCAATCTCATTATATTGAGAAGGTACTGAGGAAATTCAACCACTCTGATTGTACTCCAGTGAGTACACCTATGGATACAACTGAGAAGCTGATGCCTAATACTGGCAAAGCTGTATCTCAACTTGAGTATTCTAGGGTGATTGGCTGCCTGATGTATGCCATGACTTGTACAAGACCTGATATTGCATTTGCAGTGGGGAAACTGAGCAGGTATACTAGTAATCCTAGTGCTCAGCACTGGCAAGCAATTCAGAGGGTATTGAAGTATTTGAAGAGAACTATAGATTATAGTCTCTCATATACTGGTTATCCTTCAGTATTAGAAGGATACACTGATGCAAGTTGGATCAGTAACACTGAAGACAATTCGTCTACCAGTGGCTGGGTATTCCTACTTGGTGGAGGTGCAATTTCTTGGGCATCCAAGAAACAAACTTGCATCACCAGTTCAACAATGGAATATGAATTTGTGGCCTTAGCAGCTGCTGGTAAAGAGGCTGAATGGTTGAAAAACTTGCTTCTTGAGATTCCATTGTGGCCTAAACCTATAGCACCTATTTCTATCCGGTGTGATAGTGCAGCTACATTGGCAAAGGCTTATAGCCAAATGTACAATGGGAAGTCTAGACACTTAGGTGTCAGGCATAGCATGATTCGTGAGCTTATCATGAATGGGGTGGTATCTATAGAGTTTGTTAGATCTCAACAAAACTTAGCTGATCACTTGACGAAGGGATTGGCTAGAGACTTGGTTATAAAGTCTGCTAAAGTGATGGGTTTAAAGTCCAATTTAGTCACTGAATGCTAAGACACCCAACTCCCTCATGAGGAAACTTGGGAGCTGAGTTCAATGTGGAAAGTTGAACATTCAGTGGACTGGAGCACATGTTTTACAATCATCCCAAGGTTTGTGCTCGGAACCTGCTGGAAAGGAGAATGAAGTATTTACTTCTTAATGGTTAATTTCTTTGAAAAAGTGCTTGGCAGGATCATGAATAAAGAGGAACCACCTATGTGAATGTTGAAGTTTTGTCGCTTCAGGGAGCTTAGGACTTTTGGCTCTTACAACATTTATGAATTAGATATGGACACATGGCTTGTATAGTGTCAGGAGCGTTTAAGTGTTTGAAAACTTGTGTGTATTTTATCTTCAGGTATTCAAATGGGTTGAAGGGTTCAATTCTTAGAACACCCTGATTCTCGAATATCTGAACGTGTAATGTACTAAGATGGAAATTCAATACTCAGGATATTTTCGTTTATGCACTTGTTTTGTTTAATGTTTTATTTTCATGCAAAGGAAGTGAACTAAATTTGGATAGGATTGTTGGAAAATTTAGTGCACTTGAGGAATCAGTTCACACCTGGTAATGGGTCAGGAGGTACGGAGTGTACACCCATCAGGTTCCTGACTACCCTGACTCAAATAGTGGTTAGGAGTAACTCATCAGGTCCCTGACTACCCATCAGGTCACTGAGTTACTCATCAGGTCCCTGACTACCCATCAGGTCACTGAGGTTAGTACTGCTGAGTTAGTACTGCTGAGTTAGTACTGCTGTGATAAGTATGTAACTACTTTGACCTATTCAAGTGGCAGTTAAAACTGCCTTTATGACCACGTTTAATTGGTCATGTAACCACTATTGGCTATAATGGGGATAATTATGAAGCGATTAATGGGCCGATTAATCCTCATAATTCCATTTGACTAGTTGTGAGTACTTTCCTATATATAGGAAATCAATCAAGCATGAAGGATACAAAACAGAGAACATAAACACTTGAAAGCAAAAGGGTTATTGATTTGGTGCCTAAATCTTTAACATACATTTGGTCTTATCCCAAGTAGATATTCGTGATACCTAGGCATTAGGGTCGAATAGTTTACTTTCGAAAGTGATAACACGATTCCAAGTGATATCCGGTAACCATTCTTTGGTAATTAGCTAGATCATTGATTATCTTCACCCTGTTCTGGGCCAACAAACAACAACCAACATGATCCCCGATAAACTGAGAAAGATCAACAACCTGAAGAGCATTTCCGAACAGACTCAGAAATCATGAGATGGCCATATGAGCCCATTTACTAATGAATGGGTTGATGGCTAGTTATAAACTATCACGACTGAAGCGGATAGAAAAGGTACAAAACAAACAATTTGAAAGTCACCTTAAGGGTATTTTTAATGTGTTAAATCTCCTTAATCAGTTTATTCACAAAACTTTCTTCTTATTAGAATACTATGATTTATATAACCATATTTAACTCGCTAACCATATACGTATATAGTTATTATTATGCAATAGTATGCCGTTAAATAAATATAAAACCATAGAATGGGGTAATGCTACCTTGTAAAATTCACTAGCTGCCTCATTGGTCATATTCATAGTGTTTTCCTTCTTTAGCATATAGTCACAGTAATCCACCAATATGTCACTAAACTTGACCCCGACGATCTCTTTATTACACAGTCCCTTAAGAGCATCATTATATTCCTATAAATGAATATACAACAAACTAAATATTCCCAGTTGTATGCATAACATAAGTTTTTTTTTTCTTTAAAAAAAAAAAGCAGAATACACAAACAAACCTTGGATATGAATCTGTGGTTACAGAAGTACTTGCTACAGTAACCGCCATAGTCAGCATGCAAAGCTTCTAACTTCAATAGGAACATCTGAAGAGTAGATTACCTCAGTTTTTGCATTCTGAAAATCTTTTTGTATGTTTTTATGGAGGTGGAGAAACAGGTTGGTCGAGTAGTAATTGAAACAGTACGAACCAGGTTGACCCAAAACATCGCCTATTCGTAAATAGCTATTGTGTCTAGTTGAACTGTCTGAATTAAATAATTTAGGAGTTTTATATGCATTACAAACATACTTTGGGCGACTTTCTAGCCATTTGACATGTTTGCTATTTTTTTGTTCAATAAATCCGTTTCGCCCATTAGAAAAAGAAACATATTGTTTACCAAATGACACATAGCTACTTTGTGTCGGCAAAAGCAAAAATAAGATCCTGACAAGGCAACCATGTAAATTCATAGGCAACTGTAGAATAATATTTGGTCTAACAGAAGAAGGTTTAAGTATCAATGTCAACATCATTTGAGTTGTGGGGAAGTAAGTCGTGGTTTTATATGTGTTGCAATTGAACGCTTTACTAGATATAGACACCGAGAAAATTAATGAGAAGCAAGTAAGGAGTAGTGAAGTAGATGATAGTGAACGGCTTTTGAGAAAAAGAAGTATCAAGAAACTCATAAGCAATACATCTTAAGAATACAGTACATCAGGGTACAAAGATTAAAAGACAAAGGTTTTCATCTTTTTGGTTTAAAATGTTAAATAGCGTATGTTTAATCTGAGAACTATTAAGCAACCATGACTAGTGGTGTTCATTAATTCTCATGGTAATTCGTAGATGCCAATTCTATACATAACATATCTTAATGTTACAGGAACCTAAAACTTCATATTCTTGCTTTAAAAACGGTTTGGTTGACCAGTTAGGGAGGATATGAAGCCCATCAGTTTGTATGCACAAGAGTTTTTATATGTGATAAGATGGTTTTTGACAAAATCAATCATGCCAAGTGATGTGTTGCAAATTTAAATACCACTTTTAACTTGTAGTGAAAAAAAATTAAAGTTTCTAATATATAAATATGATATTGTAATGCTTGCAATGTTTGAATGTGTTATTATTCTTTGTTCAGTTGCAACTCACATGGAACCAAGGCATCAATTTACATTGAAGGTATTAACGTGTTTCATTACTAGGCAGGAAGAAACAGAAGAAAAGTAAAGTCATCATATTAGCACTCACCTCACTACTTGCAGCTTCTTCAGCTTCTCGGACAAGTGCATGACCTTTTGCAGTGATGTGCTAGCACCAAACAATAGTCATAAGTGAATAGGTCAAAATGCTACCTCGAATCATATATTAGCAAACCAGTACCTTTTGGAACACCTTAGCTATATCTAAGATGGCACCAGGCATCCCCTTGGTCACTCTTCCCAGCCTCGCCAGATCTTCGGCCTGGTTTTTAGAGAATAAATGTTACGTACACATCTTACTAACAACCTCAGTCATTGGAACAAAACTACATACCTTGTCGTCTTGAAACAAAGAGAGGCAACCGTTGTCTTCTTTTTGTAACCAATACTCGTGACTTTGTTCCCAGAGTAATTTTAGTCTCTGCAAAATGAAGAGGAAAAAAAATCGTAAATAGGCCTGAACTTAACAAATACAGGTGTCTGAGATTTGTAGTAATATGCTTGCCAAAGGTACTTAGGTGAGACATCATATGTCTAAGAGACTAACGTTTATGAACGCCGGTTCACTGGATGGATCCAGATAATAAGAAACGCAGTCCAACTCTGCATTATTGGAACACTCCACCTGTACCCATACAGAAAGTTGATTCCAATGATAGATATGACAGCACAAGCACAGTGAACTCTACATAAAAAAAAGGTGTGCAAATTTACCTTGAACATATATTGCACGAAAGTGCAGCCTTCCTTTTTCCAGTCTGATGCCTTTTTATTGTAATAAACATCTAAATCCTCTATGAGGCGGTCTTCGATGTCTTTCTTGTAAAAATCACCACCAAGCTCAATAAAAGTAAATATCGCGTGTTTGATGAGTAATTTTTTTGGGCCCTAATTTTTTATCAGTTTGATTTTGTCGCTCTTCCGTTAGTTGTTTGGAAATGATTTAAATAGGGAATTTATATATATATATTTTTGAAATTACAAGCGCATGATAGGTAAACGAGCAACAAGCTGCGCGCAACCCCTTTTTGAATTGCAAAACCTACCCTACTAAAAATAAAACCTTGATTCTTGGAGGACGGAGAATTACTGTGGACAACCTTTTGCACCCGATCCAGGAATCGGATTGCCTCGGGGGCAAGGGATCCAAAAGTATCAAAAGCAAATGGCACAAACACGTGTTGATTCTCCAAACAAGCAGTTTCATGTTTAGTCACCTTTTTAGACTCCGCCTTCAAAACTGCTTGCCCAGCCACGAACCCCGTGTCCCGAAACCCCACCAACGGGGACACCCCGGTGAGGTCTACACAAGCATGTTTACCACCTGCCCAACCGAATACGAGGACATCCACCGGGCGCAGGGTGGACCTTCCTTCCAACGGGTCTGTCAGAAAATATCCACGATTGAAGAGTTGTAGTTTTTGTAAATACAGTGCAGAAAAATTTTATGCGCTACTTTCTCCAATGATTGAATTTGCAGTCGCAGAATCAAAACTGTGTCAAGACGAGTGAAGACATCACTAAGCCACTCAATGAGTAAGCTATATTTTTCGCACTGGTCAACCCAGAGAGACAATACCGAATTTTCATACTCCTCCATTTGCTTTGGTGAATAATCCTTCCTCCTCATCAGCTTTGCATATGGACTCAAAATGTCCATCTGGGTTAACAAACTGCTAACCGTATAACAGAAACTTCTAAAGACTCTGTTGCATGTGTCGTACAGTAACCTCAGGAAACGATCTTCAGTATCTGGTATTTCACATATTATGAGCTTAATATGTTGCAAATATGTCTGACACAACTCATGATATCCTGTTGATGCTTGTGTCAGGTCCTGTAATACTTTATCCAAAGTGGTGTCAACTGTAGTACAAATTTCTTGATATCGAGTACTTTCCGAATTCTGCATTATTACGACCGCCTGCACCAAAAGGGGAGTATTTAAAGGATTAATAGAAGAATTCAAAGTGATTTTAAAAGTAGTTTGTGAGTGAGATGGACACTGTTGTTAATTGAAATGGTGTTTTAGCTACGTGTTTCTTAAAAAACAAGGAGGTCAAACAAATATTTTAACTGCAGCGCAATCTGTTTATGTTCACTAATGTTGTCTAAGAAGTCAAATGTAACAAAAGACAAGTACGAGGGTTTACAGGTAAACAGACTTGGAATGATTATTTAAAAATGATGAATCATTTGTAAACACGGCGAGTTGAAGCAGCAAGAATCGAAGCTCAATTATGTAATTTTGTTAGAATGTTGCATAAAATCAGCAATTTTGTTGGATTTCAGACACAACACCTAGAAAAGAATGATCCAAGGTGACACTATTGCTAAGTTAAATGGTGTTTTTAGACAAGTTTTGGGACTTAGAAAGGACGCCAAGTAATCAATAACGAAACCATGGTAGAGAGATCAGTCAAACAAGGAGTTTAATGCTTAAAAGCAAGTTGTAGGCAGAGTGACCTTGAGTCAAATAATAATAGAGACATGGAGAAGTTACTAGTTGGAGGTAATATTACGTTGAAGTTGTAAACAAGTAAAACAGAACTTCTTCTGAAGTTTTTACAGACAAGATAGTGTGGATATGTAATATGCTTATCCTATACAGTGAGCCAAGACAAACTGAGATGCTTTTCACTCCATTATATACTACATTCTAGTCAAGCAAGCAATATATCTAAAATATGTTCAACTCATTAAGCAAACTGTTTGTTGTTTATGTGTGGAGACTCGAGGCTTAAACCATTACATGTGGTGTTGTTTAACAAGGCTGAGTATTACTCGCTACAAGGTAGGTGACTCAGGCGAGTTGATCAAATCGGAGTGACGAGTTGTTGGATGTTTAAAAGGTAAAAAGTCTTATACTCAAAAATATTGTTTGTTTTGCCCGATACTATTACATCTAGTTTGTTGTTTAAGGGGTAAAACCCTCTCTCGACCCGTACAAAACAAACCCTATTACACTCACACCGTCAATACTTATCGAAAATAAATAACTGCAACTATGGTCACTAAAGGGGTGTTTGTTTAAGCTTATTTATGGGCTTACGAGGTTATATGTTTTCGGCTTATGAAACATAAGCCTCATTTTTTCGGCTTATTTTAAAACTCGTGGGCATAGGAGGTGTTTGTTTAAGCTTATATAGCGGGCTTATAGCTTATGTGGTTTTCAGCATATTTTTCATATGTAACAACCCGTAATTTTCCCGGCATATTTCTATACGAGATTATCCCTGTTTTCCATTTACGAATATTTCCGAACTTATTTGGTTTAAAAACTTGAAGTTATCTCGCGAAACGTGAAATTCATACACAACGCGTACTGGCACAACCGACGAATTGATTTGATTATTTGATTATTCGTGAGAAACGAGGCGTATGAATAGTCGTTTTTATTGGAAAAATTATTCTGAGCGCGATGGCGTAATTCTCGCATCTTGAATCTATTGTTTACTAATTAATAGTCTAAACGAGCCCCAAACTTGATTTCGTGAAAGATTGCAAAAACTACAATAGTGGTCCCTGAACTAAAGTTCCACCCCTGCCCCTAAACTTTAGTTGTTGGCTGTTTCAGTTCCTAGGGTTTACACAACCCTAAACCTAGCACTATATATACACATTTATAAGATCTCTAGGGTTATCATTCCCACTCATTTCCGGCAGCCCCCCCCCCCCTCCGGCCACCTCTGTTCCGGCCAACCCCTCTCCACCACTGCTGCCTCTGTTAGTCACCACTAACACAGCCACCATCAGCACCTCACCATCACACCCCCATCTCTTTCCTTTCTCTCTCTCGATAATGTAAAGATTTTTCCGGCGAGATTTCCGGCGACACCAGTTTATAACCATACGAGTGTAGATCAAAGGTTGTTTCAGGAGTTTTTTTGGTTCGAGGTCACCACAGCCACCACGGCTGTCACCACTCCACCACCGCCACCATCCTCCACTCCCCTTTTCTCGACTTGGTAACTCGAGAAAACCGTTTGATATTTATTGATTTTGATAAAACCGATTGATGTGTATATGTTTCTCGTGGATTTTAAAACTATTTATGAAACAATGTTATAAATTCGTGATTAAAAACCGGATATAAATGTTTTTGAAATCATTCGTGTGGTAAGAAATGGACTTAAAGGAGTGTTTGTTTGCTCGTTTTACTCTCGGGTAGGGTTTAACCCGTACATGGATTTAGGGTCGACCCACTTGGGTCTTGTTTTGGTATTGGAATTCCATATTTATCTATGTTACTGATTCGATTTGGGGTGTCATGGTTGCACTTGTGTTGAACTCGGAAACCAGAAACCACCGTAGGGTGTTTGTTGTTTGAATGATGTGGTTTGAGTCTCGGAAGGTGAATTCATTCACTGTAGGTTGCGTTTTGGATTTGCTTATTTTAAGCTGCTTATAATGGTGATCTATTTTGGTTTTCCTTTTGTCTCGGTTTGGTTAACAAAACACCACGAAGGTATTGTAGTCGCGGATAGCTTTGTTTGGTCCTGAGTTTACAGTTTGGATTTGGTGAGTTATTTGTTGTGTTTAAGGCTCAGTTTATTGTTTTGGTTGATTGAAGTCCGTTTGTGTTGTGGATGTCGACAAATTCGAAGCCGAGACCTCCCATGGTCTCGGCATGAGGAAGTTGTTATAGTTCTTGGTGATTGTTTGTTGTGTCGCGGTAGGAAGACCCAAGAGGGTGTTTGATTGTGTCTCGGTCCGAGCCAAACACCCAAGAGGGTGTGGCTGGTCATGAGGCTGGCTGGGTTTTGTTGGTTTAACATTGGGTTCAAAATTGGTTTGTATTTGGTAATGCGAATGGGCCACAAGCCCAATATAGGTGTGTTTGGCTGTTCATGTGTTGGGCTGGTATGTGCCTAAGCCCAAGTAAACATGTAGGTTTAATAAATTGGTTTTATGCGTTAACAATATTACGGATATTGAACTTTGATTAACGGGTATTACTTTGTTTGCAACTTGGGATATTTAGTACGTTTCGGATTATAGAGAAATTGTGAATTGGACTTGAATACGAATCATGACTCGAATTTGTACATATAATGGATTTTTATCTTTTGGACAAGTATTGGATCGTTATTGGATTTACGATATTAGACATTGGACTTATTGGGCATTTTGAGACTCGAGACGGTATAATATATTAGATTAGAAATGAATTTAATATATTACACACGAAACGGACACAAAATATTCAATAAACCCAAAATTAATAATTACGCGAATGATAACGAGACATAAAACTTATAAAATATTGTAACTTCAGACCTAGTTAACTAAAGTCACAACAACTTGAGAAAACTGATTTTTATTAGTTAAACTATTTCTATTTATAAGACGTATATGTTTTATACAAATTATTTGGGATATCGGGGTAAATACTGAAACGTACAAACTGATTTATTTTATTTGAGGTGTTTATTTGTCGTTAACTTCTAGATCTGTCTTCTTTGGTTTGAGTTCTCGTCAGTATTCTCTCGACTATGTCGATGTCTAGTTCTCTTTGGCGTGAGTTGTATGTCGAGTCTATGTTTTCTTACCACACCACACGAAACGTTGATATTAAGCTTTTGATGAGTTTTGAATTTGAATAATCCACGAAAACTACGACACGTTGTCTTTTATAGACTTTATTTTTGTGCGAGACGTATTTTGAGATAACCATATACGTATTAGGTTGTGCCGATCCTAGACCGTTGTGTACCGCTGTGCTTGTACCTCCGTGTACCATCGTGCCTGTATATCTTGGAATTGTCGTGCCGTATGTCTTGAGACTGCTATGTTTTGCTTCTCGATGCCAGTCGTGTCAGTTGTGATCTTTGCATTGCTGTGGCTAAGGTGAGTTCATGGCCTTTACTTTTACCGGTTTTATAACTATATTGGGGGAGAATACATGCTCGTTTTTAACTAAACTCAATAACTATTTATCTGAAATATGCGAACTGTTTACTCAATATTTGACTGTTTGGCTGAAATATTTGATCTGGTTATTTGATGGCATTATGCGATTTGACTGGTATTCATGTGAGAAAACTTTCAAACTGTTTTGAATGGACCTAACTGTTGCTTTTTATTTGCTATAACTTGTTGACTGGCTAAGGTTAGATATGCAACAGATGTTTGTCTTAGACCAGGGTAGCAAATAATCTAGTTTGATTTGCTATAACATGGTGCCTGGCTAAGAACTGATATACTTAGGGCCCTACTGTGTTTGTCAATATGAAAGAGGGCTATCGTTACCTATCATATTGATACTAGATCGGTTGTGTTTGTTGATATATGTGGAACTTGTGATTTATATATATCTTAGTCCAGTGTAGCAAATCACTTATCTTGGTCCACTGTTAAACTTTTTCTAAAACCTGTGAACTCACCAGCGTAAGCTGACTCTTTTAGCATGTATTTTCAGGTTTAAGTTGATAGCTTATTTCTGGAGGCGTTTGGCAAGGGGCATGGTCATAGACGACTCTGATATATATATATATATATATATATATATATATATATATATATATATATATATATATATATATATATATATATATATATATATAGACCGCTATACCTATTTATGGGCCTATTTCCGCACTACTTTTCAATAATGTAAATATAACACTTTTTGTTAATAAATTTTATTCGAAACGGTTGAGGTAAAACCGTTCTTTGTACCTTGTGTTGTGATACCAATTAGGTAGCACCCTAGTGACATGTATGCTTCCGCTGGACCCGATTTTAGGGGTGTTACAGATTGGTATCAGAGCCTAGGTTATAGAGAACTGGGTATATTTTTAAAACCTGGACTATAACCACTTTTATGAAAACTTAACCCTATGACCGCCACATGCCTGCCTGCCAAGCTGATGCCTCACGTATGATCTTGTTTGAGGATATAATTGATGAGACGAGTAAAGATATATTAGATGAGATGTTCATGGTATATTTGACGAGTTGCTTGATGAGATGCTTGATTATATATTTGGTGAGATGTGTGCCTGACTATTGGATATTGTATATCCGCATATTTTTAGTTGTTCACTATAAGCATTTCCATATGCTTATGCACGCGCCATACTTGTCGCGGAGTTACGCTATTTCCTTGCGTAATCTCATTATTGAATGTCGAGTTTGTACACTTGTCGTAGTTTTGGGAATGATTTTGGATGTAAAGGACATACTACTAGTATAACTAGGCTGAGCATTTCAAAATTCATTGAACCTCGGGTGAATATAGACTGATCACCTATATTCAACTAGGTACAGTGGGACATAGCCTGATCACCTATGTCCGACTCAGAGGTGAATTTTGCAATACTTGGAGTAGTTATAATGGAATTATGTTCGAGTTGGTTTTTTATTTTGGAAATGGTAAAGTTTTTCGTGTGTACACGGACATGGAATATTACATCCGTACACACAACACAATGGCATCACAACACTTCATGAACCGTAATGCCCTTGGTGTTAGACCCGTTTCCCGGGTAGTGGGACCCCACCCTAAACGAAATGGATCGAGTCTAAATATGGTTGTTTAAGGGCAAATGGTCATAGTGTTAACTATTAAGTGTTAGTCTGTTATGGCCTAGATGCGGCGCATCTAGGAAATACATGCGGCGTATGGTAGAAAGGGAAAGTAGAACCGACTTGTTATAGTCCATGCGCCGTATTGGAGAATGAGATACGGCGTATATAAGGGGTAGCATGGATGCGGCGCATCTAAAATATAGATGCGGCACATCTACCTTAAATAAGCAGAAATGACAGAATTGCCCTTGTAGCTAGAATCTTCCCCATTTATCTATAAGTTTCCACACTCTCCTGTAAAAGAGAGTGTGTTTCCTGTGAATGTCGAACCAAGGAGAAAAGGAGGGAAAATAGAGCTAGGTGATGGCTTATGATGGAGAAGATAAAGGATCCATGTTTATGATCTTTCTTAGCTTTGATTATCAAGTAAGTAATCCCTCTCAAGTTAGTGATTTAAGTGGGAAATCATCATATGATGTGGGTATGATCATATGATGATTTGATTAGAAAGATGATTATATTTTGATGGGTTTTGATAACCCTTGTTATGTATTTTGATTATTATGTTGTTAGGTTGTGGAAGATTATGTTGATGATGATGGATCATGATGATGATGTTCTTGATGTGTTGTTTAGCTTGGATTGAGGATTGGTTGTGTGTCGAAGGTTAGAAGGTAGAAACTAGGAGCTTAGTATAGATTACCGAGCTCTATGGCGATATTGTACCCCCGTTGGTCTTTTAATGGATTGTAATGTAAAGTCAAGTGTTAAGTTGTATGTTAAGGTCGTCCAAATGATTTGGTAGCCATTTGGTGGCTCAAAGTATGTTTTACACGTTTATGGGTTAAGTTAAGGGGCGTTTGGCACAAGTGTCTAATCGTACCCATTTTGGGGTCAACCGAGTCATTTGTCGTGTATTATGAATTGTTAAAGTTTTGAATGCTATTTGAGTGTTTTGGTACAAGTTATAGTGTTGTATTGGGGTCAAAGTGGATTTTGGGGTAAGTTGAGTATATGCAGGCTTTCCTGCTGATGTTCTGTCTAAATTGGTCGATGCGGCGCATCTAGTATAATAGATGCGACGCATCAGATGTTTAAGGTGATGCGGCGTACCTAATATGTCAGATGCGGCGTATCATAAGCTTGAGTAGATGCGGCATATCATTTCAGGTTGATACGGCGCATAGTCTCGCATCAGCAGATGCGGCGTATCCCTTAAAAGGATACGGCGTATCGGTGGTCACAGAAGGATTGTCATGTCGTGTTATAAGGTTTTATGTAGAATGTGTTGAAGAGCTTGTTGAGTTTATGTTCTTGCAAATGTTTTAAAGGGTTAAATGTTATAGACTCTGATATTTGAATGAAGAGTTTGTATAAGTCTGTTTTAGTCAAATGTTTCCGCGTCAAAAGTCAAAGTTTTTGGTATAAGCGGGCACGGGGTGTAACAAATTGGTATCAGAGCTTCGGTTTAAGTGAATTAGGTTTCCACTACAGGTTGCCTAGTCTTAAACCACTCATAGAAGCGTTAGATGTAAGTGCTAGTTGCGCGGAAATTAATTGCTAAGTGTTAGATGGATTAAGTTTCATGCTAGTTGAGCCTATTAATGATAGGTGATGTATGCTTGTGATAGTGTTGATGCGTATGAGATGCAAGTCCATGGGGACATGAGGTGTTTAGATCATTAGTTGGCCGAGCACCTCGGTTGGTGCCGGTGTTGATATTGTGATTATGTGATGTAAGTCCGTGGAGGACTTGAAATGTTTATATGATTAGATAGCCGTGCACCTTGGTTGGTGTCGGGGATTGTATTGTGATATGTGAATGTATGATAGAGTTAGAGTTATGAATGCGAGTAGCAAGGCTAAGTGGTATTAGAGACGGGTTGGTAAGCGAACTAAGGTTTATGATGCCTTAGCTATAAGATGGGCTATTGCTTGTGGTTAGTTAGAAGGTCGATGCTTGGACATTGCTCGGTTATGCAATGTGATATATGATGCCATAGACTATGTGATTTGATTTTGTTTATGAATGTTTTAACACTTGTCGGATAAGTGTTAAGCGTTATGATATGATTGCATATATGATGTTAAGTGTTGTTGTTTATATGATGATAAGTCTATGGTAGTTAATTATATGTGTAAGCTTTATGTGATGTGCTTGAGAGCACGTTTGTATTGAGTGTATGAGTTGAGATAGATGCATTGGAATGCATGTTACGTGTTGACCTAATTGTGGTCGGTAAAGCTAAAAAGAAAACATTGATATGTGAAAAGAATTAAGAAGCATGTTAATAATTTGAAAAAGCATAATTGCTTAAAAAGATAAAGATAAGAAAGAAGTGAATAGCGAAGTATGTTTATAGCTTGATGTTTTGAGAAGCGTGAGTTCTTATATGCTAAACTAAATGAGAAAGTTAAAGTGAAAAGTTAAGAAGTGATGAGAACATGTTACATATAAAACATGATAAATTGAAAAGTGCTAGTGATATATGGTAAAGTATGATGAGTCAAAGTGACGAATAAAATATAGATTGCGTTAGAAGTCATAGGTGACTTGCAGTGCGTTAGAAAGAGTTGTAAAACATGAATGTGATCATGTTAATATATTTGAATATGTAAGATGAAATTAACGAAAGTGTTACAGAATAAACCTATGTAAGGTTTGTATGCATACAAGTTGAATAAACTAAATGAAGTGACAGTATGAAGTGAGAATATGGTCAACAAGGGTTGACGGGTATAGTAAAAGTGTGTTGTAAGAACACGTAGAAATGTGTAAGTTGTAATGAATAAGCATTACATATAAATTGTTTAAATAAAAATGGCACATAGCGAGAGTGTGAGTCAACATGGGGTTGACGGGTGAAAGATAAGTGGCATTGTGAAAATGCGATGATAATAAATGTGCAAGTGTTATATAGAAACTTGTCTAGATGATAGAAAGCGTGATAGTGAATGTTGAGATTGCGTAAGGCAATGAAAATTGAATAAATGATAGTGTGTGCCTATTTATAAAAGTGCATGAAAGATAAAATGAGTAGATATGATAAGACAGATATAGCTTGGATCCAATGCTCTAGTTTTGGCATCCTTTGGGATGGCCTAGTTTGCCTTTTATGGCATGATTGTTAGCTTGCCTTCACCGGCATGGTTTGCCTATATCCTTGGCATGATGTTAAGGTGTCTTTATGACACGATGTTAAGGTGTCTTTATGGCACGATGTTAAGGTGTCTTTAGGGCACGATGTTAAGGTGTCTTTATGACACGATGTTAAGGTGTCTTTATGGCACGAGGTTAAGTTGCCTTCTATGGCATGATGTTAAGCTTGCCTTATGGCATGGTTGTTAGCTTGCCCTTACGGCATGGTGGTTAGCTTGCCTTATGGCATGGATGAAAGTTAGCGAGATTGGATCCAAGGCTAGTAAATATAGAAAGTAAAGTATGTACGAGTGTTAGGTCGGAAGCGTATAAGTAGGATGGTTTATGGTTTCTTGATTTAAATGGATTGGGACGCCTTTTCATTTGAATGAAGAAATTGTAAATCACCGAACCATGAATTTGTATTTCTTGATTTACATAGATCGGGACGCCTTTTTATGTGAATGAAGAATTATAAATGAGTGGGCTTATGAGTAACCGATATGACATGAGTACGGATAGTGATATGAGATAGTGAAAACTAAAACCGGTTAGACGTCATAAGAAAAGATAAATGCGAATAAAACTGATAGCAGTGTTAAGGTAATATATGAAACCTTAAGTTAGACGTCTAAATTGAATTATGTTTTAATTTGATAAGTTAATTTGTGAGCATTTCCCAAGAATTAATAAGAAAGTTTGTTTAAGTAATGCGTGAGTAAGAAATTTTGAAGGTGCCGTTGTATGGTACTTTGTATATTTTGAGATAAGTTGCCGGTTTTAGTATAGATGCGTATTTGGTATTATGTGGAATGTGAGATTTGCCGATATATGATGTTATGTTATGGTTAGTGCATGGGCATATGTTGTGTGTTATAGTGATGAAATTTGACTCATATAGAGTCAAAGTAGTAGATATTTCCGGATGACAAGTCGTCATTGCTGGAAATCTTGGATAAGTTTGCGATGAGAAGTGTGTTTTAAGCGAAGTATGGGTTATAATTGCGTATAATGAGTTTAGAATTTGCAAGATCAATTAGATCGTTGCAAGGTATTGGCTTAGAAAGCGTGAGAACAAGGACTTGTTTATATTTTGAATTTAGTTTTGGATAGTTTTAGACGAGAGATTTCGGGGACGAAATCTAAATAAGGGGGTAGAATTGTTAGACCCGTTTCCCGGGTAGTGGGACCCCACCCTAGACGAAATGGATCGAGTCTAAATATGGTTGTTTAAGGGCAAATGGTCATAGTGTTAACTGTTAAGTGTTAGTCTGTTATGGCCTAGATGCGGCGCATCTAGGAAATACATGCGGCGTATGGTAGAAAGGGAAAGTAGAACCGACTTGTTATAGTCCATGCGCCGTATTGGAGAAGGAGATACGGCGTATATAAGGGGTAGCATGGATGCGGCGCATCTAAAATATAGATGCGGCGCATCTACCTTAAATAAGCAGAAATGACAGAATTGCCCTTGTAGCTAGAATCTTCCCCATTTATCTATAAGTTTCCACACTCTCCTGTAAAAGAGAGTGTGTTTCCTGTGAATGTCGAACCAAGGAGAAAAGGAGGGAAAATAGAGCTAGGTGATGGCTTATGGTGGAGAAGATAAAGGATCCATGTTTATGATCTTTCTTAGCTTTGATTATCAAGTAAGTAATCCCTCTCAAGTTAGTGATTTAAGTGGGAAATCATCATATGATGTGGGTATGATCATATGATGATTTGATTAGAAAGATGATTATGTTTTGATGGGTTTTGATAACCCTTGTTATGTATTTTGATTATTATGTTGTTAGGTTGTGGAAGATTATGTTGATGATGATGGATCATGATGATGATGTTCTTGATGTGTTGTTTAGCTTGGATTGAGGATTGGTTGTGTGTCGAAGGTTAGAAGGTAGAAACTAGGAGCTTGGTATAGATTACCGAGCTCTATGGCGATATTGTACCCCCGTTGGTCTTTTAATGGATTGTGATGTAAAGTCAAGTGTTAAGTTGTATGTTAAGGTCGTCCAAATGATTTGGTAGCCATTTGGTGGCTCAAAGTATGTTTTACACGTTTATGGGTTAAGTTAAGGGGCGTTTGGCACAAGTGTCTATTCGTACCCATTTTGGGGTCAAACGGGTCATTTGTCGTGTATTATGAATTGTTATAGTTTTGAATGCTATTTGAGTGTTTTGGTACAAGTTATAGTGTTGTATTGGGGTCAAAGTGGATTTTGGGGTAAGTTGAGTATATGCAGGCTTTCCTGCTGATGTTCTGTCTAAATTGGTCGATGCGGCGCATCTAGTATAATAGATGCGACGCATCAGAAGTTTAAGGTGATGCGGCGTACCTAATATGTCAGATGCGGCATATCATAAGCTTGAGTAGATGCGGCGTATCATTTCAGGTTGATACGGCGCATAGTCTCGCATCAGTAGATGCGGCGTATCCCTTAAAAGGATACGGCGTATCGGTGGTCACAGAAGGATTGTCATGTCGTGTTATAAGGTTTTATGTAGAATGTGTTGAAGAGCTTGCTGAGTTTATGTTCTTGCAAATGTTTTAAAGGGTTAAATGTTATAGACTCTGATATTTAAATGAAGAATTTGTATAAGTCTGTTTTAGTCAAATGTTTCCGCGTCAAAAGTCAAAGTTTTTGGTATAAGCGGGCACGGGGTGTAACAAATTGGTATCAGAGCTTCGGTTTAAGTG
The DNA here is from genome assembly GCA_021014915.2 of Artemisia tridentata subsp. tridentata. Taxonomy (NCBI): domain Eukaryota; kingdom Viridiplantae; phylum Streptophyta; class Magnoliopsida; order Asterales; family Asteraceae; genus Artemisia; species Artemisia tridentata. Next base: position 75,208,202 of record CP139506.1, on the reverse strand, counting down.
AATTAGGTTTCCACTATAGGGTGCCTAGTCTTAAACCACTCGTAGAAGCGTTAGATGTAAGTGCTAGTTGCGCGGAAATTAATTGCTAAGTGTTAGATGGATTAAGTTTCATGCTAGTTGAGCCTATTAATGATAGGTGATGTATGCTTGTGATAGTGTTGATGCGTATGAGATGCAAGTCCATGGGGACTTGAGGTGTTTAGATCATTAGTTGGCCGAGCACCTCGGTTGGTGCCGGTGTTGATATTGTGATTATGTGATGTAAGTCCGTGGAGGACTTGAAATGCTTATATGATTAGATAGCCGTGCACCTTGGTTGGTGTCGGGGATTGTATTGTGATATGTGAATGTATGATAGAGTTAGAGTTATGAATGCGAGTAGCAAGGCTAAGTGGTATTAGAGACGGGTTGGTAAGCGAACTAAGGTTTATGATGCCTTAGTTATAAGATGGGCTGTTGCTTGTGGTTAGTTAGAAGGTCGATGCTTGGACATTGCTCGGTTATGCAATGTGATATATGATGCCATAGACTATGTGATTTGAGATTTTGGACGTCATCTTGGATTTGGAATTGTTATTCGGCCTTGTTTTTGGTTGTGGCCTTGGTACAGCCGCCTCTACCTTAAGCATTGTGCTCAATCGATGTTGTTCAATCGAAGCTGTTCAATCAATGTTGTACCTTCCGCTTTAAGTACTATGTACATTACTGATTCAACCGACTGATTGCTAGTAGCAATCAACATCTTCCCTCAGAGTTGTACTCTGAACTCGTTGAACTCTCCATTTGGCAGAGATTTCACGCCCAGCAGAAATCTTGAGACTCTAAAGAGTAACTTGAACCGCGTTCCTTGGGATAATCACCTAATTCTCCTCTCGTCCCTCGGGAATACTAGTTATCTTTGCTAAACCTCTTATAGGATAATAAACTGCTTTGCCATTAATTTACAAAGTGCCTTTGATTTTTCCACTGACCATTTGCGGTCATTCTACAAAATGCTACTGCTATTTCACGAAAGTCAAAATTTTGATCTTACTACCGTTTTGTAAATGGCGAACTGCTTTCCTGTTACCCCGTAAACTGTTCTACAAATCGTTTAGCAAAGCGATTTCATAAAACGTTTTGCTGCCTTGATACGATGTTATGAACCAAACTGAAGATTCAAAATTTTGACTTTACTGCAAATTTTATAAACGATGAAATTGTTTTCCTATTATCCTATAAGCTGCTTCACAAATCATTTCACAAATCATTTTGTAAGACGATTTGCTGTTTTTGCAACTATATCAGAAGCTAGACCTCAGGAGCGAATCCTGCACCTCTACTTGAGTAATCGAGTGTGGCAATGGTTGGGATAGGCACCTCCCATTGGCCACATCCTCTGTTAACAATGCCTATGACTCCAGTATTTCAATGGCACCGTACGAGGCACCTTATGGTCGCAAGTGCCGATCGCCGACTTGATGGGTAGAAGTTGGGGATACCTAACTTACTGACCCTGAACTTGTTTATGAGACTACCGAGAAGATCGTTCAGATCAGAACCGAGTTGCAAGCTGCTCACGAATCGTCAGAAGAGTTATGCTGACAAGTGACGTAAACCTCTTGAATTCCCAGTCAAAGCCTAGATTATGCTTAAAGACTCACCATGAGAATTTGTGAAACGTTTAGTAAACGTGGAAAGCTTAATCCTCGCTATATTGATTCTTTTGAAATCCTTGCTAGAGTTGTACCAGTAGCACACAGATTCGAGCTACCGTCAGGACTCAGCAATGTTCGCAACGTTTTATGTGCATTGTAAAGAAATGACTTACCGATGAGGCAGTTGCTATTCCTCCGGGAGAGATCCAGTTTGATGAATGTTTAAACCTTGTTGAGAAACCTATCGAAATCATGGACCGTGAAGTCAAACGACTTTAGTAAAGTCGCATCCCTATCGACAAAGTTCGTCGAAACTCGCGAAAAGGTCCTGAATTGATGTGGGAACGTGACGATGAATCCTCGTGTGTATATACTCATCTCTTTTCAACCATAACGAGTAACTTGAATTGAATCGCGAGGACGCGATTCCGTTTAAGGAGGTGAGACTGTAACAACCCGTAATTTTCCCAGACGTATTTCTATATGTGATTATCCATGTTTTCCATTTACGAATCTTTCTGAACTTATTTGGTTTAAAAACGTGAAGTCGTCTCGCGAAATGTGAAATTCATACACAACGCGTACTGGCACAACCGTTGAATTGATTTGATTATTTTATTATTCGTGAGAAATGAGGCGTATGAATAGTCGTTTTTATTGGAAAAATTATTCTGAGCGCGATGGCGTAATTCTCGCATCTTGAATCTATTGTTTACTAGTCTAAACGAGCCCCAAACTTGATTTCGTGAAAGATTGCAAAAACTACAATAGTGGTCCCTGAACTAAAGTTCCACCCGTGCCCCTAGACTTTAGTTGTTGGCTATTTTAGTCCCTAGGGTTGACACAACCATAAACCTAGCACTATATAAACACATTTATAAGATCTCTAAGGTTATTATTCCCACTCATTTTCGGCAACCCCCCCTCCGGCCACCTCTGTTCCGGCCAAGCCCTCTCCACCACTGCTGCCTCTGTTAGTCACCACTAACACAGCCACCATCAGCCCCTCACCATCACACCCCCATCTCTTTCCTTTCTCTCTCTCAATAATGTAAAGATTTTTCCGGCGAGATTTCCGGCGACACCAGTTTATAACCATACGAGTCTAGATCGAAGGTTGTTTCAGGAGTTGTTTTGGTTCGAGGTCACCACAGCCACCAAGCTGTCACCACTCCACCACCGCCACCATCCTCCTCCTCCTCTCCCCTTTTCTCGACTTGGTAACTCGAGAAAACCGTTTGATATTTATTAATTTTGATAAAACCGATTGATGTGTATATGTTTCTCGTGGATTTTAAAACTATTTATGAAACAAGGTTATAAATTCGTGATTAAAACCCGGATATAAATGTTTTTGAAATCATTCGTGTGGTAAGAAATGGACTTAAAGGAGTGTTTGTTTGCTCAGATTACTCTCGGGTCGGGTTTAACCCGTACATGGATTTAGGGTCGACCCACTTGGGGCTTGTTTTGGTATTGGAATTCCATATTTATCTATGTTACTAATTCGATTTGGGGTGTCATGGTTGCACTTGTGTTGAACTCGGAAACCAGAAACCACCGTAGGGTGTTTGTTGTTTGAATGATGTGGTTTGAGTCTCGGAAGGTGAATTCATTCACTGTAGGTTGCGTTCTGGATTTGTTTATTTTAAGCTGCTTATAATGGTGATCTATTTTGGTTTTCCTTTTGTCTCGTTTGGTTAACAAAACACCACGAAGGTATTGTAGTCATGGATAGCTTTGTTTGGTCCTGAGTTTACAGTTTGGATTTGGTGAGTTATTTGTTGTATTTAAGGCTTAGTTTATTGTTTTGGTTGATTGAGGTCCGTTTGTGTTGTGGTTGTCGACAGATTCAATGCCGAGACCTCCCATGGTCTCGGTATGAGGAAGTTGTTATAGTTCTTGGTGATTGTTTGTTGTGTCGCGGTAGGAAGACCCAAGAGGGTGTTTGATTGTGTCTCGGTCTGAGCCAAACACCCAAGAGGGTGTGGCTGGTCATGAGGCTGGCTGTGTTTTGTTGGTTTAATATTGGGTTCAAAATTGGTTTGTATTTGGTAATGCGAATGGGCCACAAGCCCAATATAGGTGTGTTTGGTTGTTCATGTGTTGGGCCTAAGCCCAAGTAAACATGTAGGTTTAATAAATTGGTTTTATGCGTTAACAATATTACGGATATTGAACTTTTTATTAACGGGTATTACTTTGTTTGCAACTTGGGATATTTAGTACGTTTCGGATTATAGAGAAATTGTGAATTGGACTTGAATACGAATTATGACTCGAATTTGTACATATAATGGATTTGTATCGTTTGGACAAGTATTGGATCGTTATTGGATTTACGATATTAGAAATTGGACTTATTGGGCATTTTGGGACTCGAGACGGTATAATATATTAGATTCGAAATGAATTTAATATATTAGACACGAAACGGGCACAAAATATTCAATAAACCCAAAGCTAATAATTACGTGAATGATAACGAGACATAAAACTTATAAAATATTGTAACTTCAGACTTAGTTAACTAAAGTCACAACGAATTGAGAAAACTGATTTTTATTAGTTAAACTATTTCTATTTATAAGACGTATATGTTTTATACAAATTATTTGGGATATCGGGGTAAATACCAAAACGTACAAACTGATTTATTTTATTTGAGGTGTTTATTTGTCGTTAACTTTTAGATCTGTCTTCTTTGGTTTGAGTTCTCGTCAGTATTCTCTCGACTATGTCGATGTCTAGTTCTCTTTGGCGTGAGTTGTATGTCGAGTCTATGTTTTCTTACCACACCACACGAAACGTTGATACTAAGCTTTTGATGAGTTTTGAATTTGAATAATCCACGAAAACTACGACACGTTGTCTTTTATAGACTTTATTTTTGTGCGAGACGTATTTTGAGATAGCCGTATTCGTATTAGGTTGTGCCGATCCTAGACCGTTGTGTACCGCTGTGCTTGTACCTCTGTGTACCATTGTACCTGTATATCTTGGAATTGTCGTGCCGTATGTCTTGAGACTACTATGTTTTGCTTCTCGATGCCAGTCGTGTCAGTTGTGATCTTTGCATTGCTGTTGCTAAGGTGAGTTCATGGCCCCTACTTTTACCGGTTTTATAACTATGTTGGGGGAGAATACATGCTCATTTTTAACTAAACTCAATAACTGTTTATCTGGAATATGCGAACTGTTTACTCAATATTTGACTGTTTGGCTGAAATATTTGATCTGGTTATTTGATGGCATTATGTGATTTGACTGGTATTCATGTGAGAAAACTTTCAAACTGTTTTGAATGGACCTAACTGTTGCTTTTTATTTGCTATAACTTGTTGACTGGCTAAGGTTAGATATGCAACAGATGTTTGTCTTAGACCAGGGTAGCAAATAATCTAGTTTGATTTGCTATAACATGGTGCCTGGCTAAGAACTGATATACTTAGGGCCCTACTGTGTTTGTCAATATGAAAGAGGGCTATCTTGACCTATCATATTGATACTGGATCAGTTGTGTTTGTTGATATATGTGGAACTTGTGATTTATATCTATCTTTGTCCAGTGTAGCAAATCACTTATCTTGGTCCACTGTTAAACTTTCTCTAAAACCTGTGAACTCACCAGCGTAAGCTGACTCTTTTAGCATGTATTTTCAGGTTTAAGTTGATAGCTTATTTCTGGAGGCGTTTGGCAAGGGGCATGGTCATAGACGACTCTTATATTTATATATTTGGGACCGCTTTACCTATTTATGGGCCTATTTCCGCACTACTTTTCAATAATGTAAATATAACACTTTTTGTTAATAAATTTTATTCGAAACGGTTGAGGTAAAACCGTTCTTTGTACCTTGTGTTGTGATACCAATTAGGTTGCACCCCAGTGACATGTATGCTTCCGCTGGACCCGATTTTGGAGGTGTTACATCATAAGCTAAATTTTTGTTGGGAATTAAATATTCTGAAGTTAGAGTATTAGAATTTACTCTAAGTCAAAGGTACTGCTAGTTCATGATCAAGGTACTGCTAGTACATCAAGGTACTGCTAGAGCAAGAAGGTACTGCTAGTTCAAGTAGAAGGTACTGCTAGTTGTATATGGTACTGCTGATCAGTGAGTCATAAAGCTACTTCAAGGATAAGATCGAAAAGATATTTATTGTATTTTGGTCAAACATATACGGTAGATAATATCTTACTCCATGTGCTTAGTTAACAAGTTGTATACATAGATACATGTTGTATCTTATGTACTGACACACAATAAGCATAAGTTAACCAAGTAAGTCGGCCAAGACTTTAAGCAATTTGTAAAGATCTTTTGCAACTATAAAAGAGATCTTAGACTAGTGATTATGTACGTGTGTGAAAAATATAAGTGAATATCTGTTAAGACATAGAACAAACAAAAATCACAAGTTGTAACATAAGATTCAAGGTTTTGTAACCCTAGTGATAAACACAAGATCACTCGTATTATTTGGAATAATATTGAATCGTTTAGTGATAAACTTTCTTTGTTCATTGTTAAGTAACAAATATAATTCTTCCATTTCCATAACATACATAACCTTCTAAGTGTGGTTAAGTAAATTCCGCGTGCTTAATCATATAAACTCAATATATCTTACACACAAAGTATACAAGGTTTAACCACCTTAACCGTGTGTCACAGGTCCTCTCAGTTGGTATCAGAGACAGGTTGATATAATTGAATTTGAAGAAACAGAAATGGATGCACATGATGTTCAAACAAATGTTGCTGCAAAGTTGCCCATGATCAAACCAAATGAGTTTGAGTTATGGAGGATGAGAATTGAGCAATATTTCATGGTCCAAGATTACACTCTTTGGGATATCATTATATATGGTGATTCTTTTTCACCAAGCTACTCAGAGGTTGTCCTAGAAGGTAAAACAAGTAGGAAAAGAAATACTGGACCAGTGTCAAATGAAGAGAAGATACTGAAGAGAAATGATCAGAAAGCAAGAAATTTGTTGCTTATGACCATTCCTAGTGAGCAGATGCTATCATTTAACAAGTATCTTGATGCAAAAACTCTTTTTGAAGAGATTTGTGCATATTTTGGTGGTAATGAAACTACCAAAAAGACACAGAAGACATTACTAAAGCAACAATTTGAAAACTTTACTGCTTTTAGTAATGAGTCTCTTGATAAGCTATTCTCAAGATTACACAAGCTTGTCAGTCAGTTAGCTGTGTTGGGTGTTGAGACAGAGAAGGAAGATCTCAACATGAAGTTTTTGAGAAGTCTACCTGATGAGTTCCATACTCATGTTATTGTCTGGATGAACAAACCAGACATTGAAACAATGAAACTCAACAATTTGTACAACAACTTCAAAATTGTTGAACAAAGTCTTAGAAAGTCTGGAACTTATGGTACTAGTTCTGGGAACGTGGCACTTTTGTCATCTCCTAGTATTGGTAAGTCTGAAGAGGTAGAAGAATTTGAAGGTGTTTCTAATGCTACACATGGTAGTCCTTCTACTAATTCACAAAAGACTGTTGCAGGACTTGGTGATCCAGCATTCTATGTATTCATATCTAGTCAGTCTAGTGGTTCTCCTCTAAATCATGAAGACCTTGAGCAGGTTGATGGTGATGATTTGGAAGAAATGGACATCAAATGGCAGGTTGCTTTACTCAGCATGAGGGCCAAGAAGCATTGGCAGAAAACTGGGAAGCAAATTACCATAAATGGTAATGATACTGCTGGGTTTGATAAAAAGAAAGTGGAGTGTTTCAACTGTCATAGGTTAGGACACTTTGCTAAAGAGTGTAGAAGCCCAAGAAAGCAGGAGAATAGAAACACATGGTATAAGCAAGATAGGAGAAAGGAAGTTACTGTTGAAGAGCCAAAGGCTATGTTGGCTATTGATGGTATTGGTTATGATTGGAGCTCTATGGCTATTGAAGAGGATGCACCACCAAATGCTGCTCTTTTGGCCAATGAATTTGCTCTAATGGCCCATTCTGATTCAGAGGTAAACAATATTACATCTTGTACTGAATCATGTCCTAATCTTAAAGCTTATGAAGACCTTAATAAGAGATTTGAAGCTCATAGAGAAGAGCTACTGAATTCTCTTTTTAATTTGGCTAATCACAAAAGAGGTCTAGCTGTTTTAGAAAAACAAGTCTTACATTTTAAAGATAATGAATCTCATTTTACTAATGACATCAATATACTAAAAAATGACATTAAGATCAGAGATGAGTGTATTGTTGAGTTGAATGATTCATTAGCTAAACACAAAAATGAAAGAGAAAATGTAAAGGTTTCTGTGGATGTTTTAGCTCATTCCTCAGAAGGATTCAATAAACTTTGGGAAGCCCAAGTTATTGATAAGGTTAATTCTGGTGTTGGATTTAAGTCTGTACCCCCACCATACAGAGGTGTTCATTCACCTCTAGGTATTGATTTAGCACACACAGGGTTAGCTGAGTTTCAAGAACCAATCATGGAATATGGTTCTAAGGCCACTAAGAGTCCTAAGATAGAAAAGGTAAGTAAAAGTTTAGATAAAACTTTATCTTATCAGGACAAGGTGTCCTTTGTTAAGAAAGGAGATGCTATAGTTGTTGAAGATTGTACAACTGATAGTGATAGTGATGAAGAAGAATAGGTTATGTCTAAACCTGTTTTGGTTAAGAAAGTAGTAACAAGTCTTCCTAAGATAGTCAATCACAACACTAACAGGCCTAAGTCAAATGTTAAGACTGTTAGGAAACCAGTTAGATATTGTGAACAATATAGAACTACAAACAAGCCCAGAGGTAACCAAAGGAATTGGAACAACCTCAAGTCAAACCAATTAGGTGATGACTTTGCATTTTACAATAAAGCTTGTTATACATGTGGTAGTTTTGACCATCTTGCAGCTTTCTGCAACCAAAGGGTAACTGGGTATGAAAACAATAGGGTGAACTACAAAAGGCAAACTCCTCAAATTCTTTTTCACTCTAACACTCATAGAACAAAACCCAGAACAGTCTCAAACAAGTCTGGACCCAAAGGTCCTGACAAACAAAAAGGTCCTGCTAATACATACAAAAAGGTACTGCCAGTTCAATCTAAAGGTACTGGTAGATCAAAAGGTACTGTTAGACCTTTAATGACTGTTAACCCAAAATTAACAGCTAAGGATGCAAAAACAACTTTCATACATGCATCTAAAACTGTTCTAAGGCCCATTCAAACAAAAGCAGTGGTCCACAAATAAATTTGGAGACCAAAGAGTTCAACTACAAAGCTAGCAGACTCTGCTAAGCATGTTATTCACTTTGCTGCTAAGGGTAATAGGGCAAATGCTGTTAAGGCCTCAGCATGTTGGATTCAAAAATCCAATGTTGCATCAACTGTCCTTAAAAGATTAAATTACATTGATGCAAGAGGCAGATCCAAGTCAGTAATGGCTTGGATCCCCAAAGAAAACTAACACTCTTATTTGTGTGCAGGAACATTCTATTGATCATCAAGATCAAGGATACTCAGATAGTGGATGTTCCAATCACATGACAGGCAACATGTCTTATCTTTCAGATTTTCAAGAATTTAATGGAGGATATGTTACCTTTGGAGGTGGTTTTCGTGGCAAAATTTCTGGTAAAGGTACTATTAAAACCGGAAATTTAGATTTTGAAAATGTGTACTATGTACAAGAGCTAAAGTATAATCTTTTTAGTGTTTCACAAATGTGTGACAAAAAGAACAATGTCCTTTTTACTGACACTGAATGTCTTGTTCTATCTAAGGATTTTAAGATGCCTGATGAAAATCAAGTACTTCTTAGAATTCCTAGAAAGGCCAATATGTATAGTGTTGATATGAAGAACATTATTCCTAAAAAGGATTTAACTTGTCTTGTATCAAAGGCCACATTGGATGAATCAATGTTATGGCATAGAAGGCTTGGTCATATTAACTTCAAAACCATAAATAAAATTGTTAAGAATGGTTTGGTAAGAGGTTTACCTCACAAAAGATTTGAAAATGATCAAACATGCATTGCTTGTCTAAAAGGCAAACAACACAAAGCCACTTGTAAGCCCAAAATTTTTAACTCTATTAATCAGTCATTGTTTATGCTTCATATGGACTTATTTGGACCTGTTTCAGTAAGGAGTATGCAACATAAAAAATATTGTCTTGTTATAACTGATGACTATAGCAGATTTACATGGGTTTTCTTTTTAGCCACTAAGGATGAGACATCAAGCATCCTTAAGGACTTCATTACACTGATAGAAAACCAAGTAAGCAAGAAAGTAAAAGTCATTAGGTGTGATAATGGGACAGAATTTAAAAATAGAGTTATGGATGATTTCTGCAAAGAAAAAGGTATTAGGAGAGAATATAGTGTTGCTAGAACACCACAACAGAATGGTGTGGTTGAAAGAAAGAATAGAACACTAATTGAAGCTGCTAGAACAATGTTAGCTGATTCTAAGCTACCTATAATCTTTTGGGCAGAGGCAATTAACACTGCTTGCTATGTTCAAAATAGAGTTTTAGTTGTGCAGCCTCACAATAAGACATCATATGAACTCTTTAATGTTAGAACTCCTGCAATAGGATTTCTTAGACCTTTTGGATGTCATGTGACAATTCTCAATACCTTAGACCATTTAAGAAAATTCGATGGTAAAGCAGATGAAGGTTTCTTAGTTGGATATTCTCTTGTTAGCAAAGCTTTTAGAGTTTACAACTTAAGAACTGAGAAAGTACAAGAAGAACTACATGTGGAGTTTCTGGAAAACAAATCCAATGTAGTAGGTCAAGGACCAAAATGGATATTTGATCTTGATTATCTAACAAATTCTATGAATTATATACCTGTTGTTGCAGAAACTATTAATTTTTCAGGTTCACAAGCAACAAATGAGGTGGAGTTAGATAAAGATCAATCTGATGTCATTATGCCATTGTGGTCAAGTACAAGTGTGGATTTAGCTTCAAACAATGATGAATCTTCTTTTGGTAAAGCAAAAGAAGATGTTGAGGCTCAAAGAAGAGATGTTGGAACAGAGGAACAACTCAATATGTTAAATATTGATGGTACTGTCGAGTCATAGCAAGGTACTGCTAGTTCTTCTAAAGGTACTGGTAGTTCATTTGAAGGAACTGTTAGTTCAGTTGAAGGTACTGTTGGTCCTTCACACTCAAAAGATGCAGAGTTCCAAGAAGATGAAGTGGATTTGAGTAATCTTCCACAATCTTATCATGTTCCTACTACCCCACACACAAGGATTCACAAAGTTCACTCCCTGGATAATGTGATTGGAGATATACAATCTGGTGTGAAGACAAGAAGACAACTGGTCTCTTCAGACCAAAAAGGGATTCTTGATGCCCTTTATGCTTCAAAGCAACATGAGCTTTCAAACTCTTGTTTATTCGTATGTTTTCTCTCTCAAAAGGAACCAAAGAACATTGTTACAGCCCTAGATGATTCAAGCTGGTTAGAGGCTATGCAAGAAGAGCTTCTTCAGTTCAAGATTCAAAAGGTTTGGGTGCTAGTTGATTTACCTAGGAATGAAAAAGTAATTGGCACTAGATGGGTTTTTAAGAACAAAAGGGATGAAAGAGGAATTGTGATCAAGAATAAGGCTAGACTAGTAGCACAAGGGTACATACAAGAAGAAGGAATAGATTATGATGAAGTTTATGCTCCAGTAGCAAGAATTGAGGCAATTAGGCTGTTTCTACCTTATGCTTCATTTTTAGGCTTCACAGTCTACCAAATGGATGTCAAAAGTGCATTTTTATATGGTGAAATTGGAAGAGAGGTGTATGTTTCACAACCTCCTGGTTTCATTGATCCATTACATCCAAACAAAGTGTACAGAGTAGTGAAAGCTCTCTATGGCCTTCATCAGGCACCAAGAGCTTGGTATGCAACACTAGCTTCCTACTTATTAGAAAATGGATTTCAAAGAGGAAATGTTGACATAAATAAATGCCTAAAAACATTATCAATATTTATTCATATCTCTATGTTTTGATGATCACAAAATGTAAACTCATTAAAACATAAACTTATAAATTAAACAAGTACTTAGTTGTAAATATTCACTTCTACAACTAAAATCACTTAAGGTATGAATGAACTAATGCTTAATGCATTATATGATCAAAGGAACATTTTCTTAAAAACTAGATTTTTTATAAAACATCAAAAACATTTTATATATTTTTGAAAAACATTTTTGGCATTAAATAAAAATGTTTAATCTTTTATAAAAATATGAATTCAAATTTTTAACCAAAATCAGTTAAAATGTTCCAGAAAAACCTTCCCCACAAAAGGACAAAATTGGCCAACGTTCAGTAGGGGCGACCCCTTAATTTTACTAGGCGGCCTCCTTAATAATTAAGGGGACCACCCCCGCTCCAGTAAGCTCCAGCTGTCCAGATTTTTCCCTATAAATACAAGCCTTCTCCTGGATTTTTTCTAAACCCTTTTGCACTAAAACTTTCTGTTGTAGATCTCATTTCATATCTTAAATAAACCTTTGATCATGTAATCTTAAGCATTGGTTTCCAAGTGATCCAAGCTTCCACCATCCAAGTGCAAAAGAAGAATACTTCTATCAATCAAGATTAGAAGTATTACAACTTAGTATCATTTTGTTACTTAAGTTGTGTGTTTAACAAAGTTTGTAAATCATTCATTCATTTGTGTGTAAGGTGTGTGTGTTGTAGATTAGTGTTGTGTGTAAGTAGTGAAGATGTTGTATAAGTATTTGTGGTATAGAAGTTGTGAGGTCAAAGTGTAGAAGTCTTGAAGCCGTTGTGTAGAAGTCGTGAAGCCGTTGTGTAGATGTCGTGAATCCGTGGTGTAGAAGTTGTGAAGCCGTAGCTTAGAAGACGTGAAGTCATTGTGTTGAAGTCGTGAAGCCGTAGCATAGAAGTTGTGTAGCGGTCGTGTTGAAGCCGTGAAGTCTTAGTCGTGAAGTCCTAGTGTTGAAGTCGTGAAGCCGTAGCATAGAGGTTGTGTAGCGGTCATGTTGAAGTCGTGAAGTCTTAGTCATGAAGACATAGTGTTGAAGTCGTGAAGCCGCATCATAGAGGTTGTGTAGCGGTCGTGTTGAAGTCGTGAAGAAGTCGTGAAGAAGTCGTGAAGCAGTCGTGAAGCCGTTGTGAAATAGTCGTGAATAAGTTGTGAAGAAGTTGTGTTGTGAAGTTGTGAGATTGGTTCTAGCTACGATTAGAACTCGACATTTAGCTTTGTGTCGTTAAACCCGTGTAAGCCAAAGTTGTGTACGGTTTTCTCCGCCATAAGGGAGCTTATTGAAGTTGTGAAGAAAACTCTCGAGCAAGGTGTGCTCGGGGAGTGGAGTAGGGCAAGGAAGGTGTCCTTGTAGCCGAACCACTATAAATCTCTCGTGTCTCGGTTAGATCTTTCCATACCTTATTTATTTCTTTACTTGCATCGTCATTACTTTCATACACATAGGCTTACATAATTGCTAGTATTAATTAGAGGTCGACTTCACATAAAGATCAAATTGAAAATCCATTCAAGAAACCAAAACTTTTACAATCAATTTAAAAGAATACATATATAACTAATAATAAGATTTAAGTTTTATTTTTCATAACAAACTAGAATCTAAAGTTTTTTAAAAGTATAAAACAAAGTTTTTATAATAAATTAAAAAGACGTAAAACTATTCAACCCCCCCTTCTAGTTTTCCACAATTGGTATCAAGAGCCACGTCAATCAAGATATTTAAAATATACTGTATTTTAAAACTTGAATCGATCTATGGAATTCGAAAAATATCTAGAAGGGGAATCTTTGCTAAAACCACCACTATTTGAAAACTATACTCTTCTTGAATGGAAAAATAAATTTGAAACTTATGTGAAATCAATTGATCTAGATCTTTGGCATGTCATTTCAATTGGTGATTTTGAAAGTCAAACAAAAACATATTTTGAAAGTTAAACAAAAACATATTTTGTAAGTTAAACAAAAACTGATTTTGAAAATCAAACAAAAACGGATTTTGAAAGTCAAATTGATTATTTGAAAACGAAGAATGAAATAAATAATAAAGCTAAAATAATTATTTATGAAACCTTGCCGAAAGTTGAATATGAAAGAATATTCTTCTATAAAACGGAAAATGATATTTGGAAAAATTTCTTAAACTTTCATCAAGAAAAATGTCAAGCCAAAGATAAGGATTTTGATCTTGTACATGAATTAGTTATCTTAGAAAATTTAATAGATAAACATGTAGATAAAATAGATACATGTGCTACTAGTTCAAATGTTGTTAATGTAGGTATTAACGATGAAGACTACATGAATCAATTCCCAAAGTGAACTCAATCCAAAATCATGGAGTGACACAGACGAAGGAGAAGATCATGTTCGGGTCAAGCCACTTCGGTTTAAATAAGTCAATCATCATCTAAGATATTACGAAGAAAAGCTAGGACGTGAGGTAAGTTCTCTTTTTAAATTTCATAAGTAATTACTTCATGCATATAATCTTATTAATGCCTTAGGATACGCTTAGTCTGATAGGTTGCTTTTCCTTTACACTTTAGTTATATTCGTTATGTGGCTTAATGAACTAGAAACCCTTTAGTTAGCCCCCCTAAGTATTAGTAAACCAAGCAATCTTCATATTTGGTACTCTCCGATAGGTAAATTTAGGAACTTAATTTCTTCTAAAAGGAGAATGACTACTGGAGAATCTATTGACTAGAAACTCAATTTGACCTAACGGTTGAATTGCTTCTATGTGAGAAGTTGGGTGTGTGTAACCCGTAAAAACGGTCGTGTTTAGCCTGAATTGAGCACCACTAGTAATAGTCTCATACTCATTCTCCAACTTGAATACATTACTCTTCCTAAATATAACTAACGATAGTTTACTGTTATGAACTTTGCTTTTCACTAGAGCTTTTCATTCCTAGATGTATGTCATCCTGCATATATAAAATTTCTAGATGGTTACTTGCTCCTATGTGATTTGACTGCATGCCTTCGTAATTATTTGTTTAGTTGAATGCATTGTCATTATAATAGCTTTTGTCTTTCTCTAACTACTCTGACATGATGTATTTTTGTATTTAGTCATAATACATGCGTAAATGTCATAGGATATGTAGAAAGAGGTAGCATGTGACAATAGACTTGAGCATGAGATCTTTTATAAACCATTATTTTTTAAAAACCTATAATTAATGGGACTTATTTTTAAATTTGCAAAAAACTTCACATTTTGGAAAAATAATTTTTCAAAAGATTATGACACATTTTTATTTTACATGTTTCACCATCCTACCTTTCTTCCAAACTTGTGTCCATAATTACGTGTTTATCAAAACCAAAGATTGGAAAAATATGTTTTTCTTTCCTCATAAAAACATTTTGAAATAAAACCAAAACTATTTCATTAAAATATTTTTCACATCCACATAAAAAAAACCCACTTTCAAACATTGTTGAATAATGCCAAAAACATTTCTTTAAATCATGCATGGTGATCTCATATTTGTCATCTATATTTATGTATGTGACATTTATAAGTGAACTAAATTTGAAAATAACCATAATTTATTCACTAAGACCTCACTTGGTACAAGTCTAGAAGTCCATGCTATCACAACTCTACATTCCCATGCACATAGATATTCATTAGGATTATTTAACTAGCTTATTAATCTTCCTAAATATGATACTATGAATTACTTGGTGCTATGTAGTGTTTTCTTGTCTAACATATATATGTTATATGCTAAATGAGTTGTTTGCATGCTAGATAATAATGTCTAATGAATATGCTTAGCATACATAAGTTATTAAATCCTAAATTGCCTCAAAAGAAGTTGGACTTGCTTGAAACTAAACCCAAAAACACAACCCTTTCAACAATTTTCTGCCAAAAACCCATTTCCAGTAACCTGAAAATCAGCAGATGGGCGGCCCCCTTAATTCATTAGGCGGCCCCCTTAATATTTAAGGGGACCGGCCCCTTAATTAAGGGGACCGGCCATCTGATGGTCGAAGGTGCTGCTCCCTTTTTCTATTTTAAGCCCATTTTATCCTATACCTCCCAAAATTCACAAACACATTTTGTCACAAATCACCCTCCAAAATTTACCTTCCACAATCACATCATCACTACACCATAAATACCCATTTGGAGGAGGAAGCTTGACATTTGCCATAACCCAACAAATGATGTTGTTCAAACTCAACCAACACCTAAACCTCATCCTAATGAACCCTTTCACACACATAACCAATCATCCATATGTCCACCTTCATTCACTCATAATTACCCAAGTTCACAAATGTCTCCACCACCAAAAGTGTCACCACCACTTCCACCAAATAACAACCACTCTCCATCATCATCACCTTACACTCAACACTTGAAGTTCATTGAAGAACTCAAGGAAGCCTATGAGCTTAATGCTCTCCTTGCTTTGCACCTTGCTCAAAGCAACTTAAACCCATCACCATCCATATCACCATCATTACCATCATCCCCACATCACTTGAGTCAAATTGAGAAACATGTCAACAATTGTCCTTGTTGCATCTTTCTCCAAAATCAAACCATCATTACCATCATCACCATCCATCTCACCATCATTACCATCATCACCACATCACTTGAGTCAAATTGAGAAACATGTCAACAATTGTCCTTGTTGCATCTTTCTCCAAAATCAAACCATCGCCTTAAATGAGCGTCTCACTTGGATTGAGTATCTTCTCACTAGATCTAATCCAACACCACCACTTGAACAACATCAAAACCCTCATTCAACATGGTCAAGTCCAAGCTCTCCACCTCCAATTCCTCCATCAACACTCTCTCCAACATCTATACACCCAAACTTACAACCCCATTAATCCAACTTTTTTACCCCCTCTTTACCATCATCTATCCAAAATAATCCAAGTTTTCATGTCTCAAGCAAGTCCAATGGATCTCTTAGGCAATTTAAAATTTTCTACTTATTACATGCTATAAGCAAAATATGATTGTTATGCTTATTTCTTGTCTTTAATATATGATTGTTATGCTTATTGCTTGTATACTTGATATCATGATATATATACATGCTTGATGATTAATAACATGCTTATTCCATAATATGTTTTAAATGTATGCATGCGTATTTAACATGTTTATGCCACTATTTAATCATTCTTGATGTACATGATTCAAATGGAGCTTGCTGCAAAAACACCCTAAAAATGACCCTTTTCTGGAAATTTTTCAAATTTGGTCGCCTGGGAAAACACCAGATGGGCGGCCCCCTTAATTCCCTAGGCGGTCCCCTTAATTTTAAGGGGGCCGGCCTACAATTAAGGGGACCGGCCATCTGGGCAGTAAAATTTACTGTTTTCTTTTGCATCTTGCGACCCCTTTTATCTAGCCCAAACCTTACCTAAATCAACCATCACCTCCATCAAACACCTATTTTCATTCACCATGCTATCACCAAAATCATCTCTAAGACACCAAAACTCCATCACCACCACCTCAATGTTAATCCCCAAGTGCACCAAATGCACCATCAAAAACACCCTTTCATCCATCAATAACTACATCAACTCACACCTTTCATCACCACCATCAAGAGCATCAACTCCACCTCCTACTCAAGAACTTCCATTCACCCAACTTGTCATTTCCATATCACCAATAACACCTCTTGATGCTCATTTCTCATCATCACCAATACCACCACACCCACAACCGAACCGTCATATTTGGTCTTAGAGATGAGATACACTACATGTTTTCATCCCTTGAACACATGCTTAACAACCAACCTCCACCACAACCTCCATCATTTTCACCCACTACACTACCACCACCTTCATTCTCACCAAATTAAGCATATGCAATGCTTAATCAAAAATAATTTTTCAAACCATTTTGTGTGCAAGCCCCATGGAAGATCATGTACTCATAGAATGATTATGTAGATTGCATTACTTACTAGCTAATGTAGGATTGAATATAATCTTGGATAGTTGTGTATTGATACACAACATTTTTAATGAATGTCTTTATATGCATGCTTATTTTTGCTATATATATGCTTGTGCTTCTAATATTTTTCTTGCAAGTATTCCATATATCGATTCCTTCTTACCCCCAAACGAGGGGGAGTACACATCAAGGGGGAGTTTTCTTCCCGACAAATTTCACGTTTGAATTTTGTCGGCTTAACCTTTTTGATTCTACAAAAAGGGGGAGAAGTGAATGTAAACTCACTAAATAGTTGTTCAAAAATAAACTTTTTGGTTTAATGAGTTTAGGTTTTGTAATCATCAAAAAGGGGGAGATTGTTGACATAAATAAATGCCTAAAAACATTATCAATATTTATTCATATCTCTATGTTTTGATGATCACAAAATGTAAACTCATTAAAACATAAACTTATAAATTAAACAAGTACTTAGTTGTAAATATTCACTTCTACAACTAAAATCACTTAAGGTATGAATGAACTAATGCTTAATGCATTATATGATCAAAGGAACATTTTCTTAAAAACTATATTTTTTATAAAACATCAAAAACGTTTTATATATTTTTGAAAAACATTTTTGGCATTAAATAAAAATGTTTAATCTTTTATAAAAATATGAATTCAAATTTTTAACCAAAATCAGTTAAAATGTTCCAGAAAAACCTTCCCCACAAAAGGACAAAATTGGCCAACGTTCAGTAGGGGCGGCCCCCTTAATTTTACTAGGCGGCCCCTTTAATAATTAAGGGGACCGCCCCCGCTCCAGTAGGCTCCAGCTGTCCAGATTTTTCCCTATAAATACAAGCCTTCTCCTGGATTTTTTCTAAACCCTTTTGCACTAAAACTTTCAGTTGTAGATCTCATTTCATATCTTAAATAAACCTTTGATCATGTAATCTTAAGCATTGGTTTCCAAGTGATCCAAGCTTCCACCATCCAAGTGCAAAAGAAGAATACTTCTATCAATCAAGATTAGAAGTATTACAACTTAGTATCATTTGGTTACTTAAGTTGTGTGTTTAACAAAGTTTGTAAATCATTCATTCATTTGTGTATAAGGTGTGTGTTGTAGATTAGTGTTGTGTGTAAGTAGTGAAGATGTTGTATAAGTGGTTGTGGTATAGAAGTTGTGAGGTCAAAGTGTAGAAGTCTTGAAGCCGTTGTGTAGAAGTCGTGAAGCCGTTGTGTAGATGTCGTGAATCCGTGGTGTAGAAGTTGTGAAGCCGTAGCTTAGAAGACGTGAAGTCATTGTGTTGAAGTCGTGAAGCCGTAGCATAGAAGTTGTGTAGCGGTCGTGTTGAAGCCGTGAAGTCTTAGTCGTGAAGTCCTAGTGTTGAAGTCGTGAAGCCGTAGCATAGAGGTTGTGTAGCGGTCATGTTGAAGTCGTGAAGTCTTAGTCATGAAGACATAGTGTTGAAGTCGTGAAGCCGCATCATAGAGGTTGTGTAGCGGTCGTGTTGAAGTCGTGAAGAAGTCGTGAAGCCGTTGTGAAATAGTCGTGAATAAGTTGTGAAGAAGTTGTGTTGTGAAGTTGTGAGATTGGTTCTAGCTACGATTAGAACTCGACATTTAGCTTTGTGTCGTTAAACCCGTGTAAGCCAAAGTTGTGTACGGTTTTCTCCGCCATAAGGGAGCTTATTGAAGTTGTGAAGAAAATTCTCGAGCAAGGTGTGCTCGGGGAGTGGAGTAGGGCAAGGAAGGTGTCCTTGTAGCCGAACCACTATAAATCTCTCGTGTCTCGGTTAGATCTTTCCATACCTTATTTATTTCTTTACTTGCATCGTCATTACTTTCATACATATAGGCTTACATAATTGCTAGTATTAATTAGAGGTCGACTTCACATAAAGATCAAATTGAAAATCCATTCAAGAAACCAAAACTTTTACAATCAATTTAAAAGAATACATATATAACTAATAATAAGATTTAAGTTTTATTTTTCATAACAAACTAGAATCTAAAGTTTTTTAAAAGTATAAAACAAAGTTTTTATAATAAATTAAAAAGACGTAAAACTATTCAACCCCCCCTTCTAGTTTTCCACAGGAAAGATTGATCAGACACTTTTCATCAAACAGCACAAGAAGGATCTTCTGTTAGTGCAGGTGTATGTGGATGACATTATCTTTGGATCTACAAGGAAGGAAATGTGTTTAGAATTTGAGAAGCTTATGAAAGATAAGTTTCAGATGAGTTCTATGGGAGAACTTACATTCTTTTTGGGTTTGCAAGTTAAGCAATCATCTGAAGGCATATTTATTAGTCAAGACAAATATGTTGCAGAGATACTTAGAAAATTTCAATTTGCTGATTCAAAAATAGCAAGCACACCAATGGACGCTGAGAAGCACCTTCTGAAAGATGAAGATGGAGAAAATGTAGATGTACACAGTTACAGATCTATGATAGGCTCTTTGATGTACCTTACATCATCTAGACCTGATATCATGTTTCCTGTTTGTGTCTGTGCAAGATTTCAAGTTACTCCAAAGGTTTCTCATTTAACTGCAGTCAAGAGAATTTTTAGATATCTCAAAGGTCAACCAAGGTTGGGTATATGGTATTCTAGAGAATCTCCTTTTGACTTGGTAGCATATTCGGATAGTGATTATGCTGGTGCTAGCTTGGACAGAAAGTCAACAACTGGAGGATGTTAATTCCTTGGGAGTAGACTTGTCTCATGGCAGTGTAAGAAGCAAACAAGTGTGGCAAATTCAACAACTGAAGCTGAATATATAGCTGCTGCAAGTTGCTCTAGTCAAGTTCTATGGCTTCAAAACCAACTCCTTGATTATGGGTACAATTTCTTAAACACTGTTATTTATATTGATAATAGTAGTACAATTTGTATTATTAAAAATCCGGTACAACACTCTAAAACAAAACACATTAAAATTAGACATCACTTTATAAGAGACTGCAATGAGAAAAGATTAATTCAAGTTCTTAAAATTGCTTCAGAGCATAATTTTGCAGATCTGCTAACAAAAGCTTTTGATGTTTCAAGGTTTCAGTACTTGGTAGCAAGTATTGGAATGCTTAATCTTTAAATTTTCAATATGATGTGTTTTTGTACATAAATTTTTGTTGGTACTGCTGGATTTATAAGGTACTGCTAATATATCAAAATTTGAATTGTGTTATTCATACAGTTGGTTCTATGATTATACTAATGCAAGACAAGTACTTTGTACATTGTTCTTTTGGTTTTAGACTAACTATTTCAGGTATGAATATGTGAACACAAAGGATATTTCAAGTGAAATGGGAACAGCAGAATGCTTATCAAATTGCTGACCATAATAGGTTTATGATGGACTAAGTTTAGGAATTTAACCTCCTTAAAACTTCTTTCTTGAAATCTAGTTATGATATTTCACATTGAATTGATGACTTAGTTGATCAGATAGTAACTGATACAACTCACTTTCTATCATTTTATACTTTTAAGTATAATGTGCAAGTCTGAGGACATCTGATAGAAAGAACAGCTAGTAAAAGTGAATCTAACACTTGTGTTGGAGGTAACAATTACTATGAGCTGGAAACCCTGTCAAGAAAATCTTTTGAATAGATTTATCTTTACACAGGCAGTTATTTATAACTGAAAAACATTGGTTCTCACACAACCAGAGGTTGCTTTAAACCGAAATGATAATTAAGTGTCTGTTATACACTTGATTCTTTCAAAATGGTTGGAAGTAGTATGATTTTTCAATTCTAAAATCATGAACATACTACTAAGTTAAATGATTTCTTAAAAGGATTTTCAAGGATTCTCAAAAACCATCCATTGATGGATTCTGAATCAAAATGTCCACTGATTCACCTCTCATAGGAGTTAACACACCTAGAAGGGATGAGGACAGCAACTTAAACTTTTAAAGAATTGATGGCTTCATTACAATATTGTCTGACAACAAAAGTTACACATTGATAGATCAGTCAAAGGTACATAGTGAGATCTTCCAAACAAGGGGAGGAAACAAAAGTTATTTGCTTCAGGGGAGGTAACAATCTCAGGGGAGGAAATAATAGCCCAGAAAGGAAGAATAAACCAATATATGGAAGGAGAAGACAAGAGTATACAAGATGATGATGTAGAGGTTGAAAATGATTAGAATAGATCAAATATCTAGAAGGGATGAAGCATTTCTAAAGGAGAAAATTCTATCTAGATCAAACGAAGGAAAGTTTCAATTTCAGTTCATTATGTTTGTTTATCACTTGCAAAGGCATGCTGAAAGATGATTTCACTTGTTGAAATCATTGCCTCTTACAATTCCTCCATCCAAGGAAATTGCACCATCTTTTGGTACAATGTTTTGATATTGCTGAAGTCAAAGAAGAACAAAGTAGAACAGTTCAGAATAAGAAGAATAGTTCAGATTCATGAAGTGTTTGAAAGATCTTTTCAAGTCCTCATTTAATTCAGAAAACATGTTTGAATGATTCACATGTTTAGGGGAGGATTGTTGGGAATTAAATATTCTGAAGTTAGAGTATTAGAATTTACTCTAAGTCAAAGGTACTGCTAGTTCATGATCAAGGTACTGCTAGTACATCAAGGTACTACTAGAGCAAGAAGGTACTGCTAGTTCAAGTAGAAGGTACTGCTAGTTGTATATGGTACTGCTGATCAGTGAGTCATAAAGCTACTTCAAGGATAAGATCGAAAAGATATTTATTGTATTTTGGTCAAACATATACGGTAGATAATATCTTACTCCATGTGCTTAGTTAACAAGTTGTATACATAGATACATGTTGTATCTTATGTACTGACACACAATAAGCATAAGTTAACCAAGTAAGTCGGCCAAGACTTTAAGCAATTTGTAAAGATCTTTTGCAACTATAAAAGAGATCTTAGACTAGTGATTATGTACGTGTGTGAAAAATATAAGTGAATATCTGTTAAGACATAGAACAAACAAAAATCACAAGTTGTAACATAAGATTCAAGGTTTTGTAACCCTAGTGATAAACACAAGATCACTCGTATTATTTGGAATAATATTGAATCGTTTAGTGATAAACTTTCTTTGTTCATTGTTAAGTAACAAATATAATTCTTCCATTTCCATAACATACATAACCTTCTAAGTGTGGTTAAGTAAATTCCGCGTGCTTAATCATATAAACTCAATATATCTTACACACAAAGTATACAAGGTTTAACCACCTTAACCGTGTGTCACAGGTCCTCTAAATTTTCATGGCTTATTTTGTAACTTTTTTGCTTATCATGTAATAATAAACTTATATAAGCCGAAAAGTTTCATAATAAGCCACAAAAAAGTGAGCTTATAAAACATAAGCCAAAAACAACATAAGACCTAAGCCCGCTGTATAAGCTTAAACAGACACCCCTTTATACAAGTTTGTGATGACGTAATAAACTTATATAACTTAAGCCAAAAAATTGATGTTATAAATATAAGTTGGAAACATATAAGCTCATAAACCCATAACTAAGCTGATACAAACACCCCCTCCCCCTCAGTGCGCCGGTGTTGCCTGTGTCAGCGGTGATGAAGTTCTTGATGTCACCACTAGATGAAGGACCCAAATTTACCTTTTTATCTTAGAGTAAGGTTTTTAAGTTGGAATTGGGTTTGCGGTAAACCCAGTTACCAAAAGTAGCCTCAAATTTTGTGTAGCCTGTGGGTTCAAACCCCGTGGATTAATCGGCCAAAAGGTCGGAAATCATGGTTACCAAAAAAATAATAATAATAATAAAATAAAAGTAACCTCAAACCCGCCCGGACGGGTTTTGAGTTGACGATGTCATGTTTGGCTCGAGAAAGTTTGAATTATTTGTAATGGTTGTGTTTCGAACTAAACAAAATTAAAATATAAGATATCATTTAGTTTTTGCTAGATCTTAGCTCGAAAAGTTTATTTATAAATAAACATTTAGATATAAGTCGTTAAATTATAATAGAAACACATATATATCACTTAAAAGGTTGACAATAACTCGAGTCATGTTGACATAAATAATGCCTAAAAACATTATCAATATTTATTCATATCTCTATGTTTTGATGATCACAAAACTAAAACTCATTAAAACATAAACTTATAAAATAAACAAGTACTTAGTTGTAAATATTCACTTCTACAACTAAAATCACTTAAGGTATGAATGAACTAATGCTTAATGCATTCTATGATTAAAGGAACATTTTTTTAATAACTAGATTTTTTAAAAAATGTCAAAAACATTTTATATCTTTTAGAAAAACATTTTTGGTAATAAATAAAAAGGTTTAATTCACTATAAATTTATGAATTCAAAATTTTAACCAAAATCAGTAAAAATATTCCAGAAAAACCTTCCCCACAAAAAGACAAAACTGGGCAACGACTGGCAAGGGTGGCCCCTTAATTATGCTAGGCGGCCCCCTTAAAATTAAGGGTACCGCCCCCCTATTTAAGGGGGCCGGCCACGCTCCAGTAGCTCCCAGCTGTCCAGTTTTTCTGCCTATAAATACCAGCCTTCCCCTGGATTTTTACTCATCCTTTTGCACCAAAAACTTTCTGGTTTAGATCTCATTTCATATTTTCAAAAACCCTTTGATTATATAATTATAAGCTTTTGTTTCAAGTGATCCAAAGCTTCAACCTCTCAAGTGCAATAGAAGAATACTTCTATCCTTCAAGACAAGAAGTATTACAACTTGGTGTAACTCTTCCATCCAAGTTGTTGGTGTATCATAATTGTAAATCATTCATTCATTTGTGTAAAGTGTGTGTATAAGGTGTAAACATAAGTGACTAGATATGTATAGTGTGTGAGTAGTGAAGAAGGTGTATAAGTAGTTGTGGTGTAAAGAAGTCATGTAGAAGTTGTAAAGCCGTGGTGTAGAAGTTGTGAAGCCGTGGTGCAGATGTCGTGAAGCCGTTGCTTAGAAGTTGTTAAGTCGTCATGTAGAAGTCGTGAAGCCGTTGATTAGAAGTTATGAAGTCGTCATGTAGATGTCATGAAGCCGTTGCTTAGAAGTTGTGAAGTCGTCATGTAGAAGTTGTGAAGCCATAGCTTAGAAGTTGTGAAGTCCTAGTCGTGAAGTCCTAGTGTTGAAGTTGTGAAGCCGTAGCATAGGAGTTGTGAAGCGGTCGTGTTGAAGTTGTGAAGTCTTGGTCGTGAAGCCGTAGCTTAGAAGTTGTGAAGTCGTGGTCGTGAAGCCGTAGCTTAGAAGGTGTGAAGTCGTGGTCGTGAAGCCGTAGCTTAGGAGTTGTGAAGTCGTCGTGTAAAAGTCGTGAAGCCGTTGTGTAGAAGTCGTGAAGCCGTTGTGTTGAAGTCGTGAAGTCGTCGTGAATAAGTTGTGTACAAGTTGTGTTGTGAAGTTGTGAGATTGGTTCTAGCTACGATTAGAACTCGACATTTAGCTTTGTGTCGTTAAACCCGTGTAAGGTTTTCTCCGCCATAAGGGAGCTTATTGAAGTTGTGAAGAAAACTCTCGAGCAAGGTGTGCTCGGGGAGTGGAGTAGGGCAAGGAAGGTGTCCTTGTAGCCGAACCACTATAAATCCCTCGTGTCTCGGTTTGATCTTTCCATCTCTTACTTATTTCTTTATATCGTCATTACTTTCATACATATAGGCATATATAATTGTTAGTATTAATTAGAAGTTGATTTCACATAAAGATCAATTTAAAACTCCATTCATAAAAAGAAAACTTTTATAACAAATCTAAAAGGATACCCATATAATTAATAATATTGTTCAAGTATCATTTTTCATATAAACTCAAAACTAAGGTTTTAAAAGGAAACAAAGTTTTCATAATAAAATTAAAAAGACGTAAAACTATTCAACCCCTCCTTCTAGTTTTCCACAATTGTTATCTAGAGCCAGGTCAATCAAGATCTTTAAAATATACTGTATTTTAAAACTTGAATCGATCTATGGAATTCGAAAAATATCTAGATGGGGAATCTTTGCTAAAACCACCACTATTTGAAAACTATACTTTTCTTGAATGGAAAAATAAATTTGAAACTTATGTGAAATCAATTGATCTAGATCTTTGGCATGTCATTTCGATTGGTGATTTTGAAAGTCAAACAAAAACATATTTTGAAAGTCAAACGAAAACGGATTTTGAGAGTCAAACAAAAACGGATTTTGAAAGTCAAACAAAAACGGATTTTGAAAGTCAAATTGAGCATTTGAAAACAAAGAATGACATAAATAATAAAGCTAAAATAATTATTTATAAAACCTTGCCGAAAGTTGAATATGAAAGAATATTCTTCTGTAAAACGGCAAATGATATTTGGAAAAATTTCTTAAACTTTCATCAAGAAAAATGTCAAGCCAAAGATGAGGATTTTGATCTTGTACATGAATTAGTTATCTTAGAAAATTTAATAGATAAACATTTAGATAAAATAGATACATGTGCTACTAGTTCAAATGTTGTTAATGAAGGTGTTAACGACGAAGACTACATGAATCAACTCCAAATGAAGTCAATCCAAAATCATGGAGTGACACAGACGAAGGAGAAGATTATCATCCGACTCACCTATCATTCACACGTCGATCATCATCTGAGACATTACGAAGAAAAGCTAGGACGTGAGGTAAGTTCTCTTTTTAAATTTCATAAGTAATTACTTCATGCATATAATCTTATTAATGCCTTAGGATACGCTTAGTCTGATAGGTTGCTTTGCCTTTACACTTTAGTTATATTCGTTCTGTGGCTTAATGAACTAGAAACCCTTTAGTTAGCCCCCCTAAGTATTAGTAAACCAAGCAATCTTCATATTTGGTACTCTTCGATAGGTAAATTTAGGAACTTAATTTCTTCTAAAAAGAGAATGACTACTGGAGAATCTATTGACTAGAAACTCAATTTGACCTAACGGTTGAATTGCTTCTATGTGAGAAGTTGGGTGTGTGTAACCCGTAAAAACGGTCGTGTTTAGCCTGAATTGAGCACCACTAGTAATAGTCTCATACTCATTCTCCAACTTGAATACATTATTCTTCCTAAATATACCTAACGATAGTTTACTGTTATGAACTTTGCTAGAGCTTTTCATTCCTAGATTTATGTCATCTTGCATATATAAAATTTCTAGATGTTTACTTGCTCCTATGTGATTTGACTGCATGCCTTCGTAATTATTTGTTTAGTTGTTGAATGCATTGTCATTATAATAGCTTTTGTTTCTCTCTAACTACTCTGACATGATGTATTTTTGTATTTAGTCATAATACATGCTTAAATGCCATAGGATATGTAGAAAGAGGTTGCATGTGACAATAGACTTAACCAATACCCTTGAGCAAGAGATCTTTTATAAACCACCATTTTTTAAACCTATAATTAATGGGACTTATTTTTAAATTTGCAAAAACTTCACATTTTGGAAAAATGATTTTTCAAAAGATTGTGACACATTTCTATTTTACATGTTTCACCATCCCACCTTTCTTCCAAACTTGTGTCCATAATTACGTGTTTATCAAAACCAAAGATTGGAAAAATATGTTTTCTTTCCTCATAAAAACATTTTGAAATAAAACCAAAACTATTTCATTAAAATATTTTTCACATCCACATAAAAACCCACTTTCAAACATTGTTGAATAATGCCAAAAATATTTCTTTAAATCATGCATGGTGATCTCATATCTGTCATCTATATTTATGTATGTGACATTTATAAGTGAACTAAATTTGAAAATAACCATAATTTATTCACTAAGTCCTCACTTGGTACAAGTCTAGAAGTCCATGCTATCACAACTCTACATTCCCATGCACATAGATATTCATTAGGATTATTTAACTAGCCTATTAATCTTCCTAAATATGATACTATGAATTAATTGGTGCTATGTAGTGTTTTCTTGTCTAACATATATATGTTACATGCTAAATGAGTTGTTTGTATGCTAGATAATAATGTCTAATGAATATGCTTAGCATATATAAGTTATTAAATCCTAAATTGCCTCAAAAGAAGTTGGACTTACTTGAAACTAAACCCAAAAACACAACCCTTTCAACAATTTTCTGCTAAAAACCCATTTCCAGTAACCTGGAAATCAGCAGATGGGCGGCCCCCTTAATTCATTAGGCGGCCCCCTTAATATTTAAGGGGACGGGCCCCTTAATTAAGGGGACCGGCCATCTGATGGTCGAAGGTGCTGCTCCCTTTTTCTAATTTTTAGCCCATTTTATCCTATACTTCCCAAAATTCAGAAACACAATCTGTCACAAACCACCCACCAAAATTTACCTTCCACAATCACATCATCACTACACCATAAATACCCAACTCCATCATAAATGCTCATCCATATCATCCATCCAAACATGTCATCATCTAACCACCCAA
The DNA here is from genome assembly GCA_021014915.2 of Artemisia tridentata subsp. tridentata. NCBI lineage: Eukaryota > Viridiplantae > Streptophyta > Magnoliopsida > Asterales > Asteraceae > Artemisia > Artemisia tridentata. The sequence goes on along the minus strand of CP139506.1, from coordinate 75,180,142 downwards.
GATCCAAGTCTTCAAGAGTTGCTTAAATCTCAGTGAGGCCCATTTGGAGGAGGAAGCTTGACATTTGCCATAACCCAACAAATGATGTTGTTCAAACTCAACCAACACCTAAATCTCATCCTAATGAACCCTTTCACACACATAACCAATCATCCATATGCCCACCTTCATTCACTCATAATTACCCAAGCTCACAAATGTCTCCACCACCAAGAGTGTCACCACCACCTCCACCAAATAACAACCACTCTCCATTATCATCACCTTTCACTCAACACTTGCAGTTCATTGAAGAACTCAAGGAAGCCCATGAGCTTAATGCTCTCCTTGCTTTGCACCTTGCTTAAAGCAACTTAAACCCATCACCATCCATATCACCATCATTACCATCATCACCACATCACTTGAGTCAAATTGAGAAACATGTCAACAATTGTCGTTGTTGCATCTTTCTCCAAAATCAAACCATCGCCTTAAATGAGCGTCTCACTTGGATTGAGTATCTTCTCACTAGATCTAATCCAACACAACCACTTGAACAACATCAAAACCCTCATTCAACATGGTCAAGTCCAAGCTCTCCACCTCCAATTCCTCCATCAACACTCTCTTCAACATCCATACACCCAAACTTACAACCCCATTAATCCAACATTTTTACCCCCTGTTTACCATCATCCATCCAAAATAATTCAAGTTTTTCATGTCTCAAGCAAGTCAAATGGATCTCTTAGGCAATTTAAAATTTTCTACTTATTGTATGCTATAAGCAAAATATGTGTTGTATCAATAATTATGTTTTTAACATAATTATTTTCAACTAATGAATGCTTTATTTCTTGTCTTTAATATATGATTGTTATGCTTATTGCTTGTATACTTGATATCATGATATATATACATGCTTGATGATTAATAACATGCTTATTCAATAATATGTTTTGAATGTATGCATGCGTATTTAACATGTTTATGCCACTATTTAATCATTCTTGATGTACATGATTCAAATGGAGCTTGCTGCAAAAACACCCTAAAAATGACCCTTTTCTGGAAAATTTTCAAATTTGGTCGCCTGGGAAAACACCAGATAGGCGGCCCCCTTAATTCCCTAGGCGGTCCCCTTAATTTTAAGGGGGCCGGCCAGCAATTAAGGGGACCGGCCATCTGGGCAGTAAAATTTACTGTTTTATTTTGCATCTTGCGACCCCTTTTATCTAGCCCCAGCTACCATTTCTCTTAAAGGACGAACTGGTATTGGAATTTTACCACAAAACCTCCAAACCTTACCTAAATCAACCATCACCTCCATCAAACACCCATTTTCATTCACCATGCTATCACCAAAATCATCTCTAAGACACCAAAACTCCATCACCACCACCTCAATGTTCATCCCCAAGTGCACCAAATGCACCATCAAAAACACCCTCCACTCATGGCACATCATCTTCATCCATACCTTCCACTTCATCCATCAATAACTACATCAACTCACACCTATCATCACCACCATCAAGTGCATCAACTCCTCCTCCTACTCAAGAACCTCCATTCACCCAACTTGTCATTTCCATATCACCAATAACACCTCTTGATGCTCATTTCTCATCATCACCAATACCACCACCATGCTTTCCCATCCCTTGGGCTTCACTAGAAGCCCATGGAGAAAATTGCCTTTGTTGCATCCACAACCGAACCATCATCTTTGGTCTTAGAGATGAGATACACTACATGTTTTCATACCTTGAACACATGCTTAACAACCAACCTCCACCACAACCTTCACCATTTTCACCCACTACACCGCCACCACCTTCATTCTCACCAAATTAAGCATATATAATGCTTAATCAAAAATAATTTTTCAAACCATTTTGTGTGCAAGCCCCATGGAAGATCATGTACTCCTAGAATGATTATGTAGATTGTATTACTTACTAGCTAATGTAGGATTGAATATAATCTTGGATGGTTGTGTATTGATACACAACATTTTTAATGAATGTCTTTATATGCATGCTTATTTTTGCTATATATATGCTTGTGCTTCTAATATTTTTCTTGCAAGTATTCCATATATCGATTCCTTGGTGCCCTCAAATGAGGGGGAGCACACATCAAGGGGGAGTTCTCAAATGGTGCATTACTTACTAGCTAATGTAGGATTGAATATAATCTTGGATGGTTGTGTATTGATACACAACATTTTTAATGAATGTCTTTATATGCATGCTTATTTTTGCTATATATATGCTTGTGCTTCTAATATTTTTCTTGCAAGTATTCCATATATCGATTCCTTGGTGCCCTCAAATGAGGGGGAGCACACATCAAGGGGGAGTTCTCGTTCCGACAAATTTTGTCTCTAAAACTTGTCGGCTCAACCTTTTTGATGCTACAAAAAGGGGGAGAAGTGAATATAAACTCACTAAATACTTGTCCAAAAATAAATTTTTGGATTTAATGAGTTTTAGTTTTGTAATCATCAAAAAGGGAGAGATTGTTGACATAAATAATGCCTAAAAACATTATCAATATTTATTCATATCTCTATGTTTTGATGATCACAAAACTAAAACTCATTAAAACATAAACTTATAAAATAAACAAGTACTTAGTTGTAAATATTCACTTCTACAACTAAAATCACTTAAGGTATGAATGAACTAATGCTTAATGCATTATATGATCAAAGGAACATTTTCTTAATAACTAGATTTTTTATAAAATGTCAAAAACATTTTATATCTTTTAGAAAAATATTTTTGGTAATAAATAAAAAGGTTTAATTCATTATAAATTTATGAATTCAAATTTTTAACCAAAATCAGTAAAAATGTTCCAGAAAAACCTTCCCCACAAAAAGACAAAACTGGGCAACGGCTGGCAAGGGCGGCCCCCTTAATTATGCTAGGCGGCCCCCTTAAAATTAAGGGGGCCGGCCACGCTCCAGTAGCTCCCAGCTGTCCAGTTTTGCTGCCTATAAATACCAGCCTTCCCCTGGATTTTTACTCATCCTTTTGCACCAAAACTTTCTGGTTTAGATCTCATTTCATACTTTCAAAAACCCTTTGATCATATAATTATAAGCTTTTGTTTCAAGTGATCCAAAGCTTCAACCTCTCAAGTGCAAGAGAAGAATACTTCTATCCTTCAAGACAAGAAGTATTACAACTTGGTGTAACTCTTCCATCCAAGTTGTTGGTGTATCATAATTGTAAATCATTCATTCATTTGTGTAAAGTGTGTGTATAAGGTGTAAACATAAGTGACTAGATATGTATAGTGTGTAAGTAGTGAAGAAGGTGTATAAGTAGTTGTGGTGTAAAGGAGTCATGTAGAAGTTGTAAAGCCGTGGTGTAGAAGTTGTGAAGCTGTGGTGCAGATGTCGTGAAGCCGTTGTTTAGAAGTTGTGAAGTCATCATGTAGAAGTTGTGAAGCCGTTGCTTAGAAGTTATGAAGTCGTCATGTAGATGTCATGAAGCCGTTGCTTAGAAGTTGTGAAGTCGTCATGTAGAAGTTGTGAAGCCATAGCTTAGAAGTTGTGAAGTCCTAGTCGTGAAGTCCTAGTGTTGAAGTCGTGAAGCCGTAGCATAGGAGTTGTGAAGCGGTCGTGTTGAAGTTGTGAAGTCCTGGTCGTGAAGCCGTAGCTTAGAAGTTGTGAAGTCGTGGTCGTGAAGCCGTAGCTTAGAAGGTGTGAAGTCGTGATTGTGAAGCCGTAGCTTAGGAGTTGTGAAGTCGTCGTGTAAAAGTCGTGAAGCCGTTGTGCAGAAGTCGTGAAGCCGTTGTGTTGAAGTCGTAAAGTCGTCGTGAATAAGTTGTGTACAAGTTGTGTTGTGAAGTTGTGAGATTGGTTCTAGCTACGATTAGAACTCGACATTTAGCTTTGTGTCGTTAAACCCGTGTAAGCCAAAGTCGTGTAAGGTTTTCTCCGCCATAAGGGAGCTTATAGAAGTTGTGAAGAAAACTCTCGAGCAAGGTGTGCTCGGGGAGTGGAGTAGGGCAAGGAAGGTGTCCTTGTAGCCGAACCACTATAAATCTCTCGTGTCTCGGTTTGATCTTTCCATCTCTTACTTATTTCTTTATATCGTCATTACTTTCATACATATAGGCATATATAATTGTTAGTATTAATTAGAAGTTGATTTCACATAAAGATCAATTTAAAACTCCATTCATAAAAAGAAAACTTTTATAACAAGTATAAAAGGATACCCATATAATTAATAATATTGTTCAAGTATCATTTTTCATATAAACTCAAAACTAAGGTTTTAAAAGGAAACAAAGTTTTCATAATAAAATTGAAAAGACGTAAAACTATTCAACCCCCCCTTCTAGTTTTCCACAAGGTTGACAATAACTCGAGTCAAGCCTATACGAGTTCATTTTCTGGACTCTAGGCTCGATAAATCTCGGCTCGAACAAGCTCGAGTTACTCAACAAAAGGTCGACTCGTTTGCAACCTTGTTTTGATTCCCAAACAGGGATCTTATTAGAGCGTCATCTTTTGATACAATGCTTCACCAAACCCACATTAAGCCTTCACTAATAGTATTAACATGAATAAAAATAAGGTACCCTCTTATACAGCTTATCTTAAACCTACTAACAGAGTATCCGTGCATTGAAACGGCAGGTACTTTGTATTTAATAATCTTGAGTAATTTTTGGACTATTTATAATCTTGTTATTCTGAAAAATGTTGAAATTATGCAATAATTTGATCGTCTTTAATTTTGCTAATTAGCTATTTTTGAGTCAAAATAATTAGTATATAATATTTCTTTATTTCTTTCAATACTTAGGTTTAAGCGTACAATATATCTGATAGAATTTTATTGTAGTTTTGCATCTAGGCTTATATGTTTGTGTGCAACAAAACTTGTGTTGACACCTTTTTTGAATACATTTTTTGTCACATTTTTTTGCTCACTAAACTATAAGTTTTTTTTGCTTTTTTTTTAAATGGTGAATATATTAATACCAACTTTCTACAACAAATATCAATGAGGATTTTGGACATGCTCACAAATCCTCAGGGGCGGAGCTACGCTCGAGCCACCTGTGGCACGGGCCACACATGGTTTCGACCGACGAAGTGTAATTTTTTCGTGATTTTTTTATTTTATTTTTCGAGAGTGCTACACCCCAGGGCCGTCTCTGGGAATTCAAAAGTAATTTTTGGCGTCCATTATCATTGGAGGTTGGCTGGTTGCAGAAATTGTTGGTGAAAAAAAAGGCATGAAGTTCATAAAGAAGAAGGTGAAGAACAAAGAAAGAGAAGGTGAAGAACAAAGAAATAGAAAGAAGATGAAGACACACTAATAAAGGAAGAAAGAGAAACTATTTTTACTTTATAAGAACTAAGGGCCCGTTTGATTTGTAAATGGGATTGGAATTCGATTTGGATTTGGATTTTGGAAATGTTTAAAAGAAAATGATGAGAGAGAAAATATATAATTATATAAAAATATTTATTATTTTAAATCAATATTAAATATACACTTATTATATTGGTACAAAGAAAAAAAGAAAGTTAGCAGATTATAAAAAGAATGGCCAAATATATGAATGAGAATGATGTAAATGGTGGGGCCTGTCAGAATCCTTAAATCATTTCACAAAACCTACCATGTTAGTGTGGAATGAAATTTGAATCCGATTCATTAATATCATTGCCGAATTTGGGTACCAAACTACCCTTTTTAGTTATCATTTCATTCCATGACCTCAAAAACCATGTAACAAACAGCACCTAAGTAAAATAATACATGGTATTATATTATATTCCCAATACTACTGTACTTTGGTTTAGTCATGCCATAATTCTGACAATCAAAATTTTATTGAGTTGCGATCCACCGGAAAGTGGAAGAAATTAAAAAGTTTGCAAAGCCAATCACCTAGTGCCATGTGTCCCCCACCTACTCACTCCCTTTTTTCTTAGTATTTTCAGTTAGAGGGTGTTTTGGTCATTTGACCCATTTTTTTAATTCCACCATAAACTTCAAACGTAAATAACTTTTAAACGGCAAACTTATACAAAAAATCGATTTCACCATAATTTTTAAAATTTAATTCTCTTTAATTTGGTATGCATTTTGATATGTGAATTGCAACTTTTTTTCAGCTTTTTAAGTGGAAGTTGGTTTTCTTGAAATTTTTGGCATTTTCGGCTCTAATTTTGTCTAATTTAAATGCCGAATTATGCAAAACTTTAAACACAAAAGTTGTAGCTTTTTGGCCATTCTTTACCCAGAAATTTGAATCACTCAAATCCGACATGATATGAGTGAGATATTGCACGTTAAAGATGACGTCTTAGTCATATTTAGTGCACACAAAGTGTTTGATAAAATGCTTAAAAGAGATTTTTCTTATAAAAGTACATTTAAATGCACTAATTTGTGTACCACAATACATCTTTTGTTATTTGTGTTATTTTTAGCTTTTTTTAACTGATGAACAAAGACTAAATGATGAAGAGACTAAATGATGAACAACAACCAACTGGATAAACTGATGAACAATGTGACCATAACTGATGAGCATTGTGATTCTTTTTAAACTGATGAACATTATGATTTTTTTTTTTTTTTTTTTTTGAAAACTGATGTGAACATTATAATTTTTTTATGAAACTGATGAACTGTTGAACATTGTGATGAACAGACGAACTTATGAACAACAACCAACTGATAAACTGATGAACAATGTGATCATAACTGATGAACATTGTGATATATCTGATGAACGAAAATAAAGAGAACTGATGCACATTGTGATAAACTGATGAACAACTCTTTTTATTGATGAATAACACTTTTTATTGATAAACAATATTTTTTATTGATAAATAAATGAACAACACTTTATATTAATAAAAAAAAGTAAATCTTTTGCGATGGTAAGAATCTTGTTAATGCCATGGGTCTTAATTAAAAAAAAAAGTAAATCTCTCATGAACAAAACTTCGTTTTTTTTTTTTTTTTTTTTTTTTTTTTTTGTGTGTGTGTGAAATGGTGAATATATTTATATTAACTTTCTACAACAAATATCAATGAGGATTTTGGACATGCTCACAAATCCTATTACATACACTTATAACAGTTTAACATCAAATCAGAACTGAAGTCAGCTGAAACATACTACACCTCTATAAACCATACAGGACATATTCACCACAAATCACCCTACTATAATCTCACGACTACATTTTCTTTATAAAGGACCCATCACAGACCACTATATCCTCCAACTGAGTGATCAAATGAGGTTCCAATAAGAGGCTCCATCATGTAGATTATAGCACCCTGGCCTCACCAATGAATAGACATTGCTGTTATGTCTATATTTCATGTACATCTACAAAACCCTTACTATTCTAGTAGCATATCCTCACTAGCATAGTAGAAGTTCATGTGGACTACAGGTCTCAACAAACAGATAGGTCTCATCATTGTGATACCAACCTTACCTCCATTGGCAATGCCTTGCTTGGACCAAAAAAAGTCATCTTTCACCTCTCTTTATTCCAAACATCGTGCATTGCCCACCAAAATCACTTACCCTCCTCACCATGAAACCCACATTTTTGAAGGAAAAAAAAAGAACTATGCATCTAAACACAATGGCTCTTCAAACCAACCACCCAGTTACCTAACCAAGGCCTACTAAGAGTGGTTAGATTGCAAGCGTCCAAGGTACTGGCCATCTGATAAAGTGATCTTTAATCACACCGCCCCCAATTTAGCTATGAAGACATGATGTATTGGCCAATAGCTATTATTTGCAGAATAAATTTGAACCTCAACTTCTGCAGAGTCAGTTCAAAACTCTTTTAAAAGATGCAAAGATTAGCATCTTATGATCATAAGCCCTTTAAAACTACCAACCAATTCATAGGCAGGAAACTACCTTATGGTAAATGTCAACCAATTAGCTAGGAAAGACTTATACACAATACTGTTACATCCAATTTCACAGCCTAGTAATTGTAGCAACCTGTAAAATTTCCCAGTGATTTGTAAACATTAATCAAGTATTAATTATCATTACAGTTAAGTTAACCATTTTTACGAGCAAAATTTGAAATTTTGTTTATTACTTTATATTAATTCTCAAAACATTGGAACGAGCTCACACACAGACCACAAGTAACCCAACACACCCATTATAAACCAAACGGATCCTATTACTATTCCTTAACCCAAAAATTTGGCCTGTTACTATTCACAAAGCCCAACCCAATATTTTCAATTCATTTATTTCTTATTTTCAGTCGACTAAACCTACTTTACTTTGCCTCGTTTATTTTTAATTTTGACACACAAGGTACTCAACATTTTACTCATCTCGTTTCCTCATCCACCAAATAATTGGAATGTCGAATCTCAGCTTCTATTTTAATCATTTGCTTGCTCAACGAGACCCAAAGTGAACGTACTTGAGACAATTTCAAACCCATTCGACATTTGCTCTTTTTAATCCAGTCCAATCTAAACTGATTTTTCTCTAGTTCTTTTTTATTCCTAAGATTTATTTTGAGTTCATAACTATATTTCTCACCTCTTCCCATTCTTGGTCACGTTAAAACCACTTTTGGACCCTTCGATTTAAACGTACGTAACATATATACATATATACATGAACAAGTCGACTCATAACCATATAGCTACCCCTATTATACTTCTAAGCCCCTATGTACTTGAGTTATTCCCCCTTATCTCATCCTAATCCCTGCAAATCGAATAAACACCCATTGGCTTCATTTTAAATCGTTAAAAATTGAACCATGCATGCATATATATCGAACACCTTCATAACTCTCATTCACACTTGTATAACTCACTCACATATACTCTCCAAACCTGTAAAACCTCCTGCCAAGTCATTCGAAAGAAGCCAAGATCAATTCCTAATCGTTCAAGTCCATTTTCGATCGCATAAACCTCATTTCAAATCCTTCTTGATCATTCGAACGTATAAACCCACCTCTTTGGTGTTGTAAGCACTCTTCAACTCTATTCAATTCATTTATATCGAATTACAACATCTCATGCATTGTCTTTTAATTATTTCGAATGTATATAGCCTTTATTCCATTTATACGCATTTTGTTTATTTATTTTACGTATCATAATTAATGCCTCCTTCATGGAATGGCTAGGAATTCATTATACGCATTTGTATTACATTTACACATTCATTTCAGTTCATATCGAATTCATTTTTTACCTTATATCGAATCGCATTTTATTTATATGTCATTTTTATTATTAAACGAACCATGTTAAACTCGATTCGAAAAGACCACGTTAAAATGAATCCTGAAACGCGACCTATCATTTTTATTGTCCAACCTGTTTCCTTACAAGCTAAATTAATAAATTCGTGTTTTGAGATTCCCCTCATAAGCCCTTAAAAGCTCTTTAAAAATCCCAAACCAAACGCCAATCGAACCGTTTAAAAACTCTTTATATTTTACGAGTGGGCTCACAAGCCCAATAAACTGTTTTTAACTTATTTGAATAAGCAGTCAACATAAGGCCTTTTGTAATGATTTTAGGCTCACAAGACAAGCCCAAAACCAAGCCCATTTATTTTTAAAAGCCCACGAATCGTATTGTGTTAATGGGCTTTGATTTCGAACGTTAAAGCCCATTTAGAGAGAAAATAAGCAATTTGTATAATAAGCAGTCAAAAAGCACTTAAATAAGCTTTATTAAACTTATAAAACTCTCGGATTTATTTTCCCATTCTTTTTGTACATTTTGGACTAAATTTGCAAAGCATATTTACTATTAGGGGTAAAAAGTGTAACTTCTGGAAAAATAGAGAACAAATTGTCAATTCAGTAACTTATGGGTATAAAAGGTTAAAACAATAACTAGAAGGTTGAAAATGTATTATATGACCTTTTTGGACTAAATATGTAACCAGGGACTAACGGTGCAAATGTTACACCGTTAGGGTTAAAAATGTAAAATTAGTATAAGTTCAAGGACCAACAGTAACTTTATTTTATTTTCATTTACATTTCAGATTTTACGTATTCTTGTTTCATTCACGTGCATTTCCTACGTTTCGTTTAATATTTGAACTTATAACGTTTATATTTATATATAATGGATTTTAAACGATTTAACTTAACGTTTTGTTTCACCACTTTCGAGAAAACGATATTATTGGATTTAAAAACATAAAAACAAGATAATATTATATATAATATTATTTTTAAACTTTAAGCATTTTAAGCATATCATCCACTCTCATCACAAACTGCTTCGTCATTCGATACCATTTCAATCATTATTCGTATTAGGCCAAAAACCGTCAAAATCTCAGACTTCCTTATTATTATCCAGGTCGTGTGTTAGAGCCGTTTCCGTAATTTCATTTGATTTCATATTTCATATTTGCCAGTTACATTCAAGATGAGTTCATAGTCTCACTTTTAACTTTTAAATGCTTTCAAATACGTGGGGAGATACATGTTATAAAACAGAACGCAAATATTTTCTGTATGCTTTACCTGACTGATATTGCCTCAGTTACCAATTATTGCCTTTATTTAAAGTCCCTCCCATCATGAGCCATTAACCACTGAGGTGGACGCGAATATAGTGAACAGATCTGTGAAGGCTGACTGCCTGTTTGAACTATCTTGAAGGTGGACTTAGTTGCTAGTTGGATAGGTTCAGATACACTTTATTTGAATTTAAAATAGGAATTTGGCAATATCCTATAAAGGGCCATAACTCATGCCATTAATTTGGATTGTTCTGACCGTTTGTGCGGTACATGTTAACGTTTGAGTGTCATGAGACTTAGGGCAATATACTGACCGCAATATCTCTTTTTCATGATAATTGTATTTATATGCAATTATAGACTTGTGTTCAAAACTGATTATAATTATAAACGCTATGATTTCACTCAACAATTTTGTTGACTTTTAAGCATGTTATCTCAGGTAATTAACAGGAATATTCAAGGCATTGGAGCGAGCATGTAACGGATGGTTTTGGTGTCAAATAAATTTCTGTCATTCATATCAATGTTACATTATCTTTTGTGGATTATTAAACGCTGAAATTTCCTTTTTGTATTTGAATTTCTAAATGAATGACAATGATTTACAAAACGTCTCTTTTGAGTCGTTTTCTATGATTATAACTATGATCCTTCCAGTAATACCCTTATTAAGTCTTCCGCTGTTTACTCAAAATTTAGGGGGTGTTACAGATTGGCATTAGAGCTATAGTTATAGGGAACCAAATATTTTTTTGAAACATTGGACTATAACTACATTTTCAAAACGGACCAACTTTACACCATACCACGTTACGCCCTCCGTGCCTGCAGATTTCATAACATCATGTTTACAGTATTGCTTAACAGGATTATTACATATTAACTTTTATATACTTGGTGTTATTAATTACGTACAATTACTATCTACGGGGTTATTACAGTACCATATCTACAGTATCACACCCTAGTACCTCATCATCGGACATGGAATCCGAAGATACCTATTCATCTATCACTTCACCCATAGTTCCTAGCACATCGCCCGCTACAGTGTCAGGCATCGCCTCAGACGAAACGGAGCCCTTTGAAGAAGGAGAGGTCGTCGCTACACCACCCATGCCACCAGTTGCACTAGGTAATCCAGACTCACCCATATCTGAAGACCCGTATGTATTAGCTAGACGGTCATACCTTTCATCAGCTCGTCCGGAGAATCGACCCACTTATACCCCAATTCCCAATGATCAGTATATGCAGACTCAGCAATGGGTACCTGCAGAAGATTCTGAAACCCCATTGCCTATACCTCCACCCCTACCTGCACCGGTAGTCCGGCGCAGACGAGTCAGAATCTTAGAACCCTACGAGCCCGAACCATTTATGACACCATTTCGGAGTCACCCCAACGGTTGCATTAGGATGCATACACCTCGCAAAAGAGTACGCCTACCTATAGTTCCAATTATACCACCACCACCTCTATCCACTACTTCACCTCTAGACATGATTAGTATAACGCCGCCATCATCTCCTGAGCATCAAACCCCTCCAGCCCGAGTCTTTGAGACTAGAGAAAGCTCCAGAGCAGTAGCTAACCGCACATTTACCCCATCCACTATCATGACGCGTTTGGAGCATCATGAGGAGCAGATCAAACTACTTATGAGACTCATGGAAGACATGCAGGTCCAACATCAAACCGATATACAGAGACTTCTGGATCAGATTTCAGAACTCACAGGACCCATGGATCAGACTTCCAGCAGTTAGACATAGCTTTGTGATATACACATGGCTCATCGAGATTCTGAGTAAATCCAAACCTTTTGATTTCTTCATCAAACCTCTTATTCCATTGCCGTGATGCTTGCTTCAATCCATAAATGGATCTTTGAAGTTTGCATACACTGTTTAGAAATTCTGGATTCACAAACCCCTCAGGCTGCGCCATATAGAAGTCTTCATCTAGGCGACCATTTAAGAAGGCGATTTTGACATCCATTTGCCAAATCTCATAATCATAGTACGCTACTATGGCTATACGAATCCTAATAGCCCTAATGTCAGCTACAGGAGAAAAGGTCTCCTCGTAGTCAACACCATATGTTCGGGTAAAGCCTTTAGCTACCAAACGGGCCTTATAGGTGTGTACATTGCCATCCATGCCAGTTTTCTTCTTGAAGAGTCATTTACTTCCAACCACCTTGGCATTGGGAGGAAGGTCTACTTCAATCCAGACTTGATTATCTTTCATGGATTGCATTTTCCCATTCATAGCAATCTGCCATTTATCCTTTTCAGGATCATTCATGGCAGCTCTATAATTAGTAGGTTCTTCAAGATCCCCTAATATAGTTTCCTCAACCTCTACGTTAAGACATAGACGTTCAGGTGCTTTCACAGTCCTTACAGATCTGCGAATGGGAATTACTTCAGGTGGAGGACCCATACTTTCAGGTTCCACAGGAAGTTTGCTAGTGTTTTCAGAAGGTAATGTATCTTCTTGATCATCTTCCAGATCATATACCCTCCCACTGAATTCTTGAGATATGAGATCTTTTTCAAGAAAATCTCCATACCTAGCAACAATTACTTTGTTTTCAGGTGGGTAGTAAAAGTAGTAACCCATCGTTTCCTTTGGGTATCCTACAAAGATACACTTTACAGATCTCTGTTGGAGTTTATCTGCTGAGTCACGTTTAACAAATGCCTCGCAACCCCAGACCTTTAAATAAGACAAGTTATGCGTTTTCCCAAACCATAACTCATAAGGTGTCTTATCAACCTTCTTGGTCGGAACCATATTTAATATGTGAATCGCAGATTCCAAGGCATAATCCCAAAAGGATAAAGGAAGAGTTGTAAGATTAAACATAGATCGCACCATGTCCAACAATGTACGATTTCTTCTCTCATATACACCATTTTGTTGTGGAGTATATGGAGATGTGAGATGTTGGACAATTCCATTCTCAGCTAGATAATCTTTAAACTCTTGACTCAGGTATTCACCACCTCTGTCGGATCGAAGAGCTTTAATCTTCTTTCCAAGTTGCAATTCTACTTCTGCTTTGAAAACCTTAAATGTTTCAAACACCTCATGTTTATGTTTAAGTAAATAAACATATCCATAATGGCTGAAATCATCAATAAAGGTTAAGAAGTAGCTAGCACCTCTCTTTGACACATGTCTAAGAGGTCCACATATATCAGTATGTATCAAACCAAGTAGATCATTTGCCCTTTCCATACGATTATTGAAAGGTTTCTTTATCATCTTCCCAGATATACAAGATTCGCATTTATCAAATGATTCATCATTGATCTCTTGCAAAAGCCCATCACGTTGCAGCTTTTGCATGCGAGTCTTGCCTATGTGAGCAAGTCGACAATGCCAAAGATAAGATGAATCCAAGACATTCTTGACTATCTTATTATTGATGCTATACATCGAATTATAATCATTATATTCATTCATATCAATTTCAAATACACCATTCACAACAATAGCATTAAAATAAAAAATATTATTTAACGAAACAGAAATTCCATTGCTTGAAACAGTATGTTGAAAACCAATATTCAGTAAACACGAAAAGGAAACCACACCCCTAACAATTGAAGGTGCATAATGACAATTATTCAAATACAGTACTAAGCCCGAAGGCAAAACTAATTTAAGTATTCATATGGCTTCAACAACTGCTTGTGCTCCATTGCCCACGTACAGATATTGTTCTCCATAGGCCAGTCTCCTTTCAACTCTAAACCCCTGTAGTTTATTGCAAATATGAATACCACATCCAGTATCGTATACCCAGGAATTTAGTTTATGAGTTAATGAAAATAATTCAATCATGAAAAAGTTACTTGAAGTGCTGGATTTCCCAGCCTCAACCTTCATCTTTTTCACACGCAACTCCTCAAGATAGAGAGGACAGTTCCTCTTCCAGTGTCATATCTCATGGCAGTGGTGACAAGTCTGATCCTTCTTGTTCGGATTCACCTTGTTCTTCTAAGGGTTGTACTTGGGTATAGGTTGATAGGCCATAACTTGTTTACCCTTATCAACTTTACCCTTACCCTTCTTATTCGCCTGCGGTTTTAGCTTTTGAATCCTACCTCCTTGTATAGCTAATACTTGAGGAGTAGGTGCCTTGTTTGGTAAACCTTTTTTATAGTTTACAAGTATTGCGAGCAATTCTGTGACTGTCTTCCTCGAGCAATGCATGTTGTAATTTTGAACAAAACCCTTAAAATCCTTGTTCAAGGACCTATTGATTAGGTTCACACACACATTCTCAGCATAGACATAGTTCAGCTGATGTAGTTGGTCCATGTACATTTTCATTTCCAACACATGATCACGAACGGGTTTACCTTCCCCTTGCCTACAGGTGTGTAACTGATCGATCAAATCGTACAGTTCAACAGCTGGTGGCTTCTCATAAGTCTTTTTGAGTTCTTCCAGCATATCTTTAGGAAAATAGTTCTCAAACTTCTTTTGCAACTTGGGAACCATACTTTCGAGCATTAAGCACGCAACTTCATTGTGCTTATCGAACTCCAATTGCCAATCTGCTTTGACTTCATCAGATTTAGTCTCAGCTGGCTGTTCAGGGCAAGGCTTAGTCAAATATTCCAGCTTTTTGGACACTCTCAAGACAATCCTGAGTGACCTATGCCAGTCATTGAAATTTGGGCCAGTCAATTTTTCCCTTTCAAAATGACTTTTGAAAGCAGAACTTAGTACATCGTTTTCGGGTTGAGCCATTTCTACAGAAAAAGTTCAAATATTAGTATTCTAATAATACAATTTTTCAAGAAAAGAAAATTACCCAGGAAATATACATATAACCATTTAATCTTCTTGAAAACTAGGATCCAAATTTTTATAGTTTCACTACATCATCGACAAACAATTTCCGACTCCTAGATCATTATGGGAATTACATTTGCCAAAAACAATTTGCAAAGTAAGCATGTTTCTTCCCATCTCATGCCTTAAGTTTCAAGGTCTCACTTACAACTTAATTAAGTCGTCTAATTTAGAAACTGCAAATTCTCCATGTCACGGTCTCACGCCATGGAAATTTACCTTGTCATTAATATCTAGGCAAGGTCTCACTTACGCTAAATATTAACTCCAAGTGTTTCTTATAATTAGATAGCATGGACTTAAATTTTAGGGTATTTATTTTGATGTGACAATCAAAATATGTACGAAGAAGCATGCACACATCTTCGTATCATAAGTTTTCAAAACAATTTTATTTACCAATTAGGCTAAGAATTAAACCAACAAAGTTTTAATTGAGCTATTGGGTTCACCAATCAAAGAATTACCTACAATTATCGCCCACTATATCCTACTGTTGCATGAGTCAAAAGACCCAAGTTATTCGGATAATTACCACAAAAGTGGCGCGTGGAATTGAGGTCAATTCACCCTTAAGATGATTTTGTATAAATAAATAGCATTACTTGGTAGCTCCAATTAGACGCACAAAGGAGCGGAGAGACTAACGTCCGCCCGAAGGCTAATTAAAAACGCGTCCTTTTCGGATGACAATTTAATGTCAAGCCTCCTTATACCCCTCTTATAGTTTGTCTAAACTGGGTGAGCCATTCACACTATTGGTACAAAACTCATCACTCAATCAAAAGTTTATGATTCTAAGTCTTAAAAAAATATGTTATAAACTATAATATTGCTAGTCTCGCCTGGGAGCAAATTACCGTGCGAAGCGAACCGGCACATAAGACTTTGCAATATATGATTTATCACATCAAGGTTTCATAGTTATTAGGTCAATTTATTTTCTATTCGAAAAATTACCCTTTTGCTTACAATTCAACATATAATTTAAACAAAAAAGCAAGTAATTTAATAAAAATAAATAACCACATAATAACACATATAATCTTAACCATTAAATCATATAGCCACATGCAAACTTTTTGATAAAATCCTATTAATAATCTATCTATGTTTAATATGCATATATTTAACTAAGACTCCCATTGGTTTTTGAGCAAAAGGTACCAATGGACCACATACACCAAACAATTTGGTTGCGTAAGTCTTAGCAAACATCTACCACGTTGCACATAAAAGATTCATTAATTTAATTAATTAGGTCTTCCTTAATTTTAGATCTATCTTATTACATATAGCAAATAACTTAACAATTAATTACAAACCCTAATCCATGATAAACATGCATGTTTCATCATGGATTAATTTACAAGTCAAGGAACGTAACCCTTTACACACATAAACACACATGTTTCTAATTTTAGGGTTACAAAACTAATTTTTAATAAAAGAGGGTTGCCCCCCCCCCCCCCCCCCCCCCCAAAAAAAATTAGGGTTCAAAATTTTTTAATGTTCTAAACCCTACAAAATTCGACTAACATGTAATCCTAATCAAAGATTCGATTTTTATGTGTTTCGGTAATACAATTACATGTTAAACGGCTCGTGATGCCACTGTTAAAATTTAAATACCATAACAATTATATAAATAATTCTACATCATCAAAGCACGTAGCGGAAGCATAAGATTAATATGTAACATATAAGAGATTAACCAAAAATTAAAGACACGTACATTTGATCCTAGCAAGAACAAGGATCAATACTTTAAATCTTCTTCTTTAATTAATCAAGTGGATTAGTGAGAAACCCCTTACCTTTTTGTTTCTCAATCCAAGTGGTATTAACTATAGTGAGTTAATAACCAAGGTTTTGTACACACGTACTATAACCGATTAATGTTTGATGCTAGTAAAAGAACACAATATTAAACCAAAACAATTTGTTTAATAAAAACTTGATCGATCCAACCCCTAAGGGATAGTGTACGATCGACAATAAGAAGAATGGGAGAAAACTAGGTTTAGGGTTATAGCAAGAGTGCACAAGGTATGAAACCCTAACCCCTAAGCCTTGTATTTATAGAGTGGGAAACTTAGAGAACAAGTTGGTTTAGGAATGGGCTAGGGAACCCTATGGCCGATCGGCCCAACCCTTCCCAAGGGTATTCCAGAATCTTCTTGTCCTGTAATTTCACCTACAGTCCTTCCTTTATTCACTAACGGTCGTTAGTCAATTCCCGTTAATTACTTAACGTCCGTTAGTCGTTATTTCGTGTTCAAATAATTAAATACATAACGTTTATATATATATTAATTATTCTTCATTAATCATTCATACGTAAAGTGTGCAATCCCTCGGTCCCGAGTTCGATTCTAGTCATACACGTTTAATATTTTTCCACAAACTCTAACAAAGTTTACTTTTGTAATTAGTAAGTGTTATTGGAGGAGTTAAATTGTGAGAACATTTAATTAGTAATGCAGTTAAATGCTTATAATGGTATAAATATAAATATTTAATATTTTTAATGACAACTAATAGTTACAAAGAATTGCATGTTGATTTGGATTTTGATGAAGTAGGTGTCTTAAATTACTAATTTGTGTAAACTTAATATTTTTAAGATTTCTAAAAAAATAGAAATATCCCAAATGCATTATAGATAGTAAAGATAAAAATAAAAATAAATATAATGACATAGATAGAATAAAACTTGGCTGAAAAATAACAAATATGTTAAGATTAGTGGTATATAGTGGTAAAATTTGTAAATAACAAATATGTTAAGATTAGTGTTTTTAAAACTTGGCTGAAAAATAAGCATATGATAAAGCTTAGTTGAAGAGGCATGGGTAATTGCGTCATTTTACATGGATTTAACAGTGAAATCTAACGGTGTTAGAAATTTGGACTAGATTCGTAGAAGATCAATACCACGAGGATATGACCCGCTGAGAAAAAAGTACAGGGACTATATCTTAGAAACCCGTCAAAACAGAGGGACGATTCATGCAATTCACTCCCCTTTTAAATACACCAAAAGTTTAACCAAAAGCCTAAAACCCAATCGAAACTTTTGGTGTTAATTTAACAATAAAGCTTTAAGGATAAATTAATAAACCAATCGAAACCACAGGTATATAATGTTAATTTTGTTGTTTCAGTTTTGATGATATATAACTTTATTGTCGTACCAGAAAAGAGGGACCTAAGATTTTTTAATAATTATGAGTATTAAATTTGCCTCATAAAGAATTTATTAGGTAAAATTGCCAAGAAAATAAATATTTTATAAAAAAGTTACACTTCGTGACTTAAAATCGGGTGTCCGTCCCTACTGACATTATTCTGTAAAATATGCATATTGTAACTCTTTATGACATATAGTAATTTTGTAGTTTACTTGCCAAAAAGGAACTTTGAAGAAAGTTGGTTGCTGTTAAATTAAGTTATGGAGATTGCTTCACTAATAAGATAAATCAAAATTTGCGTTAAAAACTGGGTTGTTGCTTGTTTGGCATTGTATGTTGGTTTCTTCAAATGGGGTTGAGTAGTATTCTATCGATTTTGTCCTAATATGTTTCGATTCAGTACAAAGTACACTATTTTTATTGTAACTAAATCTCTGGCTGGTGCTAAGTTGAGCGAGATTGAACTGAATGTACTTCGTGCGTTGTTTGATGCTGATAGTTTCTTGCTAGGTGTTCGTACTGTTAGTCGTATTATTGTATAAGTCCAGTTATAGTTTATTTGGGCTAAGGCCTGTATGTGTCTTGTTAGGGTTAAGGCCCGTATGTGTCTATATATTGTATTATTCAGATGGAATGAAAGGCACAGAACATTAGAAACCTTCATGGTATCACGAGCAAATACCTAAACATTTTTTTTTTCTTTTCCGCTGCTGCTTTCTCTTTATTGTGTCGATCATTGGTTTATATAAATAACCAGTCGACAGGTTTGGTTTATTGTGTCGATCGTTGGTTTTAATTCATAACCAGTCGACAGTTTTATAGTTTGTTATTAGGTCGATCGTTGGTTTAATCTTTGATAACCAGTCGACAGTTTGAAGTTCAAGTTATGTTTACTGTTTGCATACTGTGATATAACCACACACCATTAAACCCTACCCCTCGTACACCTTTTACTTCAAAACCTAGATTACAAATAAACTCACCACAAACCTTAGATTCATACACCAATGGCTGGCAATCCTTCACTTCGCCCCTCTTGCTTGAATGATATGTCATCTTCTGTGTTAACGTCATCTGATATGCGAACTTTGCAAACTCTTTTGGCTAAACTTGGGATTAATGGGAATAATATTGGTACTTCTAATGTTTCTAATCCTCCTGTGTTGAATGCTACAAATAATCCTTCACCAATTGTTTTGCAAACCTCTCCTACTTTACCCAATACCTATGCTATGAGCCATAGCCCACCAGGTTTTAATCATACGGGACAAGTGATATACTCAGGGGGTGCAACAAGTAATTTTGGACCTCAGCCAAACTACCAGCTTCAACAAGGGGGTTCACAAGGTCCTTATTTTTCACATGGGGGTGTGTCAGTTATGACAGGTCAGTTTGGTGCACATGGGGGTCAACATGTTACTACGGTTCAGCAGATGAGGCAGATTAATCAACCGGTTCAGTTTGGTTCACATGGGGGTCATTTTGGTCAGATTAGTCCACCGGTTCAGCAGGGGGGCCTGAATGGTCAACCTGGTCAAACTGTTCAGCCATGGAGCGTGGGTCCCGCGGGTCAAGAAACTATTTTACCACATGCTTTCAATGCCGGGACACTACAGTCTCCTTCTTCCGGTAATTGGAATATGGACACAGGTGCATCCTCACATCTTAATGATAATGTCAATAATCTTAGTGATGTTTTTAATTCGTGTATTTATTCATCAGTTGCTGTTGGTGATGGGCATTCTATTCCCGTTACTAACTCTGGACATAGCATTTTGCCTACGCCTTTTCGCCCTCTTCATTTAAATAATGTTTTAATTACTCCTAATATAGTCAAAAATTTGATTTCTGTTCGTCAATTTGTTTGTGACAATTATTGTACTGTTGAATTCGATCCTTTTGGTTTTTCTGTTAAAGACTTTCAAACTCGTCGGGTGCTGCTCCGCTGTGATAGCACTGGAGATCTATACCCTGTCACGCAACCCTCTCCTATTCCTCAAGCCTATCTCACTAGTCAGTATACGTGGCATCAACGACTTGGTCATCCAGGAAGTGAAGTGTTACGTCGTGTTATTTCCAATAATTCTATTTCGTGTAATAAGGAGAAGTCTCCCGTGCTTTGTCATGCATGTCAGCTTGGCAAACACGTGAAACTTCCGTTTGTTAGTTCTTCTACTTTAGTTCAGTCTTCTTTTGACATTGTTCACTCGGATTTGTGGACTTCCCCAATTCCGAGTCTGTCTGGTTTTCGGTACTATGTTTTATTTTTGGATCATTATTCACAGTTTGTTTGGGTTTATCCTTTAGTTAATAAATCTGATGTTTTTTCCAAATTTATGTTGTTTCGTAATTTTGTTAAAACTCAATTTAAGAGTGAAATTAAGTCATTTCAGTGTGATCATGGTGGTGAATTTGATAACCACTCCTTTCATAAATTATTTGCTAACAACGGAATTCAATTTAGATTTTCTTGTCCACGCACTTCCCAACAAAATGGAAAATCCGAAAGGATGATTCGCACCATTAATAATCTAATTCGAACTTTACTGTTTCAAGCTCATCTCCCACCTAACTTTTGGGTTGAAGCCCTCTACATGGCCGTTTACCTATTGAATATATTACCATCACGTGCCATTGATAATGAAGTCCCATACACCCGCCTTACTGGCACTACACCAGCTTATAGTCTTTTACGTGTTTTTGGGTGTCTTTGTTACCCTCATCTTGATGCCGACCACAAACTTGGAGCCCGTGCTACGCCTTCCATCTTTTTGGGCCACGCTACTAATCATCGTGGCTACCGTTGTCTGGACCTCAACACCAATAAAATAATCATTTCACGACATGTTACTTTTGATGAAACAGTTTTTCCGTTTGGTTCCACGACACCAAATGTTAGTCCCTCGTATGATTTTTTGGACGACACCTCAAATTTAATCTTCAATATAATCAAACAGTCACCCACATCTATTACTGCTTCACCTCAACCACAACCTAACACGCCTACTCCTACTATCCACATTGATGAGCATAATTCTCCTACACACGGTCCACCTTCCCCAACTGCGCCTCATCTTACCACCCCACTTCCCACACATGTTACTAGCCCGTCTAACCAATATCCTACCCCCGTTTCCGTTTCCCAAGATCCACCAACTCCAACTGTTAACCCAAACCCGGTTTTGATTCATCCCATGGTCACACGTTTTCGTGTCGGGACTAATCGTCCTACTCAGCGTTTTACTTATCATGTGTCTTCGATCTCCCCGTTACCCAAATCTTATAATGAAGCGTTTAATGATTCTAATTGGCAAAATGCTATGTGTGATGAATATGATGCACTTATTAAAAACAAAACTTGGATTCTTGTGCCTCGACCTACGGATGCCAACATAGTACGTTGTATGTGGTTATTTCGTCATAAGTACTTGGCGAATGGTACTCTTAGTCGTTACAAAGCTCGTCTTGTGGCGAATGGTAGTACACAGATAGAGGGTGTCGATGTTGGTGAGACGTTTAGCCCTGTGGTTAAACCTGGTACTATTCGAACGGTACTTAGTTTGGCTACTTCTAGACATTGGCCGGTTCATCAACTTGATGTCAAGAATGCCTTTTTGCATGGTGACTTAGCTGAGACTGTTTACAGGCATCAGCCTCCTGGTTTTCGGGACTCTGCACATCCAGATTATGTTTGTTTATTACAGCGATCTCTTTATGGTCTCAAACAGGCGCCTAGGGCTTGGTTTCAGCGTTTTGCTGCTTTTATGCTTCGGGTTGGATTTGCTCATAGTCGTTGTGACTCCTCTTTATTTATTTATAGACAGGGGACTGATACTGCTTATTTATTACTTTATGTTGATGATATTATTCTCACAGCTTCTTCTGAGAATCTGTTACAGAGGGTTATTGCTTCTCTGCACAGGGAGTTTTCTATGACAGATTTGGGTTCTCTTAATTATTTTTTGGGCATTTCTGTTTCACGTGACTCTTCAGGGATGTTTTTGTCTTAGCGAAAGTATGCTGAGGAGATACTTGAGAGGGCTCATATGGTTGGTTGTAACCCCAGTAGGACTCCGGTTGATACTGAGTCCAAATTGGGAGATGATGGGGAACCGGTTTCTGATCCAACATTATATAGGAGTCTTGCGGGTTCATTGCAGTATCTTACATTCACTCGCCCTGATATTTCTTATGCTATTCAACAGGTGTGTCTATATATGCATGATCCTAGAGAGCCTCATTTTTCAGCCCTCAAGCGGATTCTGCGGTATGTTCGGGGTACTTTGGACTACGGTTTACAGTTGTTTTCATCTTCTACTACTTCCTTGGTTGCTTACTCGGATGCGGATTGGGCGGGTTGCCCAACTACTCGGCGCTCCACTTCTGGCTATTGTGTTTTTCTTGGCAACAACTTGCTCTCATGGTCCTCGAAGCGTCAACCAACGCTTTCTCGTTCCAGTGCTGAGGCTGAGTATCGCGGTGTTGCTAATGCGGTTGCTGAGACATGTTGGTTAAGGAATTTACTACGTGAGCTACATACTCCTTTGTCTTCTGCTACACTTGTTTATTGTGACAATGTCAGTGCTGTGTATTTATCTTCTAATCCAGTTCAGCATCAACGTACGAAGCATATAGAGATTAATATTCATTTTGTCCGGGACTCGGTTGCTGCTGGTCAAGTTCGAGTTCTTCATGTTCCCTCGCGCTATCAATATGCAGATATATTTACCAAAGGCTTACCTTCAGCATTGTTTGAGGAGTTTAGAACCAGTTTGAGTGTCCGTTGTCCTCCCGCTCAAACTGCGGGGGAGTGTTAGTCGTATTATTGTATAAGTCCAGTTATAGTTTATTTGGGCTAAGGCCCGTATGTGTCTTGTTAGGGTTAAGGCCCGTATGTGTCTATATATTATATTATTCAGATGGAATGAAAGGCACAGAACATTAGAAACCTTCATGCTAGGTGTTCGTACAACAGTATATCGGAACAAGGTAATTCTAAGGGTGATGGCAACGTATGCTAGATAGCACCAGACGAGATGGATCTAGCACTAGACCACCGCCTCCGTGAACACTAGATGGGGTGCTAGATGAGTTTTGCGTGATCACATCACGCACTAGACGAGCAAAAAAAAAAATAACGTTGCACATTTAATTTTCGACCGTTGCACATTTAATGGGGTGCTAGATGAGATGTAGTGCACTAGATGGTGTTGCCTACAAAAATATGGGTGAGTGATGGAAAAAGTAAGTGAATGATGTGGCATAAGAGGGTTGGTTGAGAGTGAGTGATATGATGTAGTGCACTAGATGGGTTGCCATCACCCTAAGAATACTGTTGCATTCAAGTAACATTATACTTGAGTATAGGTTAAAGAACGTTCCAATGAGTATTGTATTGTTTGTCCTCATGCATCATGCATGTGAGTCACCTTGGTCGCCAAAAGCAGAACCGCCAATATTAAAGAGAAAATTCCAAATTTAGTCATTTTTTACTTCTACAACATTTTCAAAAAAGGTATTGGACGACCATTAAATTGTGTGATTTCATAGAACTTTTGACACTTGTCTGAAAAGTAGTTGAGATTTTTGCGAAGTGACCTTTTTTGTGTAACAAAAGTGTTGTTTTTTGCTAGACTACTTTGTATTTTCTTTTGACTAAATGTATATCGACTCTTTTGACTAAGTTTGAAATTTTATTTTTTAGAATTGGACACGTAATTTGGATCAAAAGGAACTATTTTTGTAATTTTAGCCTAATTCTAGACTAATTAATAATTTAAAGTGCATTTGATCGATTGGTTACCATGGGCGGATCTAAGCATGAGTCACTGTCACCTGTGGGACGTGTTAGTCGAGGAAGTGTCATGTTCTTGAAATTTTAACATGATTTGAACATGCTATACGTGGTTTGAAGCTAGAGATGCACAAAATGAGTGAAAAATATGAGGAAAAACATGGTTCTTGTGTTTTGAAGAAAAAATAAAGAAGAAGAGATGTAGAAGATGATGAATGGTTATGGGAGGTTTAATTCCTGTTGCAATTTTTGGTCGTCCTTTTCTCCTAGGAAGAACAACAGCTAGGATCCCGAATAGATATTTGAGGCATCATGTCTACTTGAGAAACCCCAACAGAATTATCCTCAGAAACATTCACTGGCTCTTTTGCCTTTTTCCGACTCATTTGGTCTTCTAAGAATTTCACCAACATAGTGTTTAGCCTCGTAATTTCAGAAGGGCGGTCCTTTGCTTGTTCGATTGCTTTGGTCGAGTTAGAATGCACACACCATAAACTTCGCTTTCATTTATTTATTTGATTCCGATACTATCATTACCAACCTTGTACCTCGAACCAAGTGTCCACCTAGGTAAAATATATTGATCAGGAAGGGTTTCAGCATGCTTCTTTTTCATCACATATAGGATATGCTTGCATAATATCCCATATGTTTCAAGGGGTGTTAACGAGTCGAGCTTTTAACGAGCTACTCGAGCTCGAGCTCGAGCCTACAAATTGTCACGCTCGAGTCGAGCTCGAACAAAAGATCATGCTCATTTAGTTAAACGAGCCGAGCTTTTATAAGGCAATATTCGGCTCGGCTCGTTCGAAAACTCGTTTAGTTACTCGAGTCGAACGAGCCGATCAAGCTTGTCGAGCTTAACTAGTCGAACGAGCTAAACGAGCCGAACATCTAATATTTTCAAACTTTTTTTTTACTCCCTCCGTCTCATATTAAGTGGCCACTTTGACTTTCTAGAGTATTTCTTGTTAAACTTTGACCTTAAATATTTTTATTTTTGTTATATAATACTTGTTAAAAATTATACCAATAAAAATACATTTAAAACTCAATCCATTCATATATTTTGCATTAAGTATTATATAACACAAATAATAGAATTTAAGGTCAAAGTTGAACAAGAAAGACTCAAAAAATCAAAGTGGACACTTAATATAGGATGGAGATAGTATTTAACAAGTATTGATAATTTATTTTTAATTCAAACAATAACTAATTGTCAAACTTTATGAGCATCTAATTAGATACTTTTTGAAAGCTATGTCAATCTTAATTTTTGGGCTTTGCTTTTATATCTTTTTTCTTAATTTCCTTTATTTTGTGTCCATCTTTCTATGTGGGATGCATTCTAGTTTATACTTTTGTATTTTTCATTTAACACTAAAAAATATACATAAAAGAAACTAAAGAAAGAAATGAACTTAAAAGTACAAATCAGCCAACGATGTATTTTTCTAAGATGATCATATCAAATCTCAAGTGATATATAGTGTCACTTAATTCTGATGTCTAATGCATATAGCTTATCGAA
This sequence comes from Artemisia tridentata subsp. tridentata, assembly GCA_021014915.2. Classification (NCBI taxonomy): domain Eukaryota; kingdom Viridiplantae; phylum Streptophyta; class Magnoliopsida; order Asterales; family Asteraceae; genus Artemisia; species Artemisia tridentata. The sequence continues at coordinate 75,154,196 of CP139506.1, read as the reverse complement.
AATAGGCGCTATTGCAAGGTTATATGAAATGTCTTGACACTTGATAGTATAGATTTAGTTAACAAATTTATAGTAAGCTTACGAAAGCATATGTATAGATCTCAGACGAAACATACATACTACTAAAAGGATAACAATTGATGTTTAACAACATCGCAAAAAAGGTTTAAGTTAGATAAAGAACTAATCTCTATTGTTTGATTTCTTTCTTTTTATTTTGAGAAGCCTAATAATACAATTGAGGAGGTGAAGTAAATGTACATTCCAAGGGACTCATGTTGGTGTCTTACTTTTGTATCTTGTGATAGCGTCACATGTACTAATCAAAATATGTGCTTGTAAGCTTTTTTAGTTATAGATTATTCCTACTTGAAGATCTTTAGGTGAAGGAATGAGTTTTCGAAAAGAAAAAAAATCAAAGAAAGTCTTTCAATATTATGCTTTTTTAATTTCAATAAAAAAAATTTAGGTTTGATAATATAATTGTCATACTCCTAAGATAGTCAATAACACATTCCTTTATGGTCATCATAAAAATTATTATTATCAAATATATATCAAGATGTATCAAGTCTAATTGCTTAATTTAATGTATAATGGACTACACAGTACTCTTGTTATAGTTAGATTACTCGTTTTGAACCTCGCGTATGGATGCGAGTTGTAAAGATAATAACTTTTTAAATATTCATAACTTTTTGTGTTTAAAATCCGCGTGTAAATACAGGTAGTAAATGCATTTTAAATAATATGTTTAATAAGTTTTATGTTCGAACGACAAATTTGATTAAACACCCTACCAACGAGTTAGAGGCAAAAGAAAAAATTATAATTGTAGGAGAAGAGCTTGACGTCATTGAAGAGAAGATATTTATTACGTTTTTTAAAGAAAGGTTGGATCCGTTGGAAAAAGCCTTCTCTTTTACAAAGGCGATGGGTTCGATCCTCACTGCCTGCAAAAAAGATGGAGGTCCTCTGGAAGCAGTCTTTCTACCTTCGTAGGGGCAAAGTTGTCTACATCTCACCTCCTTCATACCCTGTGGAAGACGGAATTGGGCACCGTTGATTTTCTATTTCTTTTAAGGAGATATGGTGAACCTAACCTCTCGATATATATATATTAGATCTTACAACATATTTATTTAACATGATTATTATTTCTAACAAGTCAACTCAATTTATAAACCAAATGGATTTGTCGTGAAGCATACAAAGAAAAACTCTTCTACATAATTAACAATCACTTGTAAATGAAAACTCGCTCATTAATTCAGTTACATGTAAACTTGAAATGTTTTATCAAACTTATATAAATTTATTAAATTGTGAACAATTGTTTTAAACTCGAGCCTTATAATTTTTGCCTTTTATCAAAGAGTATATACTTGAATTATTAATCTTTTCGTTAAATGTCATAAACAATAAAGAGAAATTCTTAAACGAAACACTTCTTTTATAAAAACTATACATAAATATATATACACACACTTAGTGATATATATACTCACTTAACAATAATGTTCCAATATCTCGTCAACGTCTAGCATTGTTCATAACCACCTTTCGTTCGTCGTCTTTCGGTTATTGTCAAACTTGAAATCTTAATAGTCCTTGATATTTTTATTGTCATACACTTATGCATTTACAAGAGCCAATACCTACGAAACTGTTTTAAACTTAAATGCTGCCACACCAGCAACAACAACGTAAACACATTGAAACTTTTGAATTAAATTCGTGAACTAAAACATGCCTTACTAATCTAGATCGCGTGTCGGTGCCGTACACTATTGTTACTTGATTTATTCACTTCAGACGCCTATTTCTGAGGTGAGTTCTCGTAGCCCCTTTTTTATTATGTTTTCCTTGGGGGAAAATGGTACTCAAATGATATTTTGACTGTTTTCATGTTGTGATACATCGTTTTCATGTTTTGGACATATATGTGTGATGATACGATTATGTGCTACAAAATGTTTTGACTGTGTGTACATGAATGCACAACTGTTAACTCTCTTTGAGAGCCGAAACATTATGATAGATCTATCGGGGTAGCTCCCCTCTGTGTGTGCTGCTGATGTGTGTAACATTGTGGTAGGTTCAGTTGGCGCGACATTATTTGTGTTTGGATAACGTGTTCATAATTGGTATTCATTTGAACTATTGTCCTACACTATTATTCACAGCTTCGTGGTTTAACATCTAAACCTACGAGCTCACCAACTTTATGTTGACGTTTTCGAGTATCCATTTTCAGGTGTTAAGAATGAAGGTACCATAGAAGGTTGAGTATTGGCCTGGCTTAGCAAGACTTTAGTCAAGACCCTCATAGGTTATATCTCGTGGAGTTGCATTCTGATATTGATTAGTGATGTTGTGTAACTTTGAGACTCATGTTGTTTTGGATATTGTACTTATCCCGGTTGTGGGAGTTTGCGACTCTTATTTGTCCCATGTTATACATTTAGTATTTCTCTATTGTGACACCTTGTGTTCTTGTCTATGAGGTCATACCCCATAAATGTCATTCCGCTGCGCCATTTTTGAGGTGTGACATAACATCAACGACATATAGAGGTTTCATTTCATTTACAGCATTTTTGACATGACAAGGTCTCATCCCGGATCAGCCAAGTTCCAACATAAGAGATTTGGAGGCCATAGAACGATGAAACTTCCCGTGAGAACGATGTTTCATTACTTTCGTAGGTGTTGTGATCAAATCATGATTGTGTGTATCATCAAAAAAATCCACACACCATTTCCCATCTTTTGTTATTGTAATTCAAATTCGTGCTTCACAACCGGTCCTTATATCTCTTCGACGTTTCTTAGTATCCACACTTATACCAATATCCTTCACACTTTTGAAACCTTCTTCGTTGCATACGTACCACTTTCTATAAACCTCATTAGTCATCTTGTTTTTATAATCCCAATGCTTACGTATACCAAATCCATGTGTAAAGCAATATTGATCATAAAATGTATATGCATCATGAGGCGTATCAAACACCTTCCCAACAATATTGCCATCAATTTGTCCCTCTTCATCCCATCTATGACTTACATCATTATCATATGGTCTATCACTTCCATTATCTTGTTCCACATTGCTGATGAATTAAATGTTAGTAACAAACTTTTATTGTGTTCATTTGTTTACTGAACTTATGAAACATGACATTGGATTTTTGAAGTTATGAAAATATACATGCACATCACATATCTTGTAAAACACGATATTTATGTTACTTAAGTTATTCAAAAATATGTGTTCAAGTCACTCGTATTAAAACTTAAATTATAGCATAATAATCTAAATGTAAATTTTTATAAGTTCGGTAACCCGAATGAAGAAAAATGACAATTTCATTAACTTAAGCAATTAAGCGCAAATAGTTGAAAAAAAAAAAGAAAAAGCTTTCTCAGATTTTATTACTTAATCTTATGAATAGGAATAACATGAGTAGTTCGTATATGTATAAATCTCGTGTATTCATTTACATATCACAAAAACTCTTTCTTTCATTTTGATATTTAAATTTTGCATAAATACATTAATTTAATATATAGCAATAATACTATTTATAAATAACAACATATATGTGATACTTTTTTTGTAACATATAAAGTATATGAGGTATAAAGTTTAGGAATATTTATTAAATTTACAAAATTATTAAAAAAACATGGACACTGATAAGTATGCTTAAGTCCATCTAAAGTATTTAAAATTTGACAACTAAAGTTTATTAATTACTCTCTTTTTTAAAGTTTTTTATTTACAAAATCGACATACTTAATTTTATACAGTGTTGCTTTGAAGAAATTTATATGAATTTGATCAAATTAAAGCCAAAGTTAACTTTCGATTGGCCAAATAGCGGATGCTCTCTAGAAATCTCTTACTATTTATATAAGAGATTTGATAATCATAATGTCAAAAGAATTTTATTTCGTCCTTGTATGTCAGAAGTGTGAGTGTGAGTGTGAGAGAGAAAAAAAAAAAAAAAAAAAATAGGAAATGATGGACTCAAATGAATAAGTTGTGGTTTGTTATGATAAAGGGAGGTTGTAAAGAGAGGTTTGTCATGGTAACGTGGCACTCCGTGGGACCCAAATGAGTAGATTTGGGATGTCATAACACCCGGTGCTCTTATAAGTTACAAGTATCTTCATCAATTTGTCACACGTAATGTCTTGCCACAAAAATATAGGTGCTATAACTTGTACGTTTCTTTTCCTTTTCTTTTCTTTAAAAGTGAATATTGATATAATTGTTCATATATTTTCAGCTTATCAACGTAAAAAATTTAGAAACACTTGTAAGTGAAAATATTAATTATAATTTTACATTTAAATAGTGTAGAAAAGAAAGTGAGCAAATGACATATTTGCTAAAAAAGAAATTACATATTTGCAGAGATATGGATGGCATATAAAAAAAACCAGCTATGCTACTCCTTTGGGTATGTGTTATAACATTTTGCTATAGAAAAGATGTTTACAATACGGATATATGACTAATGAAGATTTGTTCGGGATGTTGATAGTTTTTAACATATGGATTACCAATCCCATCGTCAAGTCAAAATCTAAACATAAAACACTTTCTAAGCAAAAGCAATATGGTGTAAGAAAATAGCAGACTGGAGGAATATGTGAATCAGGCAAATGAACATTTGGTGCTTGGGCCTACCTCAGTCTGAATCCTGCCAAAAAATAACAATAACATGTAGAGATGAGAAACCAATCAACCATTCACCAAACTGATAGATATTTAGTGATTACAAAAAAAAAAAAAAAAAAAAAAAAAAAAAAAAAAAAAAACTTGTTTGTAAAGATGACTAACCAGTCTGGATCAATATCAGAGACAATCTGTATGAAATCACGTGTTGCTGTGGGTACGTAGTTACTGAACATGACATACGAGGGCTTTTGCTCCAAGTGAACTCGATGGATGCAGATGTACAATCTGCAAATTGAAATATAGAATAAAAACATAACACGTTGAAAACGAGAAAAATGACATTATTTTATGAGTAAATTGCATTTTTGGTCCCTGTGGTTTGGCCAAATTGCAGATTTGGTCCCCAACTTTTTGAAAGTGCACCAGACGTCCCCATTTTCAAGTTTTCATTGCATTTTTGGTCCCTGGCCTCAGTCAAATGACACAAATGCCCCTCTTCTTTTCTTTTTTTATATTCCTTTTCAGTTTTTAACAAAAATAGTCCTTGTGTTGCGCAAGGCTTCACAAATTTAGTCCTTTTTTTTCACAAATGGTCCTTCTTACACAAAATCGTCCTTGTGTGGCGCAAGGCTTACACAAATGGTCCTTGAGTCCGTTTTTCTTCCGTTTTTTACATTTTCGTCCGTTTTTCTTACGTTTTTTTCTGTTTTTGTCCGTTTTTCTTATGTTTTTGTCCGGTTTTCTTACGTTTTCGTCCCTTATTCTTACGTTTTTTCCGTTTTTTACCCGTTATTGTCCGTTTTTCTTACGTTTTTGTCCATTTTTATCTGTTTTTCTTACGTTTTTGTCCGTTTTTCTTACATTTTTTCCGTTTTCTACGTTTTTTTCGTTTTTGTCCGTTTTTGTTCGTTTTTGTCCGTTTTTCTTACTTTTTCGTTTTTGTCCGTTTTTCTTTTACGTTTTTTCGTTTTCGTTATTTTGTCCGTTTTATCTGTTTTTTCTTACGTTTTTTCTGTTTTTTTACGTTTTTCCGTTTCTTTTTTCCGTTTTTTCTTACTTTTTTTTCGTTTTTTCCGTTTTTGTCCCTTTTTCCGTTTTTTTTTTCTTTTTCTTATTTCTTTTTTGTTTTTCTTTTCTTTTTTTTTCGTTTTCTTTTTATTTTGTCCAAATTTTTTTTGTCCCAATTTTTTGTCCTTTTTTTTTTACCAATTTTTTTTTTTAAATAAATAAAATTAAAAATTTTAAAAAAAAATAAAAATTTTTGTCCGAATTTTTTGTCGGATTTTTTTTTTCACCAAATTTTTTAAAAAATAAATAAAATATAAAAATAAAAAAAATTCAAAATTCGGACAAAAAATTCGTCAAAAATTTTGAACTTTTTTTTTTTTTTTTTTTAATTCGGACAAAAAAAAAAATCGGACAAAAAATTCGGACAAAAATTTTTATTTTTTTTTAATTTTTTAATTTTATTTATTTTTTAATAAAAAATTGGTAAAAAAAAAAACGGGACAAAAAATTCGGACTAAATAAAAAATTGGGACAAAAAAAGAAAACGGAAAAAAAGAAAGGAAAATGAACAAAAACGGATAAAAACGGAAAAAAGGGACAAAAACGGATAAAAACGGACAAAAACGGAAAAAAAAAAAAAAAAGTAATAAAAACGGATAAGAACGGACAAAAAACGTAAGAAAAACGGACAATAACGGGTAAAAACAGAAAAAAACGTAAGAAAAACGGACAAAAACGTATGAAAACGGAAAAAATGTAAGAAAAACGGACAAAAAACGTAAGAAAAACAGATAAAAACGGACAAAAATGGAAAAAACGTAAGAAAAACGGACAAAAACGTATGAAAACGGAAAAAATGTAAGAAAAACGGACAAAAACGTAAGAAAAACAGATAAAAACGGACAAAAACGAAAAAAACGTAAGAAAAACGGAAAAAACGTAAGAAAAACGGACAATAACGGTAAAAAACGGAAAAAAACGTAAGAATAAGGGACGAAAACGTAAAAAACGTAAGAAAACCGGACAAAAACATAAAGAAAAACGGACAAAAACAGAAAAAAACGTAAGAAAAACGGACGAAAATGTAAAAAACGGAAGAAAAACGGACTCAAGGACCATTTGTGTAAGCCTTGCGCCACACAAGGACGATTTTGTGTAAGAAGGACCATTTGTGAAAAAAAAGAACTAAATTTGTGAAGCCTTGCGCAACACAAGGACTATTTTTGTTAAAAACTGAAAAGGAATATAAAAAAAGAAAAGAAGAGGGGCATTTGTGTCATTTGACTGAGGCCAGGGACCAAAAATGCAACGAAAACTTGAAAATGGGGACGTCTGGTGCACTTTCAAAAAGTTGGGGACCAAATCTGCAATTTGGCCAAACCACAGGGACCAAAAATGCAATTTACTCTTATTTTATTGATATAGCTAGTTTAAAGAACAAGACAGAACCTTTTCCCCTTTCTTTGTGGTATAGTGCCCACAACTTTCAAGTTTGGCGACGTTAGTAAAATACCCTTGAAAAATGGCCTTTTTGACATTACTTTCGTAATCATTGGTGCAAGCATCATTATAAAGGCCCAGTTGCATTGCAATTGAAGCAATTTTTTCTTTAAGAGCTTTCCCACGTTCAAGTGCTGCCTGATTAAGGTAATTTTTCTCACACCATTTGTCATCAGAATCGCCTATCACAAGTAATGAACATATACATAACATGTATGAAAAAGAAATATCAATCATGAACAGGAAATAAACTGAACACTCTCTTTAATGTATCCCTTGTATGCATTCAACAATGTTAAGTGATCTCCACCAGCGTGTCTGAAATTCCTTCTCGCTTCGTCTACACGCTTCATTTGTTTTTTTGGTTGTTTGAAGCAGTTCGGCACTAATAAAAGATCAAATTTAAATGACAAGCTCTAATAAATGTGACACACAAACACAAAAAACAATGCAGTATAATGTATATATTTGTACCTAGAAGCATTGAAGTTACAGTTATAGCTCCATCCGAACATCCCAACACATGCCCTGCTATGACGCTATGACAATCACTGCAACAGCGGGCTCTAATGGGAATTGGCATATTTTATGTCCCAATTCCGTCAACTGACCCGATGCATCTAAAGATGATTCAAGATTTGCAGAATCTGGAGGGTTTATAAACTGAAACTTCTGAACATCCTCATCTAAGACCTTTTTCGGCAAACAGACAACGTGATGGAGCTTGCACCTACCAAAAGGTGGGGATATACGCTGCTCAAGTGCTTTCCATACATCTTGAGTATACATTCTGTAGCATTTCAATGGCTTATCAAAGCTGCCTCCAAGTGAGGTTCTTCGAACGCAAATTATCTTATATACGAGTCTTCATAACATACTCGACGCCAAGCATTCGATCATATATCTGAATTTCGGTGTAACCCGAGTCCACCACCTTCAATACTAAACGAGGTTTCTGCAATGTGAGTCGCAAAAAGAACCTTCCTTACCACACAACCATCCGAAGATGGAGCAGATTTGTACATCTTAGGAGGGGTACTTAAAGATGAGTGCAATCTAAAAAGTTCTACTGAGCCCATACGCTTCCCTCTTAGTTGTAAAGACACATTTATCTTAGGGAGTTTTTTGACAAAGTCTTCATACATCATTTCAACATCACTTTCACATGGCAACACGACGATGTTTCCGCCAGTTCCACAAGTAGTGTCGAGCAATTCTTCAAGCTTATTTGAAGTTGCATCATAATAATCCGTAATGCAGTTCTCTTCTAAAGAGTCTTCTAGAAGCAAATACAAATAACTTTACAAACCTAACTCAATACATAATGTAGATAATTCATGTGCATGTCCTTTAAGCCTGGCACTTTAATTCACAGGGTCACATTAGCTTAAAATAAAAACATAGATACACTAGAATATAGGCTATACCAGATTGCAAAATGGAACACTTATAACTGACCCAGTTTTTGCAGTTTATGTCACATTCATATCAACCACTTTGTACAGGGAAAGTTCTTCAAACTATTGTACAAACAAACACATAACGACTGTTAAAAAAAATCAGTGAGTTTACCTTTAGCAAGCTCGTCGTCTTTCATTAAATCTTCTAACGTATCCACAGTGATGTTTCTACTTGATGTACGAATCCAATCTTGTGTGCACACCAAAGCCTCTACAATGTTTGGCGCTAAAGAATTCCTATACGGGTCCAAAATGCGACCACTCGCGCTAAAGGCAGATTCGGAAGCAACGGTGGATACTTGGATGCACAAGATATCTAAAACAAAGTTAATAAAAAACATAAGTTATTACATTTCGCAATTAGAGGATGCAGAAAGATATCTAAAATTTACAACAAACTAAATTTAATAAAAAACATAAGTTATTACCTTTCGCCATCCTTGATACGATTGGAAATCTTGGACTGTTTAACTTCCACCAATTAAGTATGTCGAAGTCTTCGTCATCCTCTAGCTCAAGACACGGTTCTTTAAGATATTTGGTTAACTCGTCTTCACCCCCGCTCAACTTATTTCCAACTGTATCTTTAAACGAATTTAAGAAAGCATTGCCACGACGACGACTTGAGCTAGTACTTTTACTTGACATTGATTTCGGTATGTCGCTTGATGTGTTTGTGCCATATTTTTCTTTGTACATGGCAAACAATAATCCCATATCAGTCTCAACCTTCTTAACCAATTTGGCACATAATTCTTCGTTGGTTAAAAACTGAATTGGCGTCTCATCAATTTCTTCATCGACCTCCATGGGTATACAACCATTTTCTAGCAAATGTGTAAACCCATATCCAATTATTTCCGACTTCATTGTGGGATCTAAGATAACGACAAAGTACATATAATGATTGATTTTTTTGTAATCACCCCAATATTTGTCAATACTTTTTTCTCATATCTTGAACCATTCCCTTAAAAGAAGCATTTTCTTGCCACTCATGAAGATGCTTATCAATATCAAGTACCTCTCCAAACCACAAATGAGCTACAGGACTTGATACGTTTGACACAAGTTCTGTTGTTTCCTTAAATTTCTCCAAAAAAGCAACTACCTTCTTACAAACCTCAAAATCAGCCCGCTTAGGTATTTCCTCAAGGTCTCGAGCAAAACAAGAGTTACTAAAATCATAATAATAAATAAATAAATAAATAAAAACTTCTTTTAACTCAATAGCGGTTTTCAACATATCATGTGTGGAATTCCATCTTGTAGGGCATTCGGAAATCAAAAACTTATTTGAAGTACAAGACTTTTCAACACTTTCTTTAAACTTAGTAACTCTTTGGCTCGAATGTTTTATGTATTTCACGGCCAAGGCTATGGTATCTACTTCCTTTTTGTATGTTTTAAGACCATCTTTGACAACTAGGTTTAAAATATGAGCCATACATCTTATGTGAAAATGTTTACCACCATCATACTTCGTTGGTAAATTTTCTATCAAGTATTCAAGAGCTTTGTCATTTGAAGCAATGTTATCAACCGTCATAGTCATAACATTCTTTATACCCCATCCGGTTATACATTCCAAAAGTGCCCTACCAATATCCACCCCTCTATGGCTATGAATTGGTCTAAAATTAATAATTCTTTTGTGCATTACCCAATCATCATCTATAAAGTGGGCGGTTAAAACCATAAAGTTCATTCTTTTACAACTAGAAGTCCACGTATCGCTGGTTAAATGAACTGTGGTGGCCTCGTTGCTTAAGAAATTGAATAGGCTCTTCCTCTCGTCAAGATAAAACTTAAAAATATCCCTAGCAATACTAAAACGAGAGGGCATATTAAATCTAGGTTGCATGTTCGTGGAATATTCAATGAATGTCGGGTGTTCCACTATCATGACGCGACTCGAGCGCCATAAGGAACAGATAGACACTTCATTGAACTTCACTAATGAGATGTCACTCGACCGCCCCGAAACGGTCGATGGCACTATCCATGACCTCGTGACAGATAGGATGGACCTACAAGATGGTTTGACAAGGATACAGACAGAGATGGTTGAGACACGCTCTCAGATGACGGTTTTTTCGCAGGAGAGAGAGACAGATCGAAGAGTTTCTGCAAGCTCGCCATAGGGCCACTACACTAGAGAGCCTCATCGAGGACATACAGGTCAGGCAACAGACAGAGATACAAGGAATCCTGGATCAGATCACAGAGCTCAAGGGACACATGGACGAGACATCCAGTAGTTAGACATATGTTACATCATTTGTAGTTTTGAGGCATCTTAGCCTACCGCATGTGGCATTAATAAAGGACCTTGTATCGTTTTGTTTTGTAAAACAACTGATCAAGTTATTAATATTATGTTGTTGGTTATGGATTTACTATATATTGATGTTGATTTATTTTGCCGTGGTTGTTCATGTGTATTGTGATTGTATTCAAACATGTCGTGATGCTATTTATGATTATTATGGTTCTTTGTATGTTATAACTGGGCTATAATCAGACTTTTAATAAAATTTCGGAAGAAACTTGATGAATATAGAGAAAGTTGCTGAATTTCAGCCTTTGTAGATGATGAATCAGTTTGTTCCTTAGCACTCCTATACCAAGAGTTGATCATTTATTATAATACATGTACGATAGTACCCGGACATGTCGTGATTTTATGATTCTCAGTTGGTTGTGATTTCACATTGTGACAGTATTGTTATGACTTGTATGCGATTTCCTTGTTACTCGAATCATTCTAACAGTCATTATGTTGATTCTAAATCTGTGTTTTCCTGTGGTATTAATAGAAGTATGGCTCGCACGAGAAAAGAAACTACAACACCAACACCATCCATGACTCCAGCAGCTATCTAGAAACTGGTAGCCGACAGCGTTGCTGCAGCTCTCGAAACTCAAGCGACTACAATAACTCGTTCGAGTAGCAACAATAGGGCAACGAGTGAAAGCAAGGCATCTGCATCTCGCAAGTGTACCTACAAGGATTTCATGAGTTGCAAGCCAACTTACTTTAAGGGTTCAGAGGGAGAGGGAATGAAGGAACTTGCTCATTGGTTTGAGCTTACTGAAACGGTTTTCATGAGAAGCGGTTGTCCTGACACGAGCTTGCAGAACCTCTTCGATCCGTCACTCTCCCGTTGAAAAAACCGTCATCTGAGAGCGTGTCTCGACCATCTCTGTCTGTATCCTCGTCAAACCATCCTGTAGGTCCATCCTCTCTGTCACGAGGTCATGGATAGTACCATCGACCGTCTCGGGGCGGTCGAGTGACATCTCATTAGTGAAGTTCATTAAAGTGTCTATCTGTTCCTCATGGCGCTCCAGTCGCGTCATGATAGTAGAGGGTATGGGTGTACGGGTAGCTGCTGCCCTGGAGGTCTCCCCAGTCTCGAAGACTCGAGCTAGAGGGGTAAAGCCTGGAGGGAACAGTAAGGATGAGGAAGACGAATCACTAGGATCCGCTATGCGGGCCCGGTTCTGAGGGGGTAAGTCCTCCTCAAGTGTCGGCTCCCGACGATGAGGTGCGAATGGGTATGACTGAGTGAGTAGGTTAAAAAGGTAGTCGGGTCTGACTGAAGGTGGAGGGGGTGATGATAGTAGTGGTGGTATGGAGTGCTTAGGAGATAATGGTGGTGTCAGCATGATCATATCTAATGGTGATGTCGGGGACAGAGGTGGTGATGGTGGTATAATCGGAACCACTGGTAATCGTACCCTCTTACGGGGAGTGTGCATCCTGATGGGACCATTTGGGTGGCTCCTGAATGGTCTCATGAAAGGCTCAGGCTCATAGGGCTGTAGGATTCTGACTCGTCTGCGCCAAAAAACCGGTGCAGGGGGGGGGTGGTGTAGGTAGAGGAGTCTCTGCGTCAGATGCAGGTAGCCACTGCTGCGACTGCATGTACTGATCGTATGATAGTGGGGTGTAGGTAGGAGAAGCTGGATGGTTCTCCGGGGGAGGTGGTGAAATATATGCTTGCCTAGCTTGCACATACGGGTCCTCTGATAGGGGTGAGTTAGGGTTGCCTGGTGCAACAGGTGTCATTGGTGGGGTAGGAACAACTTCATCCTCCTCGAAGGGCTCCGTTTCGTCAGATGAGACACTTGTCACTGTAGTAGTCGAGATACTAGGAAATACTGGTGAGGTGATGGACGATAGAGTATCCTCAGACTCTACGTCAGATGGTAAGGTGCTAAGGTGAGAAGCTAAAAACATGGTACTGTAATAACCCCGAAAGTAGTAAATGTAAGTCATCAATATAGAATCAAGTATATAAAAGTTGATATGAAATAATCTGTTAAGCAACACTCTATACACGGTGTTGTAAATATGTAGGCAAGGAGAGCGTAAGGTGGTATGGTGTAAAATGGTCCATTTTGAAAGTATAGTTATAGTCCGGTGTTTAAAAACTAGCATTTAAAAAAAAAGATTGGTGAGAAGGATGAGGGTGGCAGTAGCATTGGGACTTCAGAAACCTGGAAGTATGATGAAAAAGTGATTAAACAGTCGTTGATTAAGTTAATTGTTCTTGTTGAGCTTCAGTTTAAGTTTGTAGAACACCCGGCATTCATTGAATATTCCACGAACATGCAACCTAGATTTAATATGCCCTCTCGTTTTAGTATTGCTAGGGATATTTTTAAGTTTTATCTTGACGAGAGGAAGAGCCTATTCAATTTCTTAAGCAACAAGGCCACCACAGTTCATTTAACCAGCGATACGTGGACTTCTAGTTGTAAAAGAATGAACTTTATGGTTTTAACCGCCCACTTTATAGATGATGATTAGGTAATGCACAAAAGAATTATTAATTTTAGACCAATTCATAGCCATAGAGGGGTGGATATTGGTAAGGCACTTTTGGAATGTATAACCGGATGAGGTATAAAGAATGTTATGACCATGACGGTTGATAACATTGCTTCAAATGACAAAGCTCTTGAATACTTGATAGAAAATTTACCAACTAAGTATGATGGTGGTAAACATTTTCACATAAGATGTATGGCTCATATTTTAAACCTAGTTGTCAAAGATGGTCTTAAAACATACAAAAAGGAAGTAGATACCATAGCCTTGGCCGTGAAATACATAAAACATTCGAGCCAAAGAGTTACTAAGTTTAAAGAAAGTGTTGAAAAGTCTTGTACTTCAAATAAGTTTTTGATTTTCGAATGCCCTACAAGATGGAATTCCACACATGATATGTTGAAAACCGCTATTGAGTTAAAAGAAGTTTTTTTTTTTTTTATTATGATTTTAGTAACTCTTGTTTTGCTCGAGACCTTGAGGAAATACCTAAGCGGGCTGATTTTGAGGTTTGTAAGAAGGTAGTTGCTTTTTTGGAGAAATTTAAGGAAACAACAGAACTTGTGTCAAACATATCAAGTCCTGTAGCTCATTTGTGGTTTGGAGAGGTACTTGATATTGATAAGCATCTTCGTGAGTGGCAAGAAAATGCTTCTTTTAAGGGAATGGTTCAAGATATGAGAAAAAAGTATGACAAATATTGGGGTGATTACAAAAAAATCAATCATTATATGTACTTTGTCGTTATCTTAGATCCCACAATGAAGTCGGAAATAATTGGATATGGGTTTACACATTTGCTAGAAAATGGTTGTATACCCATGGAGGTCGATGAAGAAATTGATGAGACGCCAATTCAGTTTTTAACCAACGAAGAATTATGTGCCAAATTGGTTAAGAAGGTTGAGACTGATATGGGATTATTGTTTGCCATGTACAAAGAAAAATATGGCACAAACACATCAAGCGACATACCGAAATCAATGTCAAGTAAAAGTACTAGCTCAAGTCGTCGTCGTGGCAATGCTTTCTTAAATTCGTTTAAAGATACAGTTGGAAATAAGTTGAGCTGGGGTGAAGACGAGTTGACCAAATATCTTAAAGAACCGTGTCTTGAGCTAGAGGATGACGAAGACTTCGACATACTTAATTGGTGGAAGTTAAACAGTCCAAGATTTCCAATCGTATCAAGGATGGCGAAAGGTAAATAACTTATGTTTTTTATTAAATTTAGTTTGTTGTAAATTTTAGATATCTTTCTGCATCCTCTAATTCAGTTTGCGAAATGTAATAACTTATGTTTTTTATTAACTTTGTTTTAGATATCTTGTGCATCCAAGTATCCACCGTTGCTTCTGAATCTGCCTTTAGCGCGAGTGGTCGCATTTTGGACCCGTATAGGAATTCTTTAGCGCCAAACATTGTAGAGGCTTTGGTGTGCACACAAGATTGGATTCGTACATCAAGTAGAAACATCACTGTGGATACGTTAGAAGATTTAATGAAAGACGACGAGCTTGCTAAAGGTAAACTCACTGAGTTTTTTTTAACAGTCGGTATGTGTTTGTTTGTACAATAGTTTGAAGAACTTTCCCTGTACAAAGTGGTTGATATGAATGTGACATAAACTGCAAAAACTGGGTCAGTTATAAGTGTTCCATTTTGCAATCTGGTATAGCCTATATTCTAGTGTATCCATGTTTTTATTTTAAGCTAATGTGACCCTGTGAATTAAAGTGTCAGGCTTAAAGGACATGCACATGAATTATCTACATTATGTATTGAGTTAGGTTTGTAAAGTTATTTGTATTTGCTTCTATAGGACACCTCTATGATTAACATGATATTCTGGTATAGCCAATATGGCTTATTTCTAAGTTTATTGTGGCTTGGTAACATGCTCAATTTGTAATTAGTTCTAAATTTTTTCCATTGGATTGCTTATCCAAATTGCTAAGCTGATCCAAACACCCCCTTAAGAGTAGTTTAGAGTTGCTTATGCTAAACAGCTTATTAGGGCTGCAGTTTTAGTTAGGGCTGCAACAAGGGGTGTTTGGATATGCAAGAAAATGGTTGAATGTTAGGACTGTAGCAAGGGCTGCAGTTTAGTATAACTTCTCTATTCACCCTCTTTGCTTAAGTCTATCTGGCAGATTTACATTAATTTGTTTGTTGTCATGTTTTTCTAGAAATTCAAGAGGGGTTAGACAAACAAAAGGGAGAACAAAATCATGGAAAAGAGAAGAATGTTGCAGCATGATTGAAGTTACGCTTTCAGATTGCAAAATGGAATTTGTTGTCATCGAACTTGTGCTTTGCATTTGGTTGCTTACTGTAATGCTACATCGAACTTGTGCTTTACATTGCTACTTTAATTTGTAATAGTCTAATTGGCATGGAACTTGTTGGTCTAATTTGTAATGCTACTTTATTTACATTTTGTTGCATATTGCATTTGGTTGCTACTAATTGAACTTGTTGGTCTAGTTGGCATGGAAATTCGGTTCTTGCTGCATAAAACCGAAACCGACCCGATTAAACCGAGAAAAACCAAACCGACCCGAGTCCCATTCGGTTCGGTTTCGGGCCAGTTTTTTCACACTTTTCGGTTTTGGGCTGGGTCGGGACGGGTCGGTTTTGACCCGATGCTCAGCCCTAGTTAATTGTATCTCAAAATGATAGGTACATGACCGACTTTGCACTGGTTCAAGAAGCTGTCAACGATCCTGGTTTAAAAAAACGGTCTGAGGCGGCGCTTCGAGGCGCGCCTCGAGGCGAATCGGCCGGAAAACGCATATGAGGCGGCGCCTCATGTGGTTGATTTGGAACGTACGCCTTAGGTGTGTGAGGCGGTGGTGAAGCGTATGAGGCGGCGCCTCAGGGCTGAGGCGGCGCCTAGGCGCTAGTCGGCCTCCCACCGCCCCGATTAGCAGCAAATCGGCCAAATTAGGCGGTCAACGCCGGCGAATGCCGGTCAAACTTCAGATCTAGGCCAATTAAAGCCCCGATTAGCAGCAAATCGGCCAAATTAGGTGGTCAACGCCGGCGAATGCCGGTCAAACTTCAGATCTAGGCCAATTAAAGAGAAAATAAGTGGTGGTTGTGTTCAAAATGATGGTCAACGCCGGCGAATTGACCAGAGAGAGGGTGGCTGTGTGGCTGTGTTAAAAATATATAACTTTGTGTGGCTGTGTGGCTGTGTTAACCCTAGCTGGAACTTTCTTTTAGTCTTTTAGTCTATTAGGGTTTTAATAAGTTTAGACTTTTTAACATTTAACCCCTCTATCTTTCACTATTTTACATTTAGTCTCTAAACTTTATAAATTTTTCTCAAAAAGTTTAAAATAAGTTTATGTATTTAAGGAGTTGGAAGATTATCTGCTGATTTTATAAGACATATAATTTCTATATATTTTTTTTAATTACGCCTCGACCTTACGCCTCGGTCCGCCTCGAGGCTTACGCCTCTCGAGTCAGAGGGAAAACGCCTTCCGTACTTTTAAACCTTGCACTGGTTCAAGAAGCTGTCAACGATCCTAGCTTTTCACGATATAAAGTAATTATTGTAGATGAAAGTGAACAAAACACTTTATGGACTTGTGCTCTTCTTGCATTATTAAAGAAAGCCCTGCAAACGAGGGATGCTCTTCAAGCTGTCATCACTTCAGTTGGTGAATTCAGGAAAATGTTTAAATTGTATTTCAATGCGTTTTCCGTTGCATATAATCGAATATAAGAAACAGAAGACTCTTTAGAAGAGAACTGCATTACGGATTATTATGATGCAACTTCAAATAAGCTTGAAGAATTGCTCGACACTACTTGTGGAACTGGCGGAAACATCGTCGTGTTTCTGCCATGTGAAATTGATGTTGAAATGATGTATGAAGACTTTGTCAAAAAACTCCCTAAGATAAATGTGTCTTTACAACTAAGAGGGAAGCGTATGGGCTCAGTAGAACTTTTTAGATTGCACTCATCTTTAAGTACCCCTCCTAAGATGTACAAATCTGCTCCATCTTCGGATGGTTGTGTGGTAAGGAAGGTTCTTTTTGCGACTCACGTTGCAAAAAGCTCGTTTAGTATTGAAGGTGTTGGACTCGGGTTACACCAAAATTCAGATATATGATCGAATGCTTGGCGTCGAGTATGTTATGAAGACTCGTATCTCTAAGATAATTTGCGTTCGAAGAACCTCACTTGGAGGCAGCTTTGATAAGCCATTGAAATGCTACAGAATGTATACTCAAGATGTATGGAAAGCACTTGAGCAGCGTATATCCCCACCTTTTGGTAGGTGCAAGCTCCATCACGTTGTCTGTTTGCTGAAAAAGGTCTTAGATGAGGATGTTCAGAAGTTTCAGTTTATAAACCCTCCGGATTCTGCAAATCTGGAATCATCTTTAGATGCATCGGGACAGTTGACGGAATTGGGACATAAAATATGCCAATTCCCATTAGAGCCCGCTGTTGCAGTGATTGTCATAGCAGGGCATGTGTTGGGATGTTCGGATGGAGCTATAACTGTAGCTTCAATGCTTCTAGGTACAAATATATACATTATACTGCATTGTTTTTTGTGTTTGTGTGTCACATTTATTAGAGCTTGTCATTTAAATTTGATCTTTTATTAGTGCCGAACTGCTTCAAACAACCAAAAAAACAAATGAAACGTGTAGATGAAGCAAGAAGGAATTTCAGACACGCTAGTGGAGATCACTTAACATTGTTGAATGTATACAAGGGATACATTAAAGAGAGTATGTTCAGTTTATTTCCTGTTCATGATTGATATTTCTTTTTCATACATGTTATATATATGTTCATTACTTGTGATAGGCGATTCAGATGACAAATGGTGTGAGAAAAATTACCTTACTCAGGCAGCACTTGAATGTGGGAAAGCTCTTAAAGAAAAAATTGCTTCAATTGCAATGCAACTGGGCCTTTATAATGATGCTTGCACCAATGATTACGAAAGTAAT
This sequence comes from Artemisia tridentata subsp. tridentata, assembly GCA_021014915.2. Classification (NCBI taxonomy): domain Eukaryota; kingdom Viridiplantae; phylum Streptophyta; class Magnoliopsida; order Asterales; family Asteraceae; genus Artemisia; species Artemisia tridentata. The sequence goes on along the minus strand of CP139506.1, from coordinate 75,135,710 downwards.
GTCAAACCAAACTACCGACCAAATTTGCCCCGCCATTTTTGGATCAAGTGCCAAATAAGAACACCCATGTAGACAGTAGTACAGAGTTTTCCTAAAAGGACACAGGTAAATCATCAATTGTTAATCTATTAGGTGACGAAATACCAAACTTTTTCAGAACAAAATAACAGTCTTCTAAAACATGCAAATGCTAATAAAGCACCAAATTTTTTACTAATAATACTTATTACTTTTAATTCACAAAGAAACCAATTACAAACTGTACTTAAGATATGAAACTTGCTTTCCGACAAATTCATTCCTCTGGTGACAAAGCCACCTTGATACACAAAAAAAAAGTAGTCGAATTTAAAAAAACCATCTTCTAGTTAGCAAAAGTTAACCAGTTGCTTTCAAATCCCAAAGCATACTTACACTTGCAAAAAACTTTTGACCAGGGGGTGTTTCTTTTTTTTTATATGGGGAGAGAAGGTGGGTCCTACGTCTGATTTAGCCTCTTATTGGGGAGGAAGGCTATTTTTTTTTCCTTGTGGAGATAGATGAAATAAGGGAAATATGTGGGCCCAAGCACAAAATAAATATTATTATATACCTTGGACCCACCTTCTCTCCCCATATAGAAAAAAAGAAACAGGCCCAAAGCATACTTACACTTGCAAAAAACTTTTGACCATAAATATTTACTACCTTAAATTCATGAAAAAACTGTGTTCAAGACATGAAACTTGCTTACAGACAAATCTATTTTCCCCTGACAAAGTCCTTCAAAACAACACCTTGAAACACAAAAGCAAATAAAGCCAAATTTTTCACGTTATCCATAAGTAACCCGTTAATTATCTGTAAACACATAACAGATTCAACACAACCAGTATTGAAGAATCGAAACAAAATCAGTAACAAGATGTAATAGAATACCATCATAACGTGGGTCTTGGCATCTCTCACTTCGCCCAAAGCAGAAGTTTGTTCCAACATTTCGGCTCCGCATTCACAAAGATAGAGATAAACAAAATTTGCTCTTCTGCATACACAAAAAGAAATATTAAGCTGCGGAATCTTTTGTTCCAACCTAGTTTTGACACGGAATCTTTTGATCCAACACCAGAAAAGAACACCCATGTAGACAATAGTGTTAATCTTTCCTGAAAAGACAGAGGTACATCAGTTGTTAATCAAAAAGGAGACAAAATACCAACACTTCTTCAAAACCCATTAACATATTAAGAGAAAATTTGACATCATTACTGAATTTAATCTTGTGAGAGACGCAAACGCTGATAAAGCAACAAGCTTTCAAACCCATAAGCATAATTACATTAGGTAAAAACTTTTGACCATCACAACAACAACAACAACATACCCAATCCCGCCGGGGCGGGGTATAAACTTTTGACCATCAATATTTTATTTTATTACTTCAAATTCATGAGATAGCTTTCAATTAAAACTGTATTTCAGCCATGAAACTTACCTACAGATCAGTCCATTCCTCCCATGACAAGGTCCTTCCGAACTGCACCTTGAGAAACAAATGCAAATGTAGTCAAATTTTCAAAACAGTTTTCATGTTAGAAGTTAACCAATTTAAAATCTGTAAAGGCGTAATAAATTTGACAAAGCCATCACTGAACAAGCAAAATATAGTCGATAACAAGATGTAACAGCATACCGGCATCGCCGTCATCGTCACCTTCATCAGCTCACAACAACATACCCAAAAAAAAAGTTGGTTGTACCATTTCGGCTCCACTTTGACACCAAGATACAGATTGACAGGTTCTGCTCTCCTTCATTCACAAGAAGAGATAATGAGTACCGTTTGTAGTCATATTAAATTAAAAAATCAGAAGGAGATGCCAAAAGGTGCTCATGGATCATACCAAACTTCGGACCGAGTATGGAACTGCTATCATTGGATCACACTCCAGAAAAGAGCACCCACGTAGACGGTAGTGCTAATCTTTCCTAAAAAAGACAGAGGTAAATCAGTTGTAAATCTATTAAGAGGCGAAATACCAAACTTTTTCTGAACATGATAACATAGTAAAAGAAAATTTGACATCATCCAACAAATAAACTGAATCTGTCAACTCATTACTCAAATACAATCTTTTAAAAAAATGCAAATGCTAATAAAGCACCAAACTTTTGACCATGAATACTAATGCCATTTGATTCCTGAAAAAACTTCCAATTCAAAACTGTATTTAAACCATGAAACAAGTCACCTCGAAATACAAAAGCAAAAATAGTCAAATTTTGAAAACCCTTCGTGATGTTAGCAAAAGTGAACCAGGTAAAGATCTGGCAAAAAGACGAATGCTAATGAATCACCAAGTTTTCAAACCCGAAAGCGCAATTACACTTATGAAAGACGCAAATGCTAATAAAGCATCAAACTTTTGACCATGAATACTAATGACACTTAATTCCTGAAAAAACTACCAATTCAAAACTGTATTTAAGCCATGAAACTTGCTTACCCACTAAATTCATTGGTCAAATTTTTAAAAAATGTATTCTTGTTAGCAAAAGTAACCATTTAAAGATCTGTAAGAGACGCAAATGCTAATAAAGCACCAAGCTTTAAAACCCGAAAGCCATATTACACTAGATAAACACAAACAACAAAAGTAATCAAATGTTTTGGAGAAACATATGATGATAAAACATCTACATTCCAAATTAACATAAGAATGTATTACAACCAACATCAAACAAATTAAACAACAGACCCAAATTTACTCAAAAGTGCTAATCTTTAAATTACAGAATTAGATTAATACCCTCTGTAATGATAAAACTGATGAACTTTTTTCAATTTCTATAGGTTTTATTGGATACCAAACATATTAAACAAAAGTAATTATCAAATTAAAAAAAAAAAAAAAAAAAATCAGTTTTGCAAATTAGGTCCAGGTTACAAAGTAGATAAATCAGATCTAAAATAATAAACAGATAAAATAGTAATGAAATGAAAAATAATATGAGCAGGTACAAGAAACCTAGTAACCGCTTGTTTAGTTCTCACTTCTCAAACATGTTTGGTTACTACTTACTACTGTACTTAACTATATGTGGCCATTTTAAGAGTTATGGTCTACTGATTTAGCCCAATTTATTTTGGGCTCTAAAGTATTTTAGAGTTATGGGCCGCTTTGCATGATTTGTATGACTCCCACGTCTTCAATTTATAATGTTTTCATTTACTATCAAAATACTTTTGGAAGTAGTAGGTTTAGTAAGAGCCATGTTAGACCCACATAAAGAATCAACAAAACAAATTCACTGGCTAATGTGTTAGCGGGTGATTGGTATAATCATTGAGAGGAGAGAGAAACTGCCACAAAAATACATCAATCACCCGCTGACATGTCAGCAAGTGGATTATTTTTGTGGATTCTTTATGTTGGTCTAGCATGGCTCATTTAATAATAATCAACGTTCTTTAAGATTAGTAGCCGGTACCTCTTATGGCGGCGGGTAACCGTATAACTAAATTTCCGGTTTCTAAAGTATAAATGCTCATGAAAAGTTGTATTTTTTTATCTGGGTTTCCAACTCGACATTGCGAGCCGACTAATCCCAGGATAACTACTCTTTTGAATAGTCCGGAGTCGGCGTAGGTGTGAACCTCTCGTGACCACAAAGGGATTAATACTTCCAGTTCTAGAATAGGTGGCCGGTATACTACTATAATGAAACTGTTCACGCGAAGAAGTTATTCTCTAATTTATAATTATTTAATTGTCTACGTGATAATGATAATGTTAGTATAAACAATAAGCGATTCAAAACTACATATTAAATGAAATGAAACAATTGATTGTTGTAAATAGCACATGACGATAGAACCATGTGATCGGTGTAAAAAGGTACTATGTATTAAGATGTCATTTGTATATATTCAGTGCGTGTGAATATGGAAACATTAGCACCTGGTTTGTGGATCGATGTTAATGTAGTCGACTGTTGGGCTACAATTCTTAATCATGAAGAGAGTTTTGAGAGTTTTAGAGAAGATGGTTCTTCATTACGACACTTTTTTCCAACCGGATTTATTGTAAGTAGTTATTTTTTTGATTTTCTTAATAAACTGCTTATCTGTTTATCTGACTTACCAACCACCCCCAAAGCAATGCACTTCGTAACATCATATTGTAAATTGCATATACGGACATAAGCTATGTTTGATGGAACCTTGCCGTCTGAGGATGCTAAATTTGAAGAATTTGAAAAATAAGTTTTGGCTAAGTTTAAAAATAATGTTGATGGCTTGGCTCTCAATGGCATTGACTTGGTAAAAAATTTTTATTTTTTTTTTTTATTTTTTTTTTATTTATTTATTTTTTTTATTTGTGTTTTTACTTTTCATCATTTTTATTATGTTTTTTGTTTTGTTTAAACAGGCTTTTTTTCCAATTCGCAAAGCAGACCATTTTTATGTGGTCGTCTTCAGCCTTACTAAAAAAGTAACAACAATGACGATACTAGATAACAGTGATTGTGGAGCAACATACGCTGAAAAGTATGAAGATACATGTGAACTTCTTGTAAGCATTTTAGTTTTCTGTTGTAAAGTAATTCATTCAGAATCCCATGTGATTCTTTTGATGAATCCCATATGAATCCCATGGGATTCAAGCTGAATCCCTTGTGATTCATACAGAATCCCATGTGAATCTCATGGGATTCATCCTGAATCACAATTGACATTTTTTTCAGAATTCTAGTAATTTATGCTTTCTTTTTTCTTTTCTTTTTTAATAATTTTGTAGAAAAAGTTGTTTGCCCGTCATCTGAAGTTGTATGGTCACCAAAAGCATTCTAGCATTCGTAAAGTAAAGCCAAGAATCCCAAAGCTCAAGTGGAGAACAAAGAAAAATTTTCGAGATTGCGGCATATTCACTATGTTGCATATGGAATGCTACACCGGTGAAGCAGCAACGAAATGGGATTGTGGGTTGGTTGCTGAGTCTAAAGGGCAGTCTGACATGCTGAGGCGATTGAGATTCAAGTATGCCACGAAGATATTGTTGCACGAGATTAATGAGCATGCGGGTAAGATGTTTGAATTAGCAAAGGAGTTTGATAAACTTCCTCCTTCTGAAAAGATGTCCATAATTTCTGAAGCAGTTAGGAGTAAGGATGCACGTGAGCGCAGCTAAGCATTCAAGAAGATAGTCATCTGTTAATGTTAGATCAGTTTTTATAACTAATCTTTTGAAAACATGTGAATGGTAGAACAATTTATAATTGTTCAGTTAGTCGTTATGCTAGATCAGTTAATGGTAGAATATGAATATAACTAATCTTTTTATGATTTAGTGGTGAAGTAACTGTTGTGTAGTTTCATTAATAGTATGTCTTTTTAATGATATTTACATCTCAATTATTTTTGTGATTTTATTCAGAATCCCATGGGATTCTCTATGATTCATTTGTGATTCATATAGAATCCTATGTGATTGATGACATCAAATAACGACATATTATTAGCATCATTTATCCTATTTTGCAACGGCGCCAAAAACTTGATGTGTTTTATTTAGGTCTATAATAAACTACCAAGTTTTAAATTTATTTATTGCCGAACTAACCTATAGACTCTAAACACTCACGAGCAGTGTACCCGATCAATGTAGATAGTTTCTAGGTAAGCAAGGGTCGTTCACTAGGAGCGAAGCTAAAGTGATCTAATGGTATTCTAATTACTAATCTAACTAAACTAAACTAGAAAGCAATTAAAGATAAGGGGGGTTTAGCCTGAGAGGCTATCACGAGTTTGTGTGTATAATTAAACTAAATACAGGAAAGTAAATAACTAAACTAAAGATAGATCGATATATAGAAGAACGGGTTAGCCAAGCCTAATCCATCTAATAGTTATACATGCTTATGTCTACTTGTTTTAATTCATTCAATTGTTTTGCCATCAATCCGATTATTAATCCTGTCACAATTGAATAACCTACCATCGTGGTGGGAAAGAGGACATGATCATAGTGACCTATCTAGCATCAATACTAACTTATTGCTTTAAACCGTCTAACCTAGTTTGGCATTACGTGCTACTAGTCCTAATAGTGGCATAAGGCACGGTTCCGGTGTGTTCCCTCTAAGCCGTCTAATAGGATTCGGATTACTACACTTTATGATCAATTAAAGTAACCACAATTACAGATAGTTAAGTTACCACATTAAACCAATAAGTTCATAATCTAGTTACATAGACTTTTACTAGTTATAAGCAATAAACGAGTTTTTATCGATAAGCACCCAATCCAATAACAAAGTAAACACATCAACACAAGCATAAAAACTAATAAAACTTCATAAACGTGGCTAACACCTAAGGGTGTTAGCCCATAATCTCAGTAACAATACATAAAGTTGTAATCAAAGCAAACGAATAAGAATTCATAATGAAAACGATACGCTAACCAAACGATTAAACTTAATATAAGGTTCTTGAGATGATCTTCTACGATGATTGGATCTTCAAGGAGGTCTTCTGCTGTTTTGAGGGGTTTTTGGTCTTCTGGGAACGACCCCAAGGGTCCCCAATGATGCCCTAATTCGTTAATGAGTTCGGTATTTATAGATTCTGAAATCTGGGTCGATACGGCGCATCTAGAGAGTTAGATGCGCCGCATCTATAAGTAAACGTAGCCTCCAAGTCTGAAACTGACCCAATACGGCGCATCTAAATACCAGATGCGCCTCATCTCTCAATACGGCGCATCTAAGGACCAGATGCGCCGCATCTCCTTCAGATACAGATAGATTTTCTTTTTCTCTTCGCGTGGCCGCTTGAATCAACTAAAACGGAGTCCGGATGAAGATTTTATGACCAAAACAGTGAAGCATCTTCTAAAGTTGTTACGTAAACATTATTTCTTCATTTGGCTTCGATTCTTCACTTGATTTATCGGTTAAGGCTCATATACGACGTATCTTAAGGATAGGATGCGCCGCATTCGATGTAATCCCGTCTTGGTCTTCAAATATCTAGGGCTTCTATACGGCGTATTCATAGAATCCGATACGCCGTATTCTTCAAATCGACCAAGTTTCATATACGGCGTATTCCCAAAGATGGATACGCCGTATGCATCAAAGTCAGGCAAGGTCTTGAACTCTTCTAAGTATATGGATACGACGTATCTAATTAGCGTTGATACGCCGTATTGAGTGTCTGATCAGTAGGCATTCTTCAATATCTTCGTTTTTGCTCCAAAACACATCTTTTTCCATAACTTTCTCCAATTGCTCCGATATTACTGAGATTTACAAAAGTAAATGATTAAGTACCAAATCTCACACATAATAGTATAAAATGAGCAATATAAACGGGATAATGATGCTAATAATATGTACTTATTTGATGTCATCAAATATCCCCCCACTTGAACTTTACTTGTCCTCAAGTAAACCTTAGATTAAAACTTATGAAAATGTATCCTAAAAGATATTAGGATTTATTTTTATAATTAAGCATGTATTCGTTTATTTCATAATCACACAACTAAACACTTAACGAATTAGAAGTAAAATAAAATAAGTTGATAAAAGCAAATCTAATCGTTTAACTGTCCAGTCGCGACGAATATTCTATCATAAGCTTGGCAAGTATACGCATCTCCCCCACTAAAGCTAAGGAGTAACAAGTCTAAAGCGGTAAAAAGGGTTTTTTTTTTTGGTTAAGGGTTGATCATCCTTTTTATAAACAAGCATTGGGTGAAAGTTAATGATTTCGGACGGAAATTGGAGCTAAATGAATCAAGTTGGAAAAGTCTGCTGAGTTGAAGAGATTAAAGACCATTGCCTGACTTTGAAGCATGCGCCGCATCTGATTTTATCATGCGTCGCATATGAAACTTTGGTCAACGAAGAAGAACCAACTTGTTCTACTCCAGATACGCCGCATCGGACCAATCCGATGCGCCGTATCGGCCAAACACAACCCTTACCAAGAAATCAAGTGGAGATTAGAAGCTTAATGAAGAAGTCAAGATTACAAGTCGACACTTGAAGATGCTTTCGTATTTTGGCCATAAAATCTTCGTCCAGACTCCGATTTAGTTGATTCAAGCGGCCACGCGAAGAGAAAAAGAAAATCTATCTGAATCTGAAGAAGATGCGGCGCATCTGGTCCTTAGATGCGCCGTATTGGGAGATGAGGCGCATCTGGTCTTTAGATGCGCCGTATTGGGTCAGTTTCAGACTTGGAGGCTACGTTTACTTATAGATGCGGCGCATCTAACTCTCTAGATGCGCCGTATCGACCCAGATTTCAGAATCTATAAATACCGAGCTCATTAACGAATTAGGGTATCTTTGGGAACCCTTAGGGCCATTCCCAGACGATCAAAGCCTCTCCAAACAGTAGAAGATCAATATTGAAGACCCAATCATCCTTGAAGAACATCTCTAATCATTGTTATATTACTTAATCATTCGGTTAGCGTATCGTATTCATTATGTTTCATACTTTATTCGTTATGATTATGTTTATGTACTTTGTTACAGAGATTATGGGCTAACACCCTTAGGTGTTAGCCAAGTTTATGAAGTTTTATTAGTTTATATGATTGTGTTGATTTGATTTACTTTGTTATTGGATTGGGTGCTTGTCGATAAAAACTCGTTTATTGCTTATAACTAGTAGAAGTCTATGTAACTAGGTTATGATCCTTATAACTTTAATTGATGTGACTTAACTACCTGTAATTGTGGTTGCTTTGGTTGAGTTATATGCGTGTTAACCCGAATCTCTATTAGGAATCATTGTTTGGCATAAACGGAACGTGTCTACAACCTAATAGGACTAGTAGCGTGTAATACCGAACTAGGTTAGATGGTTTAAAGCAATAAGTTAGTATTGATGCTAGACGAGTCACTATGATCTTTCGTCATATCCGCCCCGAGGGCTAGTTACTTAATTGTGACAGAATTTCGTAATTGATATGCCGATTAACAATTGAATGAATTAAAACAAGTAGACATAAGCATGTATAACTATAAAATGGATTAGACTTGGCTAACCCTTTCTTCCTATCTTTGGTGTCTTCATACTTGTATTGTTTGTTTATCTTAGTTTAGTTAGAATAAAACCAAACCCGTGCCAGTCTCTCAGGCTGAACCCCCTTATCTTTAATTGCTTTCTAGGATAGGATAGAATAGTTAGATTAATAATTAGAATACCTTTAGATCATTTTAGCTTCGCTCCTAGTGAACGACCCTTGCTTACCTAAAAACTATCCACATTGATCGGGTACACTGCTCGTTAGTGTTTAGAGTCTATAGGTTAGTTCGGCAATTATAAATTTAAAACTTGGTAGTTTATTATAGACCTAAAAAAACACATCAAGTTTTTGGCGCCGCTGCCGGGGAGTGATTGTTTTAATTTGATTTATTGGTATTTTAGTTAGTTTTATTTGTTTCTGTGTGATTTTTTTTGTTTCTGTGTTTCTGTCTCAGAACGACAGATACGGCGTATTTTTGTCTGTGAATACGGCGCATCTGTCTGTTTTCAATACGGCGTATTCTTGTCTGTGAATACGGCGTATTGACGTTCTGTGGGCAAAATTTTTTTAGTTTGTGTGATTTAGTGTTTAAATTTAATAAAAAAAAAAAAAAAAAAAAAAAAAATTACAGGAAGCTAATACGGCGTATCCATTGTCTGTTGGATACGGCGTATTAACTTGTATCGCATACGGCGTATCTATTGTCTGTTAGATACGGCGTATCGACCTTCTGTGACCAAAAAATATTTTTTTTTATTTATTTTCTGTGTTTATTTAATTTTTATAAGTTTAGTTTTTATTTTTGTTTAGGTTACTGCTGTTCTTGGTTGTTTATCTTTCAGGTAATAATGATGATGGACAATCCGGACATAACAATGGAAGAATATATTAGGTTTGAAGAGGAAAAAGCCTTGAGCAATAATCAGATGTATAGTTGGGAAAGAGCAAGATATTGTGCACAAGTCATCGAGACGAATGAAATTACTATGGAAGAATACTTGTTGCTGGAAAAGGTTAAGTCAAAGAAAGAAAGAAATGGGTTGCCGTTTCAACACACTTGGTGTATGTCAAATGATGATGAGGAGGAGTCATACACCGTAAAACCAATTCCGGCGATTGTTATTGATAGTACTTTTTCTCCGGAGATTGCACAAGATGATGTGTATACGGAACCTTACGTTGAAGAATATTCTGCAATCGTATTACCACCATTAGACAATCCATCGGATGAAGATGAAAAGTATTCTGATTTTGAGTTTGAACCATTTGACGCCATAGTTTATGATGACATTCCTCAACCAGATTTTGATCCAACGCAAGTTTTTGAAGAAATCTGGAATGACTTATTTAAGGATGAAATTCGGGACGGTTATGAAATTGCAAGACCATTAGTTGAAGATGGAGACTCACAAGATGAATTGGAGTCACTTACAACAAAAAGTGGTACAAATTTATTTAATACTATTGATCCCGTTACTAATAATCTTACTAGTTTTCCTAAACAGGTTGCAAAACAAAAGGATGATGAGGTGGAGTATATTACACTACCTATTGAAGCACTTGTGATTAACCCGTATTTGGTGGAGCTCGAAGAAGAGTTTGGTGATGAGCTCTTAAACATTGCTATGATTGATGAAGATGATGATTTCGACCCTATGAAGGTTATAGAGGAACTCGAACTTTTACTTGCTAAAGACCCTTTCTCATCTTCTGCGGAAGTCAAGGGACGCCTTACTATCGAAGAGAATAACCAAGAAGAAAGGAGACTCATTTTTCCTCAACACACTACTCTTTCAGAAGGAATGGTCAAGTCATCCAATTTATCAACCAAACCGGGTAAGGATAGGAACGATGTACATATATTGCCAAGGTATGATTTTTATTTATTTCTTCCATCTTTACTAGCAAATTTACACTCCTATAGTGTTTATTGCTATTATCACCCGCACTTGATTCCAAGTGGGGGGAACAATACCCTATTACATAGTAAATAAGGGTAGAGTCAGGCTCGTGACTCGAACAAAAACAAGCGCTTCGTGGGAGGCAACCCATGCTTATCTTTTAATTTATGTCAATTTAATTTTCTGTCGAGTCTGTCCCAGGCCTTCGATGCGGCGTATCCAACCCCTATGGATACGGCGTATCGAATCATCTGGAATACTTTAGTCCGAACTGTTTTGCTGACATCAATGCGGCGTATCTATCTTTTTAGATACGGCGTGTAACACCCCCAACTCGAAATATGGCAGCGGGACTGAGCTTGGGGTGCTACTCGAGGGGTAGTGAGTCAAAATCATAGATAAACGATCTCATAACGAGACGTTTTAATAAAATACCACATTCAAATACAAAGTTCAACCATTAGAGTTCAAAAGACTCTTTAACACATTTAGCAGCGGATAATAAAATAGTTTGCAGCGGAAAAATAAAGTAGTTTGCAGCGGAAAAATAAAGTAGTTTGCAGCGGAAAATTTAGATAGAAATAACAAAACACAACCCACAGATAGCCATCCGGAACCTTCAGCCCTTCCTCGTGCACACTTCAGAAATTAATTACCTGAGATAAACATGCTTAAAAAGTCAACACAAAGGTTGAGTGTAATCCATAGGTTTAATAAAAATTAGTTGAGCACAAGATTTTAGTCTGGAAGATATAAGCAACAAATGCAAATATCAAGTAAGCGTCACATAATTTTTCTGGGTTTGCTAAGCTCATGACACACAAAGCGCTAACCAGCACCAGAAACTCTGGCGTAAGTCGACAATAACCGCGGAATTTCATAATCATAATAGTTGCCCCCAAAGCCAGGTATCTTGCCAAATACCTAGTTAACTCAATTATAGAACACCCATGTTGCCTACCTGGTCAACAGGGGTGGGATGGTCAAATCCTATAGGCCTATAAACTATAATCGCGCTCACCCGCAGGTGATTAATGGTTCATGATCGAGGGACTTGCTTTTGGCAAGGAAGGGACTTAGCATTTATAGCGTCAATCAGGAATAGCATACAATAAACAATTGTGCTCAGAAAAACAGTAAGTAGCATGTATCTCCCCCACGGGGTTTATAAACATTTAAAAGAGCTCAAGTGGGGCTATGAATCACACCTTAGTTACAGAGAGCACGAGATAACAATCAGATGATACGGCACAGCAAATGAACCTCAGCACAACCTAATCAATTAATGACATAACTCAGATATAATATCCAAAATGATTTAATAAATAATACTCGTATAAAAAGGTTTTTAGTTTCAATGGTGTTTGAAAAAATACGTTTAAGTCTCGTGTGGAAGACAAGAAAGTTAGAAAACGAATACGTCGGCGAAACGAAAGAAACTCAAGAAAGACAAGAGTTGACGAAAGAGCTCCTCAAAGAAAGTCGTCGAAAAGAAATAAAAGACACACGCAAATAAACTATAACACATTAATAACAAGTCTCGGCTTTTCCCATTTTTCCAAAATATAACGTTGAAAGTAATATAAATGAAAAGGTTTTTAAATAGTTTATAAATCTTAAACGTTTAAGTGTTACAAAAGATTTTACAAAATTTCGGCATGACCTGCCCGTTTATAGAACATTTTCCCGAGTCAACGACTCTTTGATTAAGTATTTATTAACATCAAATTACCAAATTTTATCACTAAACGTCACAATTCAATATATATTTGGACACATTATTCCCGTATATATTAGTTGTTTAGTTTATCGACCATTTCGTAGTTTTCGTACCAAAGGGTCCATAAGTCCAAATAACTAACACCGTAAATCCAATATGTCCAAATCTTGTCCATCACAAATAATAATAATAATACGGATCCAAGTCCGATATTCAAATCCACTTAACTATATCAATTGTATTTTAGGTTTCATAGTTTTATTAGTCAAGTTTATTGTAAAACCTCAAAACCAATATAGTCTGAAATGACAAAAATACCCTCTAAATTGAAAATTTTAAGAATTTATGAAATAAGTTATATAATTAAAATTTGAGTTATATAATGTGTTATGACTCGAGATCACACAATATGAACCTATAACCTAAAGTTTGAAATTAATATTTCATTTTTGCATTTTTTTTATAACTTAACTTAAGAGCTATAATATGAATAAACTACATTAAATTACATGTTATGATCAAATATGCAAATAATAAATCATAAACCCAAGTAATATTAAAGTAGCCACATTATTATGCTTTCCAAATTAACATCACGTTTTCAAAGTCCACTAGATAAAATTTTACACGGTTGGAAATTTTAGATAAGACCGAATATGTTGGTAAATTAGAAAGTGATGGGCCCTTGATTTGCTCTCTGAATTTAGGCACTTTTCCTATTATAATACTTATTTACCCATATCACAACCCATACTCTTTATTTTAGTTTCTGCACGCCTTGCCTTGGACTGAGAATACGCTGCACGCCTCCTTTTCATTACAAGCTCCCATATTCTCTTCTCATAATTGTACCGAGATTATCACAAACCCTCACAGTCTATTCAACAGCCTATATTTTCCTTCATCTCTCATTTAAAGAACCGTATATATGTCACATTCTAACTTCACACGCAACACCCTTAAAACTTTATAAAATCGGTTGTTCTCTCTCACGAAGATCAAGTGGTATAAAGAAGGAACGAAAGTGAATAAGGGGTGATCGTTGATAAATTCTATTTGGCTGGATCGCGGGGCTATTCGTTTGGTTTTGTTCGTGTGGTTTTATATTCGAAGGTCTTGGCTACGTTTGAATAAAATTTCTGGTTTCGGGTTCTTGCGTCCATCGTTTCGTTCGTTTGATCGCCCTGAGGTACTCCTCTTATAATTGTTTTTGTGTTTTAATCCGACATACGAGTCAAGTATATTACATATACGTATAAGACATGAAATCTTATATTTGCTTCATCAAAAAAAAGAATATACGAACATAAACACGCATGTCACATAAAACACGGATGGCAACTCATAATATACGATCACCTATGCATTTTATATCGAGAGTTAGATGTTTTCATGCCATGCAAAACTTAACGACCACTTAAACATTTTCGGGTTTCACAAATAAAGAAAGGTTCTGTGTAAATATGACTTACGTAATTGTAGTCATGTTTACTATCTTTATGATATGAAAACAAGTATTAACATGATTATAAAGTGACATTTACATAACACATTGATAGTTAATTTATCTTACAGTACAGTTTGCACATTACTCTAATATGGTCTTAGTTTGCCGCTCTTTATTCTCGTTAACATGAAATAGGGTGGCAATTAAATACGCATGAAAAGGTTGTGCTTCATGCAAGCCACTATAAGGAAGATTGTTAAAAATACGCTGTGAAGGTCTCCTTTTCCTTTCAACCGAAGCTATACTTTATATATTTAAACGACACCAAAATTGATTAAGCATGAATTCAATAATAGATATATCAAATGAAAGGAGGTACGTGAAGAATAGAATTAAATATTGCATGTTGATGGCTAGATCACGTGCTATGTAAGCCAAAAATGATTAGATTGGCACTTCTAACCCTAAATTATTAAGAGTTAGCATATTGAACCTTAACATATAATATTAAGCCATAAAGTTATTAAATTGACATTTTTAACCCTAAAAGTCATTAAATCGGAAAACTTACTATTTTTTTTGAAAGTTACTATTTTTGGAAAGCTGCTATAAAAGGAAAGTTACTAAAAATGGAAAGCCGACTAAAACAAGTAATCTGATTTAAAATAAGTTAACAAAAATTAAGCCGATTATTAATTCGTGTAGATTCGCTGAAGAAGGAGTGCCTTCCTATTCTTATGTTATGGTTTCGTTGGCGGTATAAGGTACAGATATTCTGACCTTCTCTGTAAGGTTTCCTATGATTCTTTTCTGATCTGTTAAATTCTCTGATTTGATACTCTGTTACGATCCCTTGCTATGACACCTTTGCTTCGACCTTTGATCTCTGATTTTGAACCTGTGATATGAAGACCTTTTTGATATGAGATGGAAATGTTTTAAGTAAAGTATTTTGAAAGGGTTTTTCAAGCATGATATATTGACTTTAAGAAAACTATTTTGAAGTTCGTTTTGTGAAAACTAATTGAAAGACCATTTATGAAAACTATTTTTGAATGATTGTTTTTAAATGAACCTTAAGAGAAAACCTTTTGAAAAGTACTTTTGATATTGAACCTTTTGAAGATTTGACCATCGGATACATTGACCCTTTTTGGATATTGACCTGGGATATTTGACCTTCTGATATTCGAACTTCTGATACTTGACCCTCTGATACTTTGACTGGTCTGACTATGAACTTCTGATATTGAACCTTCTGATATGACACCCTGATTATGATATGAACCTTTGACCTTTGACCTTTGACTCTTAGTTTGATACCCGAGCCACTTTTCTGTTACCTAGCCAGGAAGGTAACCTGGCCGTGTCTGTGATGCACCACTGGCATGACTCATGTGTGGGTGAGTGATTCCTCACACCGTCCCCATTCTGATTATGATATGCGCATTACTTTGATTATGATTATATATGTTTATGGGGGGCGTATGGATTGCAATCCTAGATCTGATCTGTTTAGTGGATTTAATCTGATATGATATGATTTGTCTGGTGACTGGTGCTGTGTGCAATACACGCCTTTCACATATATCTGGGAGCTAGCTACTCCATTTGAAGAATGAGGACACCCCTCATATTATCTGATTATCTGAGAGGTCTCCCCTCTATATGATTATGAAGATTTATGGTTACACTGTTATGATATGATATGATCTGTTTCTGGGCTCGTGGTGGATGACTGTCCTAAACCTTTACCCTTGTATCTTATTTATATCTCATTCATTATGCTACATCTGTTTATTTCCGTTTACTTTCGGTTCCGTTTATTATATATCTGTTCACTGGGCTTTTTAAGCTCAGCCGCACGTTTTCTTTTCGTGTGCGGCAGGTTTTTAGATGGAAGCTGGGTTATGAGTGGAGAGAACCTCAGACTTAGAAGACTTTGATAGCTATTATGGATTAGCAATGATTAGAAGACATTATATTTAGACTTAGTAGTTATTGAAATTTCCCTTTGTAACCTTGTGTATTCAGTATTTCATTTGTAACCTTTGAGAATCTTTGTATTACTATTGAATGTATGCTTTGTTTGATCTGATATGAAGCCATTAGTGTGATACTTCTACCCTTGCCGGGTTGGGGTGTTACAATTATGGTATCAGAGCGACAGGCTGCGATACGTAATACATTTACCCTTGGCCTGTGTAAGTTAGGACCACTAAGTTTTCCCTGTAGGCGCTCGTAAGTCAACCTTTGAAAATTGCTTTAGGATTTCCTATAGGAACGTAGGTTTTGACCAGTGAGGAATGGGTAGACTATAAGGCATTTGTTTGAATATCATTGCTTCCGCATCACTCTGATTCGTGCCTTACTTTCGGTTAGATCCGATTGATATCACTTTTGGAAATTGAAAGCTCACACCTTACACCACCTAAGATTTGAACATGATTAAATCTTGAAGGAATTGAAAATTTCGTACTAATCGCCTGACACTATTTAATACTTATCTCCAGATTTCTTTTGTTAATCATTTTGATAAAGACCCACGTTTCACTCTGATCCTTTCGTTAATCATTTTGACGCCTCTTCGGGCGCTTTGAGAAATTCCATGGCGATGACGTACTCGATGCATTTTGACGTTTGACTTTTTCTTTGATAAACGTCTATGAATCTTCCGACACTATTTAATTCTGTCTCACCCATCTCTGCCGTTATAAGAAGCCTTGTGGTGTGTAACCACGAGTATAAGAATGTTTCTTCCTCACTGTTGAATGGTAAAGCTTTGATTTGCGAACCGTCTTTCTTTGAATAGTTAACTTCGATTTTATTCTGACAAGGAAGTTGTGGAATGATCGGTCAAATATTAACAACTACCCTTCTATGTCTCACCTTTTGACGTTTGTATCAATTTTGAACTCCTTACCATGATTACCGATTGTTGAACGTTTGCTATTACTCCGGAGGCTCGTGTGTTACTTTCGCAGTATGAAGTTTTCCTAGAAACCATTTCGTACACCAAAGAATGAACCTTATCTTAGAAGCTTTTGGCACCTTGAGTTTTCTGAACATGAATCTTGTATTGAACGTTATTTGGCACCCTGAAATTCTTGAATTTGATCCCTGTTGAACCACCAAGTTTTCCACCGGGGTATGAAGTAGGATTTGACTTGACACAGAGAGATTGTCTAGTAATCAGGCGAAGGTGTTTTTCAGATGTGTCCGGGATCATATAAATTGATTTGAGCAACCGGGAAGAGCAGCAACTGAAGACCAGGAAATGAGTTTACCTAAGTGTATTTTCTGGGCGTGTTTTAGTTTCGATCGCGATAAAGAAGGATGGTGACTGGAGATATGTATTGACTACAGGAAGCTGAACCGTAATACCGTTAGGAGCCAATATTCCTCTACCCAAAAACGATTATGTGTTTGTTTAATTTCAGAGCGCGAAGTTTCCTTCTGATGAATGGATTTTATTCTTGGAACCGCTTTCAGTATGAGTAAAAGGCTGCTATGACGATTTGTGACGCTAATAGTATTAGCTAAAGCTCTGATTGTTTCGCGAATTTGATAAATGATGTCTTCTCGTGAGTGCTTGGACAAATGGTCATTGTATGACTTAATAGTACGTTCGGAGACGAGGAAGAGCATGAAAATCATCTTTGCGCTTCATTAGAAAATTCGTCGATCAATCGTACATTCTGAGAGAGTGATATTTGCAGAGACGACGATGTTCGTAATCGAGGATACCTCTTTATATTCCGCAAGTTTTGAAAACCATCACCATGTGGTCAAGACCGACAACAGAATGGAGAACTGAAACCCTTTGAACTTTGCAGAAGAATTCTGGAAGATGTTTGCAACTTATGATACCATTGAGAAATTTCGTGAACAGAGAGAAGCAGCTTAGTTTGATTTAGAACGGAGTTTGGGAAAAGCTGAAATAGAAGTTAGTTTCATTACCTCGGGCGAAACAAGTTTGGGATAAATCAGGAAGAGACTCGGTGGTACTCCCTTGCAGCACAGAAGTTTTTCCGTATGCACCAGGACAGCTAGAAGCACGTCAGAAGAGTTACTTCACTGCCCGACTTGGAGTTGACAACAACGGCGACTACCCTGAAGAGTGAAGACGTTCCTTGTAAGGCAGAAGTGTTGACGATGCAGAAGAAGACAACCCAGTCAAGACGGCGAACCCGGAGCTGATGGAGACGTATAGTCTCACTTCCCTATTCATCTTGGTTGTACTAAGATGAATTGAGAGCGGAAGCAGACTGAATGATGAAGAGCATGCCAGGAATTCACATTACTCCATCACATTCCAAGAAGAACTGCAGGAGGCTCGGCAAATCAGACACAAGTTCCCGATTTTGGTTTCACTTCCGAATTGATGGACAGACGAAGACAGATTAACCGGACTTGAAGAGATTGGATGTGTTGAATGAGTGGATTTCTGAAACAGACCCTTTATGTGTGGAAGAATTGAATCTATGAAGGCCGAAGTTCTTGGCAACTAATTTCCAGTTCCGTTGACCCTCTTAAGTTTCGTTATATAGTAATAAGATCCTCTTATGATTTAAGTTCCCTGAAGCATTTCAGTTCCGCGTTCATTTTTCATATGTTCGATGATGGCTTTGTTTTGAGAGATTTTGGCGAATTGTGGAAGATACGATGCTTGTGACGGCGTGCCTCATTTTTGCTAGGCAATCTGAGATTTTGATACTCTTGCGAATAATTTTTGTTTTTCCCCTTGACTATGGCATTCGATTTTGTTGACCTTGAGACTGTAGAAGTACTAGGTGGATTAAGATAGGTGGTTTTGATTACGACTTGAGGTAAAGTATGACCATTATGAGGGCATATTTATATGATGCCAGTATTATGACGTCTGGCCAACGTGATAATACTTATATCATATAACGTGCACTTGTTGTGGGCATAGGATATCTTGGGAAGTACCTAGGAAGTTTAAAATTTGATCTCCGTTGGATTATCCGTGATTAGTGAGACTTTAGGTTCATTCCGCCTATGCGTTTAATCTGCTTTCATCGTTATGCGTATACTCTGCCTTTGCTCATTAGATGTCCGGATGAGTTGGAATTCTCGTTTTGCATTCTGTTGACCTCAGTCATGATTCTTAAACTCTTTGAAGAGCTCTCTACTTTTGATACAGTTAATTTGATTTGAAATCTTGTTTGTATTCCAAATGAGCTTTCCAGAAGATTCATCTATCATCCATTCTATGTTGCATGGACCTTTTGATCGACATCAACCTAATTTGTCTTCTTCTGAGAAATTTGAACCCACATTGTTTTGATTGAGCCATGAGAAACTATTTGGTCTGAAGATCTTTTGGAAGAACCTCCTCGGGCGTGAGAATGTTTCCGACGATCTTTTGCGACTTGATACGACTTCGTTTAACTTTGCGACTTCAATTTTCGAGGACGAAAATTTCTTTTTAAGAGGGGAAGAATTGTAAAACCTCAAAACCAATATAGTCTGAAATGACAAAAATACCCTCTAAATTGAAAATTTTAAGAATTTATGAAATAAGTTATAAATTAAAATTTGAGTTATATAATGTGTTATGACTCGAGATCACACAATATGAACCTATAACCTAAAGTTTGAAATTAATATTTCATTTTTGCATTTTTTTTATAACTTAACTTAAGAGCTATAATATGAATAAACTACATTAAATTACATGTTATGATCAAATATGCAAATAATAAATCATAAACCCAAGTAATATTAAAGTAGCCACATTATTATGCTTTCCAAATTAACATCACGTTTTCAAAGTCCACTAGATAAAATTTTACACGGTTGGAAATTTTAGATAAGACCGAATATGTTGGTAAATTAGAAAGTGATGGGCCCTTGATTTGCTCTCTGAATTTAGGCACTTTTCCTATTATAATACTTATTTACCCATATCACAACCCATACTCTTTATTTTAGTTTCTGCACGCCTTGCCTTGGACTGAGAATACGCTGCACGCCTCCTTTTCATTACAAGCTCCCATATTCTCTTCTCATAATTGTACCGAGATTATCACAAACCCTCACAGTCTATTCAACAGCCTATATTTTCCTTCATCTCTCATTTAAAGAACCGTATATATGTCACATTCTAACTTCACACGCAACACCCTTAAAACTTTATAAAATCGGTTGTTCTCTCTCACGAAGATCAAGTGGTATAAAGAAGGAACGAAAGTGAATAAGGGGTGATCGTTGATAAATTCTATTTGGCTGGATCGCGGGGCTATTCGTTTGGTTTTGTTCGTGTGGTTTTATATTCGAAGGTCTTGGCTACGTTTGAATAAAATTTCTGGTTTCGGGTTCTTGCGTCCATCGTTTCGTTCGTTTGATCGCCCTGAGGTACTCCTCTTATAATTGTTTTTGTGTTTTAATCCGACATACGAGTCAAGTATATTACATATACGTATAAGACATGAAATCTTATATTTGCTTCATCAAAAAAAAGAATATACGAACATAAACACGCATGTCACATAAAACACGGATGGCAACTCATAATATACGATCACCTATGCATTTTATATCGAGAGTTAGATGTTTTCATGCCATGCAAAACTTAACGACCACTTAAACATTTTCGGGTTTCACAAATAAAGAAAGGTTCTGTGTAAATATGACTTACGTAATTGTAGTCATGTTTACTATCTTTATGATATGAAAACAAGTATTAACATGATTATAAAGTGACATTTACATAACACATTGATAGTTAATTTATCTTACAGTACAGTTTGCACATTACTCTAATATGGTCTTAGTTTGCCGCTCTTTATTCTCGTTAACATGAAATAGGGTGGCAATTAAATACGCATGAAAAGGTTGTGCTTCATGCAAGCCACTATAAGGAAGATTGTTAAAAATACGCTGTGAAGGTCTCCTTTTCCTTTCAACCGAAGCTATACTTTATATATTTAAACGACACCAAAATTGATTAAGCATGAATTCAATAATAGATATATCAAATGAAAGGAGGTACGTGAAGAATAGAATTAAATATTGCATGTTGATGGCTAGATCACGTGCTATGTAAGCCAAAAATGATTAGATTGGCACTTCTAACCCTAAATTATTAAGAGTTAGCATATTGAACCTTAACATATAATATTAAGCCATAAAGTTATTAAATTGACATTTTTAACCCTAAAAGTCATTAAATCGGAAAACTTACTATTTTTTTTGAAAGTTACTATTTTTGGAAAGCTGCTATAAAAGGAAAGTTACTAAAAATGGAAAGCCGACTAAAACAAGTAATCTGATTTAAAATAAGTTAACAAAAATTAAGCCGATTATTAATTCGTGTAGATTCGCTGAAGAAGGAGTGCCTTCCTATTCTTATGTTATGGTTTCGTTGGCGGTATAAGGTACAGATATTCTGACCTTCTCTGTAAGGTTTCCTATGATTCTTTTCTGATCTGTTAAATTCTCTGATTTGATACTCTGTTACGATCCCTTGCTATGACACCTTTGCTTCGACCTTTGATCTCTGATTTTGAACCTGTGATATGAAGACCTTTTTGATATGAGATGGAAATGTTTTAAGTAAAGTATTTTGAAAGGGTTTTTCAAGCATGATATATTGACTTTAAGAAAACTATTTTGAAGTTCGTTTTGTGAAAACTAATTGAAAGACCATTTATGAAAACTATTTTTGAATGATTGTTTTTAAATGAACCTTAAGAGAAAACCTTTTGAAAAGTACTTTTGATATTGAACCTTTTGAAGATTTGACCATCGGATACATTGACCCTTTTTGGATATTGACCTGGGATATTTGACCTTCTGATATTCGAACTTCTGATACTTGACCCTCTGATACTTTGACTGGTCTGACTATGAACTTCTGATATTGAACCTTCTGATATGACACCCTGATTATGATATGAACCTTTGACCTTTGACCTTTGACTCTTAGTTTGATACCCGAGCCACTTTTCTGTTACCTAGCCAGGAAGGTAACCTGGCCGTGTCTGTGATGCACCACTGGCATGACTCATGTGTGGGTGAGTGATTCCTCACACCGTCCCCATTCTGATTATGATATGCGCATTACTTTGATTATGATTATATATGTTTATGGGGGGCGTATGGATTGCAATCCTAGATCTGATCTGTTTAGTGGATTTAATCTGATATGATATGATTTGTCTGGTGACTGGTGCTGTGTGCAATACACGCCTTTCACATATATCTGGGAGCTAGCTACTCCATTTGAAGAATGAGGACACCCCTCATATTATCTGATTATCTGAGAGGTCTCCCCTCTATATGATTATGAAGATTTATGGTTACACTGTTATGATATGATATGATCTGTTTCTGGGCTCGTGGTGGATGACTGTCCTAAACCTTTACCCTTGTATCTTATTCATATCTCATTCATTATGCTACATCTGTTTATTTCCGTTTACTTTCGGTTCCGTTTATTATATATCTGTTCACTGGGCTTTTTAAGCTCAGCCGCACGTTTTCTTTTCGTGTGCGGCAGGTTTTTAGATGGAAGCTGGGTTATGAGTGGAGAGAACCTCAGACTTAGAAGACTTTGATAGCTATTATGGATTAGCAATGATTAGAAGACATTATATTTAGACTTAGTAGTTATTGAAATTTCCCTTTGTAACCTTGTGTATTCAGTATTTCATTTGTAACCTTTGAGAATCTTTGTATTACTATTGAATGTATGCTTTGTTTGATCTGATATGAAGCCATTAGTGTGATACTTCTAACCCTTGCCGGGTTGGGGTGTTACAGTTTTATTAGTCAAGTTTATTATTATTCGTCGTGTTAACCCATGTCAAAATATTGCCGAAACCGTATTAAAACAATAACAAGTAAACAAATAATGTATAAACATCGCCGGGACTCACTTGAGTCACGGCTCAACACTAACCCGAGCCAAACTCAACACTAAACACAACATCACACACAAATAATCCAACAACACATCAATACTCCACTCGACACAAGCCAAACTGAAACAGTCGACAACATTCCAACGCAAACTTCAAACTAAACATCACAACACTAATTCTAAACCTTCTCAAATCGACTTGCCGTGACTCGCCGTGAGTCACGGCTAGACTATACCTCGACTGCCGAGGCAGTCAACAACCAAACGGGCTCAAATATTATCAAACTTAAATAAAAACAACACAACAAGAAGAGATGATCACAAGAACAATAACAACATCATAAACCTCATCAACTAGTCCCAACAGCCCCAGCTGTCGAGACATCAACCAACCAAACGGATTAAATCAACTTCAGCTTCAAACAAAACATCATCACAACAAAATGAATAACACAAGATTAATAATAACATCAAAACTATCAAACCCTCACCGAGTCAACTGAGTTGACTCGGCGAGTTTGACCGAGTCAGCCGAGAAGAAGAGAGGGGAGGGTCCACACGAGGGTTTTAAAATTTTATATCCATTTTATTCAACAAAACATATTTTAGATTCGGATTAAATAAAATAAATAAATAAACAAGAATATTTAAATTAGGGTTTGATGAAATATTAAAGAAAATAAGAAATATAGGCGCGTGTGGGGTTTTACCGTCGAGAGAAATGAATAGGAAGGTGGTGGTGGCTTGTGGTGGTGTCGCGGCGGTGGAAGGCGCGTGAGAGCGAACGGGGGTGTTTGGGGGTGCGTGGGTGGTACGGTGGTGATGAGGGTATCCCGATCTACAAGATCGTACAAGAAAAAGGGTGGCCGGAAAAATATTCCGGCGAGGGTCGCCGGATTCTGCTGGTGTCGCCGGAGGGTGGCCGGCCGGAAACTTCAAGAGAGAGAGAAAGAGTGTTAAAGATATTTGTGTGTGTGTTTTGTGAATAAAAATGAGTGGTGTGGGGTGTGATGGGGTATATATACTTGGGTAGAAGTATAGGGTGGGTTTTGAAATTTTTGAAAGTGTAGGGTAGAGTAAAGTTGTTAGTTTAGGGGTTATAGTTGCCAACGTAGTAAACTTCTAACGATAAACGCTTCGGGGCTCAAACGACATAGCAAACGGACTCGAAAAATTACGAAACTTGCGCCATTGTTCACGAAATAATTTTTCCAATAAAAACGAGTATAAATTTGCAATATTTTCAAAAATCAATATTTTTGACAAATACGATACGTTTCGTGCTTTGTAGGTTGTGCTGGTTCACTAATAGGGACAATATTCTCGTTTCTCGCAATAATTCTCGTTTCTCAAGCCCAAACAAGTTCAATAAAAAGTTTAAGTTCTCAGGTAATGCAAAGTTTTAAAATAATTGGCTAGAAAGGTTTTGGAAAATTACCGGGTGTTACAGCACATACATCATATTGGGAAATCCGTCCCGGATTTCAGTTCAACTTATCAGTCCCGGTTTCGAAGAGGTGAGCGTATTTGCGTTTGAACTGGTCCTCGCGTTCCCAGGTGAATTCGGGTCCTCTCTTGGAATTCCAGCGAACCTTCACAAGAGGAATTTGAATTTTCTCTAGTCGTTTGATCTCACGCTCCATAATCTCTACAGGTTCTTCAATAAAGTTCAATTGCTCATCAACTTGAATCTCATCGAGTTGAATCACGGCTATCTCATCGGACTAGCATTTCTTCAATTTAGACACATGGAATACAGGGTGTACTCTACTGAGCTCTGGAGACAATTCCAATCTATATGCTACAGGACCAACCCTGTTCAGAATCTTGAACGGTCCGATGTACCTTGGGTTCAGCTTTCCGCGTTTTCCGAAACGAATTACTCCTTTCCATGGTGAAACTTTCAACATGACTCGATCTCCAACCTGAAACTCAAAGGGTTTGCGTCTCACATCCGCGTAACTTTTCTAACGGTCTCGCGCGATCTTCAATCGGCCTTTAATCTGCACAATCTTTTCTGTGGTCTCAAGAACAAGATCCGGTCCGATGAGCTGAACTTCTCCTACCTCAGCCTAACAAATAGGGGATCGACATTTTCGGCCATACAATGCCTCGAACGGTGCAGCCTTGATACTTGCATGATAGCTGTTGTTGTATGAAAACTCGATCAAAGGTAAATGTGTATCCCACCCATTTCCAAAATCAATTACACAGGCCCGGAGCATATCCTCCAGTGTCTGAATCGTCCTCTCACTCTGGCCATCTGTTTGCGGGTGATATGCAGTGCTCATGTCGAGGTTTGTACCAAAGGAATCTTGAAGCGACCACCAAAAGTTTGAAGTAAACCTGCCGTCTCTATCGGAGATGATAGATATGGGAGCTCCATGTCTCGATACTATCTCCTTCACGTAGAGCCTTGTCAACTTATCCATGCCGTATTTTTCCTTGATCGGTATAAAATGTGCTGATTTTGTCAATCGATCGACTATGACCCATATAGCATCAAAACCAGTTGCAGTCCTTGGGAGTTTAGTGACGAAATCCATTGTGATCCGTTCCCACTTCCATTCGGGAATCTCGGGCTGTTGTAGAAGACCAGACGGTTTCTGATGTTCGGCCTTAACTTTTGCGCATGTCAAACACCTTCGAACATAGTCAGCAACTTCAGCTTTCATATTCGGCCACCAGTACAGTTCCTTGAGGTCATGATACATTTTGTCGGATCCTGGGTGAATAGAGTATTTTGACTTATGAGACTCGTGCATAATCAAGTCTCGCAGTCCTCCATGACGTGGTACCCAACTTCTTCCTTTATAACACAACGTTCCGTCTGAACGCCTCTCAAACTTTTTCTGTATCATGCCACCAAGGCTTTCACTCTGGAGATCTTCTTGTCTCACTGCTTCTTCTTGAGCACGGAGAATTTGAGCGGGAAGATTCGAATTGATGGTCATAACTAAAGCTCGAACCCGTAGTGGTTTCAATCGTTCCTTACGGCTCAAGGCATCAGCAACAACGTTTGCCTTTCCTGGGTGATATCTGATTTCACAGTCGTAATCACTTAGAGTTTCTAACCATCGTCGTTGTCTCATATTCAGCTCCTTCTGATCTAAGATATGCTGAAGACTCTTGTGATCGGTGTATACGACACACTTCGTCCCGTATAGATAGTGTCTCCATATCTTGAGTGCAAAAACCACTGCGCCCAACTCTAAATCATGCGTAGTATACTTCTCCTCGTGGGTCTTAAGTTGTCGGGAAGCATATGCCATGACTTTCCCTCTCTGCATCAGAACTGCTCCTAAACCATGATAGGATGCATCGCAGTATACCACAAAATCCTCCACTCCGTCTGGCAACGCCAAAATTGGTGCACTATACAGTTTTCGCTTCAGGATTTGGAATGCTTCTTCTTCATCATTTCCCCATTCATACTTCTTATTCTTCTGAGTCAATGCAGTTAATGGTTTAGCAACCTTGGAGAATCCCTCGATGAATCTCCGGTAATACCCGGCTAATCCCAAAAATTGTCGGATCTCTGTAGCATTAGAAGGAGTTGGCCAATTCTCAATAGCTTCAATCTTCGCGGGATCTACATGCAACCCTTTGTTGTCAATCACATGACCAAGAAATTGTACTCTGCGAATCCAAAATTCACACTTAGAGAATTTGGCATGCAGTTGTTCTTCCTTGAGTAATTTGAGAATTGTCGTCAGAGGTTGCTTGTGCTCTTCTTCAGTCTTGGAGTAAATCAAAATATCATCGATAAAGACTATGACAAACTTGTCCAAGTATGGTTTACACACTCGGTTCATGAGGTCCATGAATACAGCTGGTGCGTTTGTCAAACCAAATGGCATTACCTTGAATTCATAGTGACCATAGCGAGTCCTGAACGCCGTTTTGGGAATATCCTCTTCCCGGACTCTAAGTTGGTGGTAACCTGACCTCAGATCTATCTTCGAGTAGTAATCTGATCCTTGCAGCTGGTCAAACAAATCATCAATTCTCGGTAACGGGTAGCGATTCTTCACTGTCAGCTTGTTCAATTCGCGATAGTCAATGCACATCCTAAACGAACCATCTTTCTTCTTTACGAACAACACCGGTGCTCCCCACGGTGATGAACTAGGTCGAATAAACCCTTTATCCAACAACTCCTGTAACTGCTTAGACAGTTCTTGCATTTCGGTAGGAGCAAGTCGATACGGTGCACGTGCCACGGGTGCAGCTCCTGGAACTAATTCGATTAAGAACTCCACTTGTCGAGCTGGTGGAAGTCCAGGTAGATCTTCAGGAAATACCTCAGGGAAATCACGCACAATCGGGGCGTCCTCGAGTCGCCTCTCTCCAGACTCGTTCTTGGACACTTGTGCTAAGAACGCATGACAACCTTTCTCGATGTACTTCAAAGTCTTAATGCAGGAGATAATACTCAAACGGGTTCCACTACGGTCTCCGCGGACAACCAAAGTCTCGTCATCAAGAGGGATATGAACAACCCGTTCACCGCAAATAATGCTGGCTCGATGTTTGGACAACCAGTCCATTCCCACAACTACGTCAAAGCTTCCGAGTTCAATGGGCATAAGGTCGATGCTAAACGGGTGATCTAGAAGGTTTAAGGTACAGTCTCGGATTACGGTGCAAGTATTAACCAGATTTCCATTAGCTAGTTCAATACTATAACTGGTGTCTAGAATGATAGGGGTGAGATTTAGTAGCAGTGAAATCTTAGAAGATATAAAGCTCATATCGGCACCAGAATCAAATAAGACTTTAACACGAAGGTTGTTGAGTAGAAACGTACCGGTAACGACATTTGGGTCCTGATACTGCTCTCCATTTCCCAGCACGTATGCTCTGCCACGAGCACCTTCGGTCTTTTGTCCAGTATTTTTCGGGCACTGGCTCTTGTAATGTCCACGCTCCCCACATCCAAAACATGTTACAACCGGCTGTGCATTACTCCCTGTAGCCACAGCTTTTCCCTTACAGTTCTTAGCAACATGCCCAACCTTGTTGCAGTTCTGACATCTCGCAGTGCACGGTCCAGGGTGGTGATGGTTACATTTTTCACAGTACGGGTACTTTCCAGCATATCCCCCAGTCTGTGCTGGTGCAGCTACATATGCTCTGACAGCCTCTTGGCGTCGGTTCTGCTGATTGTGGTGATTGTTATTGCGGTACTGGTTATTGTTGTTGTTGCGGTTGTTGTAGTTGTTGTTGTTGTTGTTGTTGTTGTTCCTTCTGTAGTCATCCCACTTCCTCTTATGATCAAAGTTGTTACCCTTCTGAGCTGTTCCATTCTTGATGGCCTGATCCATTAGTCGTTCAGCTACACGGATTGCATCATCCAAGGTCTGCGAGTTGTATGACGTTACAAGCCCTTCAATACTAGCTGGTAGACCACCAATAAACTTTTCAAGCAGCTTCTCATTATCCGGCACCATATGGGCACAAAAGTAAACAATACAATGATACATCATACTATAGTGTCCATTCAACATCATAATAGTACATCACCAAAATACATCGTAGATTCGATACTTGTCATCAGTCTTGCAAGTTATGCGAAACGACTACAAGTTTCTTATCAAATCTACTAACCGAAACTAGTCAGTTCAGTACATACAAGGTAAACTACTACTACAATAATTAACTACCATAATAAAGATGATCACTAATCTCTACTGACGGTCTCCTATCTTCTCATCATTATCATCCATCTTCTCATCATCCGGGTGAGGTACATTAATAGGGTGTGGGTCCATTTCTGGACTCGGTGGTGCAAGGGGGTGATCGACGGGTGCAACTGATAACTAACCGGTAGAAACTGATGTAGCCGTAATACTCTCCATGGAGCATCGGGACAAGTATAAAAATTTCTAGCCAAATGTTTATAAAATAGTTTCATATAAAAATGAAATAGTAGTGAAAATCCAAACATACAGTAATAAAGTACTTACGAGTGAAGCGGCACGGAAGGCTGATGGCTATCGATTTCGGAAAATGTTTTGACTCACACGGAAAATGTTTATAGTCGAGTATGACCTCGTTCTCTATAAACCTTGGCTCTTGATACCATTCTGTAACACCCCCAACTCGAAATATGGCAGCGGGACTGAGCTTGGGGTGCTACTCGAGGGGTAGTGAGTCAAAATCATAGATAAACGATCTCATAACGAGACGTTTTAATAAAATACCACATTCAAATACAAAGTTCAACCATTAGAGTTCAAAAGACTCTTTAACACATTTAGCAGCGGATAATAAAATAGTTTGCAGCGGAAAAATAAAGTAGTTTGCAGCGGAAAAATAAAGTAGTTTGCAGCGGAAAATTTAGATAGAAATAACAAAACACAACCCACAGATAGCCATCCGGAACCTTCAGCCCTTCCTCGTGCACACTTCAGAAATTAATTACCTGAGATAAACATGCTTAAAAAGTCAACACAAAGGTTGAGTGTAATCCATAGGTTTAATAAAAATTAGTTGAGCACAAGATTTTAGTCTGGAAGATATAAGCAACAAATGCAAATATCAAGTAAGCGTCACATAATTTTTCTGGGTTTGCTAAGCTCATGACACACAAAGCGTTAACCAGCACCAGAAACTCTGGCGTAAGTCGACAATAACCGCGGAATTTCATAATCATAATAGTTGCCCCCAAAGCCAGGTATCTTGCCAAATACCTAGTTAACTCAATTATAGAACACCCATGTTGCCTACCTGGTCAACAGGGGTGGGATGGTCAAATCCTATAGGCCTATAAACTATAATCGCGCTCACCCGCAGGTGATTAATGGTTCATGATCGAGGGACTTGCTTTTGGCAAGGAAGGGACTTAGCATTTATAGCGTCAATCAGGAATAGCATACAATAAACAATTGTGCTCAGAAAAACAGTAAGTAGCATGTATCTCCCCCACGGGGTTTATAAACATTTAAAAGAGCTCAAGTGGGGCTATGAATCACACCTTAGTTACAGAGAGCACGAGATAACAATCAGATGATACGGCACAGCAAATGAACCTCAGCACAACCTAATCAATTAATGACATAACTCAGATATAATATCCAAAATGATTTAATAAATAATACTCGTATAAAAAGGTTTTTAGTTTCAATGGTGTTTGAAAAAATACGTTTAAGTCTCGTGTGGAAGACAAGAAAGTTAGAAAACGAATACGTCGGCGAAACGAAAGAAACTCAAGAAAGACAAGAGTTGACGAAAGAGCTCCTCAAAGAAAGTCGTCGAAAAGAAATAAAAGACACACGCAAATAAACTATAACACATTAATAACAAGTCTCGGCTTTTCCCATTTTTCCCAAAATATAACGTTGAAAGTAATATAAATGAAAAGGTTTTTAAATAGTTTATAAATCTTAAACGTTTAAGTGTTACAAAAGATTTTACAAAATTTCGGCATGACCTGCCCGTTTATAGAACATTTTCCCGAGTCAACGACTCTTTGATTAAGTATTTATTAACATCAAATTACCAAATTTTATCACTAAACGTCACAATTCAATATATATTTGGACACATTATTCCCGTATATATTAGTTGTTTAGTTTATCGACCATTTCGTAGTTTTCGTACCAAAGGGTCCATAAGTCCAAATAACTAACACCGTAAATCCAATATGTCCAAATCTTGTCCATCACAAATAATAATAATAATACGGATCCAAGTCCGATATTCAAATCCACTTAACTATATCAATTGTATTTTAGGTTTCATAGTTTTATTAGTCAAGTTTATTATTATTCGTCGTGTTAACCCATGTCAAAATATTGCCGAAACCGTATTAAAACAATAACAAGTAAACAAATAATGTATAAACATCGCCGGGACTCACTTGAGTCACGGCTCAACACTAACCCGAGCCAAACTCAACACTAAACACAACATCACACACAAATAATCCAACAACACATCAATACTCCACTCGACACAAGCCAAACTGAAACAGTCGACAACATTCCAACGCAAACTTCAAACTAAACATCACAACACTAATTCTAAACCTTCTCAAATCGACTTGCCGTGACTCGCCGTGAGTCACGGCTAGACTATACCTCGACTGCCGAGGCAGTCAACAACCAAACGGGCTCAAATATTATCAAACTTAAATAAAAACAACACAACAAGAAGAGATGATCACAAGAACAATAACAACATCATAAACCTCATCAACTAGTCCCAACAGCCCCAGCTGTCGAGACATCAACCAACCAAACGGATTAAATCAACTTCAGCTTCAAACAAAACATCATCACAACAAAATGAATAACACAAGATTAATAATAACATCAAAACTATCAAACCCTCACCGAGTCAACTGAGTTGACTCGGCGAGTTTGACCGAGTCAGCCGAGAAGAAGAGAGGGGAGGGTCCACACGAGGGTTTTAAAATTTTATATCCATTTTATTCAACAAAACATATTTTAGATTCGGATTAAATAAAATAAATAAATAAACAAGAATATTTAAATTAGGGTTTGATGAAATATTAAAGAAAATAAGAAATATAGGCGCGTGTGGGGTTTTACCGTCGAGAGAAATGAATAGGAAGGTGGTGGTGGCTTGTGGTGGTGTCGCGGCGGTGGAAGGCGCGTGAGAGCGAACGGGGGTGTTTGGGGGTGCGTGGGTGGTACGGTGGTGATGAGGGTATCCCGATCTACAAGATCGTACAAGAAAAAGGGTGGCCGGAAAAATATTCCGGCGAGGGTCGCCGGATTCTGCTGGTGTCGCCGGAGGGTGGCCGGCCGGAAACTTCAAGAGAGAGAGAAAGAGTGTTAAAGATATTTGTGTGTGTGTTTTGTGAATAAAAATGAGTGGTGTGGGGTGTGATGGGGTATATATACTTGGGTAGAAGTATAGGGTGGGTTTTGAAATTTTTGAAAGTGTAGGGTAGAGTAAAGTTGTTAGTTTAGGGGTTATAGTTGCCAACGTAGTAAACTTCTAACGATAAACGCTTCGGGGCTCAAACGACATAGCAAACGGACTCGAAAAATTACGAAACTTGCGCCATTGTTCACGAAATAATTTTTCCAATAAAAACGAGTATAAATTTGCAATATTTTCAAAAATCAATATTTTTGACAAATACGATACGTTTCGTGCTTTGTAGGTTGTGCTGGTTCACTAATAGGGACAATATTCTCGTTTCTCGCAATAATTCTCGTTTCTCAAGCCCAAACAAGTTCAATAAAAAGTTTAAGTTCTCAGGTAATGCAAAGTTTTAAAATAATTGGCTAGAGAGGTTTTGGAAAATTACCGGGTGTTACACGGCGTATCGACCTGCCAGAATTGAATACAGTTCTTTGTTTTTCTTTTGTTTATCGTTTTCTAACCGATGATTAATGAGATGTTTCTCGAGATTTGTTTTTCCTGTGGTCTCTAAATTTTTACAGGTCCGGAATATTGAAATGTTGATGGACTCCCGCATTTTATACGCTCGCACACTTACATTGGAAGATCATACCGAGCAAATCTCAGGGGAGTTCTCCGTTCTAATTCTTTCTATCTCTTGTTTTTAATTTCAAATACAAACAACGAGGACGTTGTTTAACTTAAGTGGGGGGATGGAGAATTAGAACGTTACTTGTCCTTAATTTTTCAAAAATATGCTTTAATCTATGCTTAATTATCAAAATTTAAAATTTTTTTTAGCATGTTTTTGTTTAATCTAAGTTGCATAGCTGCACACATAACCTTATTTTCAAAAATTGTGAACTTATCAAAATCCACAAATCTATGAGTGTGCCGGTGACTTGTAAACTTTAGAACTTGGCTTGTATACTATTCGAGACCACCATAATGAGTATTATTGATATAATTGGAGTGACTTGTCTAACTTGGTAAATTTCTAGGATTACACCCAAAAAGCCTATAAATGTTATGTGTTATTAACTAACTACACTGGTTAGTTAACCCCCGTATAAACCCTTTGTTTACTCTCATTTTTAAGAGTAAGATACCCCTAGAAAAACCCTCAGAGCCATTCCTTTCGTTTCTTACACCAATGTTTAAAATGTTTCGTTACACCCTTACACCTTAGCCTACCCTGTAGATTAAAATCCGTGGTTGGTTAATTGCTTTAGGCAAAGTGTGTTTCCTTACATTACCTGTGTTCGCGTGCGTAATTCATTATCTTTGGTTAGGTCGGGAAATTGCACAATGCAAATTGGAGTGAAAGTAAATATTGTATATCTTTGAGTTTATTTTTCGTGTGTTTACTACTTTCACTATTACCGTTATTTCTGAAGTCATGAAAAGTATGGAAAAATTATCCAGAATTATCATTATAGTGATGTGGTGAAATTTTACACATTTATGTTTATGTTAAAAAAAAAAAAAAAAAAAAAAAAATAGAAAAGAAAAAGAAAAAGAAGAAAGTTGGAAGTTTGTTTTAACCAACAATGTAAAGTTATGTAAGTGGTCGATATCACCACTAATTGTTGTACTATATCTATGGATTGAATGGGAGTTGGCAGTTATGGGAACGCCAACTAAGGTTTATTCTTTGATTAAGATCTTGTTGAGTATAATTCGTGTCTACCTAAAGCGTGTGTTTCAAGTGTTAAAGCGTGAGTTATTCAATGATATGAGTCTTATTCATGGGATGGTTGGGAAAGTAATTTACCACACTTAGGATTTTAATCTATTTGTTTTGTTTATTTTTCATTTTACACCAATTTGTATCCCAAATATTATCCATACCCTATATTATTCTTTATCCAAACCTTTGATTTATTGAGATTAGGGATTTGAGCAATCTTAAGTATCGTAGTCGTGGATTCGACTATGTATTTATGATTTTGTCGCCCTTTTTGATATAATATTATTGGTGAAGATTACTTGGTCCTATCTTTAGCCTATTCGAGTTAAGGATTTGAGCAATTGCAAGTATCGTGTTCGTGGATTCGATCATGTATTTGTGATTTTGTCGCCTTTTCTGGAATTTGAGATCGATAGAGATTAAGAAGAATGATTAACCCTTAACCAACAAACCCTTTTTACCGCTTTAGACTTGTTATTCCTTGGCTTTAGTGGGGGAGATGCGTATACTTGTCAAGCTTATGATAGAATATTCGTCACGACTGGACAGTTAAACGATTAGATTTGCTTTTATCGAAATATTTTATTTTATTTCTAATTCGTTAAGTGTTTGGTTGTGCAATTATGATAAAACGAATAAGTGCTTAATTATAAAAATACATCCTATTCAGGATACATTTTCATAAGTTTTAATCTAAGGTTTACTTGAGGACAAGTAAAGTTCAAGTGGGGGGATATTTGATGACATCAAATAACGACATATTATTAGCATCATTTATCCTATATTATTGACTTGTTTTATATCACTTTATATGAGAATTGATACTTAATCGTTTACTTTTGTAATTCTCAGTTATAAACAAGCATTGGGTGAAAGTTAATGATTTTGGACGGAAATTGGAGCTAAATGAATCAAGTTGGAAAAGTCTGCTGAGTTGAAGAGATTAAAGACCATTGCCTGACTTTGAAGCATGCGCCGCATCTGATTTTATCATGCGTCGCATATGAAACTTTGGTCAACGAAGAAGAACCAACTTGTTCTACTCCAGATACGCCGCATCGGACCAATCCGATGCGCCGTATCGGCCAAACACAACCCTTACCAAGAAATCAAGTGGAGATTAGAAGCTTAATGAAGAAGTCAAGATTACAAGTCGACACTTGAAGATGCTTTCGTATTTTGGCCATAAAATCTTCGTCCAGACTCCGATTTAGTTGATTCAAGCGGCCACGCGAAGAGAAAAAGAAAATCTATCTGAATCTGAAGAAGATGCGGTGCATCTGGTCCTTAGATGCGCCGTATTGGGAGATGAGGCGCATCTGGTCTTTAGATGCGCCGTATTGGGTCAGTTTCAGACTTGGAGGCTACGTTTACTTATAGATGCGGCGCATCTAACTCTCTAGATGCGCCGTATCGACCCAGATTTCAGAATCTATAAATACCGAGCTCATTAACGAATTAGGGTATCTTTGGGAACCCTTAGGGCCATTCCCAGACGATCAAAGCCTCTCCAAACAGTAGAAGATCAATATTGAAGACCCAATCATCCTTGAAGAACATCTCTAATCATTGTTATATTACTTAATCATTCGGTTAGCGTATCGTATTCATTATGTTTCATACTTTATTCGTTATGATTATGTTTATGTACTTTGTTACAGAGATTATGGGCTAACACCCTTAGGTGTTAGCCAAGTTTATGAAGTTTTATTAGTTTATATGATTGTGTTGATTTGATTTACTTTGTTATTGGATTGGGTGCTTGTCGATAAAAACTCGTTTATTGCTTATAACTAGTAGAAGTCTATGTAACTAGGTTATGATCCTTATAACTTTAATTGATGTGACTTAACTACCTGTAATTGTGGTTGCTTTGGTTGAGTTATATGCGTGTTAACCCGAATCTCTATTAGGAATCATTGTTTGGCATAAACGGAACGTGTCTACAACCTAATAGGACTAGTAGCGTGTAATACCGAACTAGGTTAGATGGTTTAAAGCAATAAGTTAGTATGATGCTAGACGAGTCACTATGATCTTTCGTCATATCCGCCCCGAGGGCTAGTTACTTAATTGTGACAGAATTTCGTAATTGATATGCCGATTAACAATTGAATGAATTAAAACAAGTAGACATAAGCATGTATAACTATAAAATGGATTAGACTTGGCTAACCCTTTCTTCCTATCTTTGGTGTCTTCATACTTGTATTGTTTGTTTATCTTAGTTTAGTTAGAATAAAACCAAACCCGTGCCAGTCTCTCAGGCTGAACCCCCTTATCTTTAATTGCTTTCTAGGATAGGATAGAATAGTTAGATTAATAATTAGAATACCTTTAGATCACTTTAGCTTCGCTCCTAGTGAACGACCCTTGCTTACCTAGAAACTATACACATTGACCGGGTACACTGCTCGTTAGTGTTTAGAGTCTATAGGTTAGTTCGGCAATTATAAATTTAAAACTTGGTAGTTTATTATAGACCTAAAAAAACACATCAGTGATCCATACAGATTACCCATTTGATATTTTTGACAAGTAAGAATCCTAAGTGATTCATTCGGAATCCCATGGGATTCTCAGATGATTCTCTTGTAATTCATATAGATTACCCATTTGATCAAGTTATTGAAACAGAATATAAGTAACAAACATGATATATTCAAAGTAAACAAGATATATTCAAAGTAAATAAGAATTTTCTTTTCAAATAATCTAAATATTCGAGTAAAGAAGAAAAATAACTAACAAAAAACTAGAATAAAAGTAATTTATGTTTGTTCATCAATTTGTTTCGCTTTTCGCATTGCCTTTGGGTTCATCAGACAAGTTTGTTTTCGTATGCAAGTTGGTCTTCTCTCCACAATGGCCATAAGGCTTCATTTGTTTCTTTTTAACTCGAAGTGTTTTTTCTCTTTCACTCTTTCGCCTTTCATTCCGTTCTCCTTCTGTAATATTTCTTTTGTTTCTTGCCTTTGTTGGATTTTTAACTGTTTGGTTCTCAGGTTTAGAAATAGCAAAATGATCTCCAATCACATCTCCCGTTTTTCTTGAAGGAGGTTTAGGCACCTCGGCCTCCACTTCTATCTTCAAACTCTTCAACTTTTCTACAAATGCACCCATCTTGTCTACATTATTGCTCAAGCGAAATAAACAATCGTCCACCAGACAAGTTGCTTCGTTTGTAAGTCTTTCAACTTCTATATTTTTTCCCCATATTTGTTTCTTTTTCTTCTCAATTCAGGTAGTATTATATCCATTGTCCAACGCCTCAGAATATATTATTTTGATGACGTTAATATCACGATTCTTGAAGATACAGAATATGTGTCGGCATAGAAAACCGTATCGGGCAAAATGTCTACAAGTACATACCACCGACCCATCTTCTATAGTACGTAGTACCTTTTTAAAACACAAGAATTAAAGAATTAAAAGTTTGGGATGAATACTTCTAAGTAACAAGTTGTGGCCAAGATGTTTCAAGATCTGAAATATCATTAAGAAAGTAACCATTAATGCCGATGACTTGCACGCTTTCTTTGAAATATGTCGAGAAACAAAATTGTGTTCTCTTATTACTAGATATAATGCCCACGCACGCGTGGGGTTTTTTCTAATCATTTAAATAAATTATTATTTTTAATTTCGGGTTTTAATTATTATAACAGGACCTTCAAAACCATTGTACTTTGATTGAGGTATTGAATTAGGGTTATTTAAGAATGTAGTGGGTTTTTAATATTAATTAGATTTGGAGGAGATGTTCTTGCGTCAATGATTGTGCGTGAATGAATGATAAGAGATCGAGTTTGATTGACAGAGGAGGAATTTGGGAATGTTGTGACTTCAAATATTTAGTGGGAATGATACTGAATTTTAAGTTTCAGCCAAAATCTTTGAAAAACTTGCTCCACCGTTTTCAAGTTTTAATTTTTTATATTTTGACACATATATTTTTGTAAGTTTTTATTGAATGATTACAAATCACATTTTTTTTTTTTTGTAGAATATGGATAAATTTAGAAGTATTTAGGCTTTTCTTATTTAATATTTTAGAAAATAATAATAATAATAATTTGATTATTACTTAATAAGGTATGATTTGATTTTTTTGAAATGTAAAAGTCCCCACTAGGGGTTTTGTTTTATTATATAAAAGATTTTTTCTTTCTATCAAACATACCATTCTAGATTTGCGACTTTCTTATTATCATTTTTGTTTCTTTACTCGCCTTACAAATGACACAAAGAGGATTTTTATGAAGTTTGTAATCATTAAAATATTATATAAGTAGAGTATTATACTTTGGTGAATTTGTGAAAAAAATTGATTCTAAAAATAAAAATTTTGTTCTCTGTATCCAGTAAGGGGAAGAAACTAGGATAAAAAGAGACACGCAAGTGCTTACGCCCATAATCTCTATCTTTAGTTTTTGTCATTTTGACTTTTGTTTTAGCATAACATAAAACACAAATCATAAGTGAATCACATGCTTTCAGTTGCTTTTATTCTACTAGACGAGTACCCGTGCATACTAACGAGATTTTATAGCGCTGAGATAGTTATAGTTATATTTTGGTTACACAAATGATATTTTTGTTATGTGTTTTTTGTGACCAAAATATCACTATAATTAATTAATTTTCTGCCGCTATAAAATCCCGTTGCTATGCACGGATACTCGTCTAGTTTAATTAAATGTGAAAAGGTTATAAAATTTGCTTTATATTTGTTTCTAACCCGAAAGAATTCAAACCAAATAAAACCCGGAACCGAACCGATAAACACCCTTGAAGAGAGTTGGGAGATAAAAAAGAGGAAGTTTTGTGAAAGCCCAACCCAATAAGCAAAGAGTTGACATATAAATAGTCGTGTTTGGTTGCAAAAGAAGTTTAGGGTTCGATAATGATCTACGACGGTAACTCAAAATGGTACTCATCCAGCCCCCTTCATCTAATAGCAGGAGGAGGTTAGCATTATATATAATATTCGAATGTTTGGTGATCGTGTATAGCATCCCCGGACCCCAGCATACCGGGCCTGGCACGACTAACATCTTCAACCACGGCATATCCCTATCCCACAATCCGGACAAGAACATCCCCGGTCTCTCAAGACCGGGGATGGAACCCGATGTCGACAGCTATCATGCCGCAACTACCTAAAGCCAGATCTTATGGGATTGTGTCTTCCACTTGATCTGACAATTACCTACTAAGGTAAGGCGCAACCATGCGCTGATCTGACATTTACCTACTAAGGTAAGGCGCAACCATGCGCTGATCTGACATTTACCTACTAAGGTAAGGCGCAACCATGCGCTGCTCTGACACTTACCTACTCGGTAATTAATGCGCAGCGTCCCGAGGTAGCTACAGTAAGTATACGGGTAATATAAATACCCCCATCTCATTTATTACCACACCTAACTACATCTACTACACATAGTCCGCACTTAAACTATCTCTCTCAACCAATATACTTACTCTCACACCCGAGGCTAACCGCGGAACCCCCTTCCGCGGTAAGACTAACGGTGCTACTTTTCTCATAGCAGTTCACACGAAGTACTCAGTGCAAGATCTACCCTCCAGGAGCTAGTCTAACCTAGGTCTGGGAGTGTGCCAAAGATTTGTACTAACAAGTTGGCGCCATCCGTGGTACCAGTTACATAAACTGCGTTTCAAAAGGAAGAAAAATCTACCATGAGCAATCAAGGAAACAATCCTTCTCCCTCCCTGGAACCTTCCACCGTGCGTAACACTCGTGACACGAGAAAAGAGAAGGAGCAGGAACACCATGTGGAATCCCTCCCGGATGAAGCAATCAGGGAGTTTTGCAATCAGCACTACGACCGATTGCTGCCACTAATGTCCGAGAAGGTCCATGCAGAAAAGCTGAATCAAGTAAGGACCCACCTTGATTTCGAGGATGAGTCGCGGGAAAACCCTTCCCCGCAAGGACTGTCCAAAAACTCTCAGTCAAGATCCCTATGGGAAAGAAAGAGCGAAAAGAGGCGGAAATCCAGTCCTAGTTACAGATCGGGGCCCTCTGAAAGCTCTTACTCCCGAAGCATTTTCTCTAGACTTAGCAAAGAGCCTGATGAAGCGAAAAGTGTACCACTTTTAAGGGGTCATTTAAGCCCTAAATCGTATTTATTTGATCAAATATTGCCCTAAATCGTTCATTTTGTCATTTTAGGTACTTTGGAGAAGAAATCTGGAAAAGGAAGCATTTTGGACGTTTTTGGAGCATAAAAGTGAAGAAAACGGCAAAGTCTCAAAATTGTGATGGAAAGTACCTTTGACGGCGTCAGGATTTGTTCTTGACGGCGTCATGGCTTGGCAAAAGTGGTGGATGTGAAAATTACTCATGATAAGCCAGAGAAATTTGCATGGGAATTCTGACGGCGTCACTCTTTGGAGTGATCAAGGTCGTCACGGTATAAGTTAAAGCGGGACGGCGTCACGCCTAATTCTGACGGCGTCAAGCCTTGATAAGCCAGAACGGATTTTGGAGAGCTAAAGAGGGACGGCGTCAAGAAGGCCATCCGGGAACCCTAAAAGCGGCGAGGTGACGGCGTCACACTCCATAACGTGACGCCGTCAGATCTGAAAGTCTATATATAGTTTTGCAATTTTTTGTCATTAGTGTGGAACTTGTGTGGAACTTTGTGTGTGAAAAACCCTAAGACGATTTTAGCAGCTTTTTCAAGGCTTTTTGCCTTGAGATCTTCCATGTTACATTGAAGATAAGTTATCAATTAATCATTCAATATGTCTATGTGTTGTTTGATTCTATCTTGTTCTTGTCTTTTGTTTAACATGTTAGGCTAGATTTATCTTGTGTTTGCTTAGATCTAATGAAACCTAGCTATTGATTATTGGTTATTAGTGTGTTATTAGTGGTATTGGATGATTGTTTATCTATGTTAGGCTTAAGAAAACTGGCTAACTTCCTATTCGGTAACTTGCTTGAACGTCTTAAGAAACATGAACCAATGCGTACTAAAGGTTTTTATGGTTGTATTTAATGCACAAGCGAATTCTAGTGATCCCATGTTAGGAGCTTCCTAGCCGGCTCGACATAGGAGTGAAGTAGGAGCTTGTAGAGTTGGGGAAGTACGTACGCCACCCCACGATTGGTATTAAGGAATACACCCGTCATCCACGCAACTAATACACACTAATCAACCGGTAAAAGATAGTTAGGGAGTAAGGAAATCTAAGTAAACACATTTCTCTCCACATAAGTTTTACCACCTTTTCATTTTCATTCGTAGTAATTTGGGTTAGTTGACTAGCAACTAATTCCGCCCACTCTTTCAAACCCGAGATTTTACTTGCTTTCATAAAATTATAAAAACATAAAAAAGAATCTTCTCTCACCCTTAGACCTATTAGAGTAGTTTTTCATACCTAACGAACACTATTCCCTGTGGAGAACGATCAATCCCCCGTACTTACCACTACACTATACTACATCGGTCAGGTACACTGCCTGGTGGGGTTGTAAGCCTCTTGAGATCCCTCGAGAGGTAAAACCTGTTGTAAGGTTGCAAAACCACGCATCAAGTTTTTGGCGCCGCTGCCGGGGAATAGTTATTGTTTAGGTTGAATTTTTATTTTATAGGTCTACTCACTAGATTCCTTTCTAGTGAGATTTTTATTTTATTTTTCTAGGTTTTCTTTAGTCTATCTTATTCTTTGTACTTTTGTTTGTGACACCTTCCACCTGCCTCATGAGTAATAGTGATCGCTTGATCCCTGTTATTCGTATTTTCCGCCGTGCAAATTTCCAACTACCCGTTCCCGCCCCCATCATAGAAAACAACAACCTTTCACCCGACCACCACTTTGGTAACAATTCTGAGATGGAGGAGTCTGACCATGAGAATGACTATGTTAGTCCATTTTACTACTCAGACTCCGATGAGGATGCCGGTAATGGAGAAGTAGTTAACGAGGAATGGGGAAAAGAGGAAATTGATCCCTTTAAGTATGTTGACCCTAGGACTAAGATCAAAAAGGATAGCCTCTTTAACATGCAATTTCCGTGTAAGATTGGTTATCATGATTTTTATGCTTATCTTAACTCATCTTTGCCTATGAACATTATCTCTCGCGCTAATTATAATAAAATCATGGTAGATGAGCTAGAATATCAAGGAGATAACATTGTTGCTAGGACTAAGCCACTACACGTATTCGTTGGAAGTTTTGTGTATTTGGTGGATTTTATGGTTATGGAGAACTTAGGAGAATTCATTGATAACAAATTAACCCAAGTCATTTTTGGAGAACCCTTCAAAAGATGGACCAACCTTGACGAAAAACTTGTGGACGGGTTAATTACATTCTCGGATGGGGATGAAGATTTTGTTTACCAAATGCCCCGATCACATCCTAGGTTTAAGAACTACTCCATTGAATCTTGCAATAGACTTGTGCCTCTTGATTTGTTAAGTGAGAATGATAAGAGGAAGGGGCTCAAATATCCATATGAGAAAAATAAGAGATACTATCATGGATGTTTGGAGCTGAATGATGAATACAAGAAAGATGAGGCAACAATTAGATGGCTCACACTCGGATACGTGAGCATAAGCGACACTAGGTAGAGGGACTTTGAGTCTAGCTACAAGACTCGTTAATAAAGAAAAGCGCTTCTTGGGAGGCAACCCAAGTTTTATTTGCTTTGAGTGTTTATTTATTTGTTTGTTTGTTTTTATTTGTTTCCGTATGTGTGTTTAAATTTTATTATTATTGATTCATGTTCAAAACTAATTTGTGAAAATGCTTTATCTTGTTTTTAACTTCGTCTTAACTACATATAAAGGTATTTTGCAGAAGTTAAGTGTAAGGGGAATCCAAACCGGTTTATTAGAACAAATGAACATGAATCGTAATAATAATAAATTAACATACATATTAGTATTTGTTTGAGTCAAATGCTTGTATCGAGTCATAATGATGTTTTGCAGGATTTCCAGGAAGTAAGGTATAGGTTTTTCCAAAATTTTTCCGGAAACTTAACATGAGAATTCTGTCAGATCATTTCTGACGGCGTCAGGCTTTACAACCTGACGGCGTCAGGTTTAATCTTCTGAAAATTTTTGAAAGATGTGTTTTCATAAAAAGTTTTTATTAAATCTCTAACTTATAATCTCCAGGAATCTGCAAAATTATCATTCCACAAGCATAATATCCTTATATATAGAGTTTATCCCGCCGATGTTATGCAGGTTTTCGTGTTTGTTTTCTCAGGTTTAACAGGTTATTTTGGACAAGGAAATGTTTGTTGGATCAAGCTTATGGCGATGCATTAGTCATGGAGCTTTAACATTACTTTGGAAGAAGATTTAACCATGTTACTTCATTATCCACCGAGCGAATCAGGGGAGTATTTGATTTCATTCTTTTACTTTTTACTTTTACATTTGTTATTTGAACATTGGGGACAATGTTCATCTTAAGTGTAAGGGGGGGTAAAAGTACGATTAGAGAATGCTATTACGCTTGATTTTTGTTTGTTTAATAGTAGATGTGTAATAAAACTGAGATAAATACCTGTTAGGGTAATTTTAGTGCCAAATTTAAATTTTTTTTACAACATTTAGGAATGAAACTTTGATCTTAATGAG
The DNA here is from genome assembly GCA_021014915.2 of Artemisia tridentata subsp. tridentata. Taxonomy (NCBI): domain Eukaryota; kingdom Viridiplantae; phylum Streptophyta; class Magnoliopsida; order Asterales; family Asteraceae; genus Artemisia; species Artemisia tridentata. The sequence continues at coordinate 75,092,503 of CP139506.1, read as the reverse complement.
CGTCTCACGGATAGGAGTTATATGACTAGCACAAAAACCGTACCACTAAAAAATTTTCCACCCCAAAATATGTGAGGTTCGCCCCTAGAATTGGTAGGAAAAGCATTTATGCTATGATGTGTGTACCGGTAGCACTTAGATTCTAGAACTTGCGTTAGGAACATTCCGAGGCCACAAGTGAGACTATATTCGTGTAGTTAGATTTACTACATGATAAGAGGCATTAGGATTAACCCATTGTTTTACACCTGTGTTTTTGTTATAATTACATTGGCTACATTGGTCAAGTAATTCTCCCACACTCTTTGCGTTGTACTCATTTTTAGTACACGATACCCCTAGTACACCCCTCAGAGCCTATCTTTTCGTTTCGACCTTTAAGCATTTTACTTAAAGGAAGAATTTGTTTACACCCCACTTAAATGTACACCCAAATCGCCTTAGCCTACATTGTATGCACTCATTTTTAGTGCATTATTGTGACAACATTTGTTTAAAACCCAAGTTAATTATCTAATTGATTACATGGTTGCTAAGTCGAGTCATATCCTTGTACATATTGTTTTGGGACGATTGGGACTCATGGGTAAAGTACTAGTGTAATGGAGTAATGGGGAAGAACATCATTTATTACCCCCATATGTGTTAAATATTTTAAAAGTACTCCAAGTGTTTCGATTATCTTAATTCGAGTCATTAGAATAGCATTTGTAAAGTTATGTAAAAGTTCAAGTGTAAGGGGAATGCAACGCCCCTATGATGTATTATTTTGGATGGTAGGGCAAAAGTGTATGGAAAAAAAAAAAAAAAAAAAAAAAAAAAAAAATCGAAAAATCAAGAAAAAAATACAAAAAAATGAGAAAAAGAAAAGTAGAAAAAATATACGGACTACCATCCCGTTTCATTTTATGTTTATTTTATGTTTTTGTTATTTTATTTTTAGCTTAAGATTGAGTCGAGTCTTGGCTTAGCAACATTGTATAGTACATGTAATTAATCAAGATCTTTAACTCGCCACCAGTAAAATATACTTTATCCAACAAAACCGTGTTTTCCTTTTCCCTACACCTAACGTAATAACCCATTTAAAAGTCCTCTTTGATAGTTTATCTTAGGTGCTTACGCCTAGTGGAGGAGGTTTTTGATCCTTTCCCAAGCCTATGGTAATCTATTTGCTATGACAGGTAGTGAGAGATATTATCCGTTTTCATTTATGAGATTTATTTTGATGACACTTGAGAGATGTGAGTATCTAAACACTACTTGTGAGGTGCTAGTTTGTAATCTCCGTGCTTATTATGATTAAAGTGGAACGAATATTTGTTGTAATTACTTTTATGTTAGCATTAAATGACCCCTAACTTGTATTTTGATTAGAATAAAAGCGCATTTGCTTGAGGACAAGCAAATCTCAAGTGTAAGGGTATTTGATGAAGCGAAAAGTGTACCGCTTTTAAGGGGTCATTTAAGCCCTAAATCGTATTTATTTGATCAAATATTGCCCTAAATCGTTCCTTTTGTCATTTTAGGTACTTTGGAGAAGAAATCTGGAAAAGGAAGCATTTTGGACGTTTTTGGAGCATAAAAGTGAAGAAAACGGCAAAGTCTCAAAATTGTGCTGGAAAGTACCTTTGACGGCGTCAGGATTTGTTCTTGACGGCGTCATGGCTTGGCAAAAGTGATGGATGTGAAAATTACTCATGATAAGCCAGAGAAATTTGCATGGGAATTCTGACGGCGTCACCCTTTGGAGTGATCAAGGTCGTCACGGTATAAGTTAAAGCGGGACGGCGTCACGCCTAATTCTGACGGCGTCAAGCCTTGATAAGCCAGAACGGATTTTGGAGAGCTAAAGAGGGACGGCGTCAAGAAGGCCATCCGGGAACCCTAAAAGCGGCGAGGTGACGGCGTCACACTCCATAACGTGATGCCGTCAGATCTGAAAGTCTATATATAGTTTTGCAATTTTTTGTCATTAGTGTGGAACTTGTGTGAAACTTTGTGTGTGAAAAACCCTAAGACGATTTTAGCAGCTTTTTCAAGGCTTTTTGCCTTGAGATCTTCCATGTTACATTGAAGATAAGTTATCAATTAATCATTCAATATGTCTATGTGTTGTTTGATTCTATCTTGTTCTTGTCTTTTGTTTAACATGTTAGGCTAGATTTATCTTGTGTTTGCTTAGATCTAATGAAACCTAGCTATTGATTATTGGTTATTAGTGTGTTATTAGTTGTATTGGATGATTGTTTATCTATGTTAGGCTTAAGAAAACTGGCTAACTTCCTATTCGGTAACTTGCTTGAACGTCTTAAGAAACATGAACCAATGCGTACTAAGGTTTTTATGGTTGTATTTAATGCACAAGCGAATTCTAGTGATCCCATGTTAGGAGCTTCCTAGCCGGCTCGACATAGGAGTGAAGTAGGAGCTTGTAGAGTTGGGGAAGTACGTACGCCACCCCACGATTGGTATTAAGGAATACACCCGTCATCCACGCAACTAATACACACTAATCAACCGGTAAAAGATAGTTAGGGAGTAAGGAAATCTAAGTAAACACATTTCTCTCCACATAAGTTTTACCACCTTTTCATTTTCATTCGTAGTTATTTGGGTTAGTTGACTAGCAACTAATTCCGCCCACTCTTTCAAACCCGAGATTTTACTTGCTTTCATAAAATTATAAAAACATAAAAAGGAATCTTCTCTCACCCTTAGACCTATTAGAGTAGTTTTTCATACCTAACGAACACTATTCCCTGTGGAGAACGATCAATCCCCCGTACTTACCACTACACTATACTACATCGGTCAGGTACACTGCCTGGTGGGGTTGTAAGCCTCTTGAGATCCCTCGAGAGGTAAAACCTGTTGTAAGGTTACAAAACCACGCATCAGAGCCTAGGGGCGGCGACAAAGAAAGGGAATACCCCCGATCTACCGTTTTTACCCGTCTGGGGAAAGGAGGGGGGATGTTAAGTCACGCCTAGGAGAGAAGAAGGCAGACGTATTCTCTAGACTTAAAACAAAAAACCGTGCTAGAAGAGAGCGCAGAGATGAAGCAAAGCGTTATAGACAAGGTGGGCGTCCTCATGAGGAAAGAAGCCCAGAGAGCAGCAGGAAAAGGTCACCCAACCCAACCCTCAGTCGCGTCCCTCGTTCCAGGGAGCATGGAACCGGAAGTAGGTCCACATACTCCGGCCCTGAACGACCTCGGAAGCGGACACCCGTAGAAAGTGAGGACAGTGCGGGGGAATACTGGGAGGCAAAGTCTGGAAAGAGCAAAGGGGAAGAGGATGAACTTTATCATCCCTATGACGTTGAAGACGCTAATCCATTCACATTGAGGATTAGGGGTTTCAAGTTCCCAAAAAGAACCAGAATGCCTAATAATGTCAAGACTTACGACGGGACCGGGGATCCGGAGGACCACATGAAAAGCTTCTACACCGCAGCCAAAGTAGAGCGATGGGCCATGCCCACATGGTGTCATATGTTTAACTCCACCCTCATGAGGCATGCTCGAATGTGGTTTGACGACTTACCGGCAGAAAGCATTGACAACTTTGAGGATCTCAAGAAATACTTCCTGTCCTACTTTCTCCAACAAAAGAAGTATACTAAAGACCCGGTAGAGCTCCATCACATCAAACAAAGATAAGGGGAAACAACAACGGCATTTGTTGACCGTTTCAAGGCAGAAAGCATGCAAGTAAAGGGTGCCCCGGAATGCATGAGAGTCTCAGGGTTCATGCACGGAATTAACAACCCAGAGTTAATCAGGAGGCTTAATGATAAAATCCCAACGACCATGGACGAGATGTGGAAAATTACCACTACTTTCGTCCGAGGGGAAACTGCCCCGGCAAACCTATCTAGGAAAAAACAGGACCGTTCCTCGTGGAAGTCCGGCGAAGGAGGATCCCGGGCAACCAATAGCCAGCCTTTTGATAGAAAGACAGAATTCAAACAACGCTCCAGGGCAGACCGAAAGCGGAGTGATAGATTTACGCCCCTCACAAAAACACCAAAAGAGATTCTCACAATGGATTCAGTCAAGTTCACGGCCCCACCGCCAATGTCAAGTCCGACCGAGTCCAGAAACAAGGACAAATACTGTGATTTTCACAGAGAAAGAGGCCACCATACGGACGAGTGTTTCCAATTGAGAAAATAAATTGAAGAAGCAGTCAGATCAGGACAGCTGGCGCATCTAGTGAAAGAGATTAAGAATGGGAGCCAAAAAGGCGGAACCTCCAAGAGCGGCAAGAAGGAAACAGCGGCTAAAGATAAAGCCCCGGCCATATTCATGATACAGGCCTTGCCGCGGAATGTGAAGCAGAAAACAACCTCTAGCGCCTACCCCAATATGGAAATATCTTTCCCTCCTATAAGGGAGGATGACTAGGATGATCATCCGCTGGTGATAAAGGCAGAAGTAGGCGGACACCACGTGCACCGGATGTATGTGGACAATGGAAGCGCCTCAGAGGTTTTGTATGAACATTGTTTCAAGCGTTTGAGCCCGGAAATTAAGAAAAGAATTATCCCTGCTACGACCCCCCTGCTCGGATTCAGTGGAGAGTTGTCATGGCCTTTGGGACAGATTCTATTGGAAGTAACCTTAGGAGATGAAGAGAACTCCTCAAGTGCTTGGATGAACTTCATGATTGTCAGATCACCCTCCCAATATAATGGCATAATAGGCCGACCAGGGATAAGACAACTTAAACTCATTCCCTCTACGGCCCACGGCATGATTAAATTCCCCACCCAAGGAGGGGTAGTCACAATACATAGTGACAAAATCACGCCCATGGAATGCCAGGTGGTAGCAGAACCCTCATCACAACTAAGTTTCGAAGAAGTTCCGGGCAGAGAAGGCGTAAAAGTTGCGATACATCCCAAGTTCGCGGACCAAACAGTCACCTTGGGGGGAAGCCTGACGAACCAAGGAAAGAAAGACCTATGTGATTTGCTGAAGAATAACTTGGACATTTTCGCTTGGCAACCGTCGGATATAACGGGCGTGCCGCGGAACACAGCAGAACATAGGCTTAATATCCGGGAAAGGTACGCGCCAGTAAGGCAAAAGAAGCGCGGGCAAGCTCCTGAAAGAAACAAGGCCATCAACAAAGACGTGGCAAAATTGGTAGAGGCGGACATAATGCGAGAAGTCCATTATCACGACTGGGTGTCAAATCCGGTCTTGGTCAAGAAAAGCGACGGAACTTGGAGAATGTGTGTAGACTTCAAAGACCTGAACAAGGCGTGCCCAAAAGACTGCTACCCTCTACCGGAGATTGACTACAAAGTTGAATCTCTCTGCGGCTACACCTTCAAATGCTTCTTGGACGCATACAAAGGGTATCACCAAATACAAATGGCCGCGGACGACAAGGAAAAAACCGCCTTTCACACAAACCAAGGAATATTTTGTTATAAAAAGATGCCTTTCGGATTGAAGAATGCCGGAGCCACCTATCAACGGCTGGTGGATAAGGCTTTCAAAAAACAGATTGGGAGGAATCTAGAAGTATATGTGGATGACTTGATCATTAAAAGCCATTCGGAGACGAAGATGTTAAGAGACGTAGAAGAAACCTTCAAAACGTTGAGGAAAATTAACATGAAGTTAAACCCAAAAAAGTGCACCTTTGGGGCAGAGGAAGGAATGTTTTTAGGCCATCTGATCAACAAAAACGGAATTGGGGCATGCCCGGATAAATCCGCGGTGGTTGCTCAGTTACCCTCTCCCCGCACACTCAAGGAAGTGCAGAGCCTAAATGGGAAATTGGCAAGTCTCAACCGTTTCCTATCAAAGTCAGCAGAAAAATCCCTGCCGTTCTTCAAGACATTAAAGAAATGCATCAAGAAAAGTGACTTTCTTTGGACACCAGAAGCAGAGCAAGCATTCAAGGAAATGAAGAACCACATAGCCAACCTTCCCACCCTGACGGCTCCGCAACCACGGGAGGAACTACTAATGTACCTATCCGCGGCACAGGAAGCCATTAGTGCAGTCTTGCTGGTGGAGAGAGGGCCAATCCAGCAACCCATCTACTTCATCAGCCACACATTGCAATCCCGGGAAGTAAATTACGCCCCAATGGAAAAGTTGGTTCTGACACTGATCCACGCGGCCAGGAGATTGAAGAGATACTTCCAGGCACATCCAGTAGTTGTCATCACGGATCAGCCCATTAAACAAATGCTCTCAAAAACAGGAAAAACTGGGAGATTGGCTAAGTGGGCTATTGAACTGGGAGAACATGACATCAGCTTCAGGCCGCGGAAATCAATAAGGGGACAGGTGCTAGCTGACTTCATTGCGGAAATCCCAGAAGAAAAGACTCCGGCAACCATTGAAACCGCGGAAGAACACCCATATGTTGAGCCCTGGAGTTTGTACACTGACGGATCATCTTGCCAAGAAGGATCAGGAGCAGGCCTGATTCTCACAAACCCTGAAGGTGTGGAATTTACTTACACGTTAAGATTTGAGTTTGATGCATCTAACAATGAAGCGGAGTATGAAGCACTAATAGCAGGTTTAAGGATAGCTGAGCAAATGGGAGTCCAACACCTGTCCGCGAATGTTGATTCCCGGCTGGTCGCAAACCAGATTAATGGGGCCTACGAAGCCAAGGAAGAAAGTATGGCATTGTACCTGGCGAAAGCCAAGGCCTTGATACAAAGCTTCCGTACATTCTCCATCAGACAGGTGCCGCGCAGCCAGAACAAACAGGCAGATGCTCTAAGCAAGATAGCCTCCACCAGTTTCGCTCACTTGTCAAAGCAAGTTCTTGTCGAAACATTAAAAGTGAAATCAATAGAAGAGAAGGAAGTAATGGCTGTGGTAGATGAGGAAGAGGAGACTTGGATGACCCCCCTCATAGCCTACATAAAGGACGAAGTACTTCCAGCAGATCAGAAAGAGGCTAGAAAGTTGAAAATCAAGGCACGACAATACTCTGTTATTGATGGGGTATTATTCCGCAAGTCCTTTCTAGAACCATGGTTGCGATGCGTAGGTCCGGAACAGGCAAGCTACGTAATCAGAGAGATCCATGAGGGCTCATGCAGCATGCACTCAGGACCGCGGTCTATTGTGGCCAAGGCAATCAGATCCGGATACTACTGGCCCACAATGCACAAGGATGCAAGGGAAATCATAAACAAATGTTAAGACTGCCAGGTACACCGGCCGGTTCCCAGGAACCCCCAACAAAAGTTAAATCCCATCACCTCCCCCTGGTCGTTCTACAAATGGGGGATAGACATCTGCGGTCCATTCCCAGAAGCCCCAGGAAGGATCAAATACCTGATAGTCGCAATAGATTACTTTACAAAATGGATAAAAGTCAAGGCTCTCGCAACAATCACCGGCAATCAGGTCAAAAAGTTTGTGTGGGATAACATTGTTTGCAGGTTCGGACTTCCGGGGAAATAGTCGCGGACAACGTCAAACAATTCCGGGACAACCCCTTCAAGGATTGGTGCGAAAAACTCAACATCAAACAACGATTTGCATCGGTCAAACACCCCCAGGCAAATGGAGTGGTAGAAAGAGCAAATCGAAGTTTAGGTGAAAGAATCAAAGCAAGGATTGATCAAGGAAGCCGGGACTGGCTGAAAGAAGTTCCGCATGTACTATGGGCACACAGAACTATGATCAAATCCAGCAATGGGGATACCCCGTTCTCCCTGACATATGGGACGGAGGCTGTCATCCCCGTCGAGATCGGAATGCCATCTTTAAGGTGCGCTCTGTTTGATCCGATAGCAAATGACGAAGACCTGCAACTAATGTTGGATTTAGCTGAAGAAAGAAGAGAGGTCGCGGCAATCCAAGAGGCCAAAAGCAAAACTCAAATGGAGAAGTATTACAACGCCAAAGTTCGCGGCACAAGCTTCAGGCCAGGAGACTTCGTCTACAGCAGCAATAATGCAAGCCTTGTGGAAGACACCGGCAAGCTGGGCCCCAAATGGGAAGGCCCATATGAAGTCGTGGAAGCTTTGGGGAAAGGAGCTTATAAGCTCAGAGGTCAAGACGGTCGGGATATACCCCGGACATGGAACGTCCGGAACCTCAAGAAATGCTATTTGTAATTAAGTATAAGCACCCCCATCTTTTGTATGCAATAGCGGGAGTCCGTGTTTACAAGCTAAGTTATCTACTATGTATTAATCCTATAATTAATGATATGTGGGGTCTGATCAACTCCACAAATTTTCCCAAAAAATTTACTTTGTCATTTTTTATGTTCACATTTGCATGCATGTATGACCCGGACTACGAAATCCGGACGCGTAAGCGGCCTCACAAGCCCGGCATGAGGACATTGCACCTCAAATTATCTAAGGCATATAAGTGGTATTGCAAACCCATTGACCATATTAAACTATCCCCGAAAATCCTAAGTACGGATACACAGAGATAGCAAACTAAGTCCGGCTTTATGAGCCCCGGCAAAAACAAACACATAATGAAAAAACAACCAAGTGTTAATACACATGAAAATTGGTTAAGTTATATTCATTAGCCGAACGTTTACAAGATACACGGATGCATTCATCCGGATTACATTCACAAAAAGATAAGGTTTAAAAAGCTTCACAATGACGCGGCAGGGTAGATATAGTCAAAATATCCCCCGAACAACAGCCGCACATACCTAATTCTGAGGGTTCTCAGGGTTCTAGGAGTCAAGCATGGAGGAGTCAAACATGTCATCATGTGTAACACCATCTCCAGCCAAAGCAACTTCCGCAGTAGCTCCGGTTTGAGGAACTTCCGTAGTAACAACGGTCACAGGCTCGGCAGATACTGCAACAACACTGGAGGAAGGCTGGAGATCAAGGGGGTTAGGAAGCACGAGGGCAAGACCCTTGTCAGAATAATCAAACTTCACCCTATACCTTTTGTTCTTGAACTCTTTATAAGTCGCGATGGCTCTAGGGCGGCGAGTAACAAACCGAAGCACGGACTCCGGTAAAACAGTCTCTTCCGCAACCGGAGCTTTAAAGGTAAGCTCCTCGAACTGGGGATGACAATGCTCCTCCAAAACCAATTTTGCCATTAAGTACTCAAGTGGGGCATCCCGACACGCCTCCAAGGAATCCAACAAGGGGAAAAGCACTTTAGCCAACCTGACCACAGACTCATCATAACGTTGCTTGGCCTCTGGGTCATAGGCCTCTATCTGATCAAGTTTAATGCCTTGCGACCCATGTACAATCCCGGCCTCCAGCCCCTGGTGTATACCGTCCTTAATGGCTGCGGTAATACAACCACCAAGTCTGATCTTCAAATCCTCGGTCTCTTTAAATTTTTCAATGACATACCTGAATCCGTGGCCGATAACCCAGCGACGGCCTTCAACAGCCCTCAAAGTCTGAGGAAAGAGCTCCGTGTCAAACTCTTCATTAATAGCGACCAGCCTTCTATCCATCTCCGCAAGATGATTTTCGAAAGTGGCATGGGCGGAGCTCATACTTTCCTCAACAATTTTCTCCGTCTGAGTCTTAAACTGCTGCTCAAGGGTGCCGCAAAGGACTTCCAGGCCGGACACTTTTTCATTCAGCACCTCCTTCTCACCACGAAGCTCTATAACCTCTGAAGCCAAACCCGCATTTTTATCAATCAAAGACTGAACCATGGTCTCCCGCCGGAGATAACCTTTCAACTTCAGCACGGAGCTTCTCCAAATCCTTATCCTTAGAATCCATGGCCAACTCTAGTGTAGACACTCGACCGCGGAGATCTATAGCTCCGGCATTCTCACCCTCCAGCTTGGTCAACTTAGCCCTCAAATTAGCAATCATCTTCTTCTTCCCCTCCAGCTGCTTCCTCAACCCACCATTTTGGTACAAAGTGTTCTCTAACCTTAGTCGCACCTCAGAATTAACACAGATCTGACGGGTAGACAGCAGATTGAACTCATTCATCAGATCCTCATTTGACATATCCCTCATATCAGATGCATAGACCGGGGTTGCCACATTGTCAACAATGCTGCGGCAGACCCAGGGATCGTCCATCTTGAAGTCGTTGGTAGACAACCATTTGGGGACGTAAGTGGAAGAAGTATCCGCGGTCTCAACAGATACGGACTTCTCAAACTCATCAGAACCGCTCGCATCCTCTTCCTCACTGATCATATGACTGGACGAGGCAATCAAACCCTCAGCATGTCCAGCCTGATGACCCGAATCAGATACCTCAAAATTTGGCATTTCGGACTCCACATGCTGAGACTCGTTAACATCCGTATGAGGAGTCTCAGAATTCCCCTCAGACCGCTCTTGAATAGGTGTATGCGAAGAAGAAGAGAGAAAAGTTGCATTCTTCATAATCCCCTCATCCGTATGAGGACCGGAACGGTCCAAGTCAGACCCTGACTCATCTTGAAGATCAACGGTAGCAGGACCTTCCGCAGAAGGACCACCTGAAAAACAAAAACGTGTAAGTACGGATATATATATATATATATATATATATATATATATATATATATATATATATATTATATATATATATATATATATATATATATATATAAGAACAACACACAAGGATATTGTAAGCAGCTCATACCAGATCCAGCCGCAACACTCTTGCGGACCAGTTTCTTCTTCTTTTTTGGCGGCTCGGGCACATCAATCACTACCCTCTTCTTTCCGGCCTTTCTACCCTCCTTAGCCGCAGCAATCTCATCATGCACAGTATGTTGGACCACCTTTACCACATTCTTGCGCGGTTGAAGAACACGCCCAGCGGTCTCAGCCCTTAAAGACTTCTCATCTTTTTCCAAGGTGCGTTCCCCGACCTTCACCTTTAATACGTCCGGCTGTTGGATATAAGAAAACAAGTCCATCTCTGCAAAACAAAGCAAATAAGGTTAGACGCGGAAGCAAACAAATAGAAAACGGAGATAAAAGCGAGTCTATTCAACCCACCCGTTTCATCCGGCCGTAGAAAAGTCGGACGGGCACTATCGTCATCCCAAGTTTGGCTCAAACCTATGACGTTCAGAAAATCCTCTGGATATTTTTTAAACGGAGCCCTATTAGTGTCAAGGAGCCGCAACAACTCTAGATCCACACCCTCATCAGAAGGAGGAGGGTCGCGGTCTACAGACGTCCCCTCATACCATGGAATATCCAAGGGAAAGATGGTCTTCTTAACAAAAAAGAAATGGCCATTCCAGTTCTTGACCGAATCTAGGGCGCTAGTATAACAGACGGGGACAACTAAAGATTTTGGGCCTTTCCTCTTCTCTAACGTCATCCAACCATTGTTAACACCCGCATAATAGAATTTCCTAAACAAATCTATAGTAGGAACACCACCATGGACGCGGCAAAGTATCTCAAAGTGACTAATCCTACAAGCCGCTAACACTGATAGCTGCGATAAATGAATCTGGAAATACTCCAACACACGAAGCAAAAACAATGAAAGGGGAATCCTAAAGTTACCAAACTCAAAAAACCTAGTATACTGATGAGGCGAAAAGTGTACCGCTTTTAAGGGGTCATTTAAGTCCTAAATCGTATTTATTTGATCAAATATTGCCCTAAATCGTTCCTTTTGTCATTTTAGGTACTTTTGAGGAGAAATCTGGAAAAGGAGGCATTTTTGGACGTTTTTGGAGCATAAAAGTGAAGAAAACGGCAAAGTCTCAAGAATCGGCTAAAAGTTACTCTTGACGGCGTCACAATTAACATGGGACGGCGTCATGCCTTGGCAAGAAAAGTTGGATGTGAAATTTACTCATGACGGGCCAGTGAGTTTGCATGAGAATTCTGACGGCGTCACGCTTTAACTAAATCAAGGGCGTCACGGCTTAAATCATAAGGGGACGGCGTCACGTTCATGATCCGACGGCGTCAAGCCTTGATAAGCCAGAATGGATTTTTGAAGAGCTAAAGAGGGACGGCGTCAAGATGGTCATCCGGGAACCCTAAAAGCGGCGAGGTGACGGCGTCACAATGCATAAGGTGACGCCGTCAGATGTCAAAGTCTATATATAGTTTTCTAATTTTTTGTCATTAAGGGAGAGCTTAGTGTGTGGAATTTTGGGATTAAACCCTAAGACGATTTTAGCTACTTTTTCAGGGCTTTTTGCCTTGAGATCTTCCATGTTTCATTGAAAGATAAGTTATCAATTAATCATTCAATATGTCTATGTGTTGTTTGATTCTATCTTATGCTTGTCTTTTGTTTAACATGTTAGGCTAATTTTATCTTGTGTTTGCTTAGATCTAATGAAACCTAGCTATTGATTATTGGTTGTTAGTGTGTTGTTAGTTGTATTGGATGATTGTTTATCTATGTTAGGCTTAAGAAAACTGGCTAACTTCCTATTCGGTAACTTGCTTGAACGTCTTAAGAAACATGAACCAAACGCGTACTAAAGGTTTTTATGGTTGTATTTAATGCATAAGCGAATTCTAGTGATCCCATGTTAGGAGCTTCCTAGCCGGCTCGACATAGGAGTGAAGTAGGAGCTTGTAGAGTTTGGGGAAGTAAGTACGCCACCCCACGAATGGTATTAAGGAATACACCCGTCATCCACGCGACTAATACACACTAATTAACCGGTAAAAGATAGTTAGGGAGTAAGGAAATCTAAGTAAACACATTTCCCTACACATAAGTTTCTCACCACTTTTCATTTTTGTTATTTTATTTTATTTGCATTTGTAGTAATTTGGGTTAGTTGACTAGCAACTAATTCCGCCCACTCCTTCAAAACCCGAGATTTTACTTGCTTTTATAAAATATAAAAACATAAAAAGAATCTTCCTCAACCCTTAGACCTAATTAGAGTAGCCTTTCACACCTAACGAACACTATTCCCTGTGGAGAACGATCAATCCCCCGTACTTACCACTACACTATACTACATCGGTCAGGTACACTGCCTGGTGGGGTTGTAAGCCTCTTGAGATCCCTCGAGAGGTAAAACCTGTTGTAAGGTTGCAAAACCCACGCATCAAGTTTTTGGCGCCGTTGCCGGGGAATAGTTATTGTTTAGGTTGAATTTTTATTTCTATTAGGTCTACTCACTAGATTCCTTTCTAGTGAGATTTTTTATTTTATTTTTCTAGGTTTTCTTTAGTCTATCTATTTTCTTCGTGTCTTTGTTCGTAACCATTACCGTCCGACATCATGGAAGATGGTAATATCCTTAACCCACACAACCCACCACCACAACAACCACCACCACCTCCTAGAGCCCGTACTTTAGGAGAGTATTCCCGTCCTAGCCACCACGGCTATCGAAACACCATTGAGCTCACTCAAGGAGCCAATATCACACCCTTGCGATCCGACACCATCCGGTTGGTGCAAAGCGGATGCGCATTCCATGGACTTCGTTCTGAAGATCCTAATCAACATCTCAAGGACTTTCTTAAAATCGTTGATTCTATAGACCTTGATGTTGCCACTCGAGAGACGACCCGATTGCGTCTCTTCCAATTCTCTCTGCGGGACCAAGCTAGTCAGTGGCTAGAACGTCAACCCGCAGGATCCATCACCTCTTGGGATGATCTCACCACTCGTTTCCTTGCTCAGTTTTTCCCACCGGGGAGAACTACCAAGCTAAGGAAGGATATCTTGATGTTTGAACAACGTCGAGGCGAAACCCTCTACGGGGCATGGATTCGATTCAAGGACTTACTTCAAAAAGTCCCTCATCATGGCATAAATCTATGGCTTCAAATCCAAATCTTCTATGACCATGTTGATTACCACACCAAGCGTGCCATCGATCGAGCCGCCGGGGGCAGATTGCGCGACAAAAGCGCCGAGGAATCATGGGAGATCATTGATGAGCTTGCATCCGACGATGATGAACTGTGGCAAGTCTCCCACGACGTGCGCTCGGCAGTCATGACATATTCTTCGCCCGATACAGCCAATCAAATCACTGAGGAAAGCGTTAGTGAACTTGAGAAAAGGGTTGCATATCTTATGGAAAAGCAAAAGAGACCCTTAAGTCCACAAAAAGCAACAATTAACTCAGTCTTAAGCGTTAAGCAAATACCATTGTCCGAATCACCCCGTAGGGAAAATACTAAACCCTTCCATAAGCACGCTCCACCCAACTCACCACCTCAGGAACTCAGTCCAACATTCGAAGCTCGAATGAGAGAGTACATGTCGAAACACTCCGAACGGTTGGCTAAATTTGAGGAAGCCGTCTACAAACAAAAGGAGGAAATGGAAGAGAAAATGGCGGAGATGATGAATCTTTTGAAAGAATACACAAATACTAAAGCCCCTGAAAAAGTGTTGGTGAGGAATGACGCTGATGTTCCTAACACTGAATTTGTCAAGGCCACCTCCGTCGTCCAAGAGGGCGGAAATGATGGAAGAGGAAAATCCATAACTATGGAAGTTAACAAAATTGACCTCATCCCACTTAATAAGGGAAACACCAATGCTTACAAATGCGATTCCGACAAGGGAGAGGAGGCGCCCTCTGAGGAGCGCCAATTGGTTGAACCGCCAGTGTCACAACAAGTGAAGCATTACTTGAAGCACGAAATAAACAAGGAGACCATAAACGATTGGGTGAGAAACTATCGACGTACTCATCTACCCAACAAGGAGTCCAAGAAGGTGGAACCGGATGACAAATCTGACACATTACCCGGTGGGCAATTGTATGAATGCCTCATAGGACAAAAGTTAGTGGAAAAGCAGAAATTCTACGGGGTCTTTGAAATACCATGCAGCATTGGAAAACATAAGTATCTGGATGCGATAGCTGACCAAGGTTCCGACGTAAATTTGATGCCTTTATCCGTTTATGTCCAGTTAACCGATGAGTTGCCATCCATCACCAATACTAAACTCTCCTTTGCGAAACATTCTTATGAGTACCCGTTAGGAATTGCAGAAGATGTATTGGTCAACGTTGCCGGATTCCTGTATCCGGTCGACTTCATGATCATTGAGAGAAATGATATGAATATGCCAATAATCCTTGGGGCACCCTTTCTCGCTACCACTAGAGCACAAATCAATTAAGAAAATAGCACCATCCAAATGAAGAAGGGGAAGAAAACAATAAACTTCCCAACGATCCCACGACATATACGAGATGTTGCTCTGCAGAAGAAGATGGAGGCTAACCCCAATATAATCCGTGGTAATGTTCGAGAGAAAATTCTTGCATGGGAGGCGAGGATTAAGAGTTATATGGAAAATGAGATTAGAGAATGTAAAGGTGGAAATTACAATTACATTGAGGCTGATGAGCAAACCAATAACCCCGTTGAATTTACAAAAGGGGACTTAGTGCTCCTAAGGCATTCAGCAACTGAAGCACCTACTAATGAACCAAGTCCCTGGTGGTACGGACCATTCATAATTAAAAGTTTACACCAAGATGGGATAGTAAGCTTGACCAGCAAAGGAGGAGGTGAAGTGACCGCGAATGTCGAGCGATTGAGACACCACCACCCTGATAACAAGGATCATATCTATCAGGGATACGTCATTATGAATGATGGGATCACGTAATATACGTGACTTTGAGTCTAGCTACAAGACTCGTTAATAAAGAAAGGCGCTTCTTGGGAGGCAACCCAAGCTTTATTTATTTTATTTGCTTTGTGTGTTCATTTGTTTGTGTGTTTGTTTTATTTGTTTCGTATGTGTGTGTAATTTTTATTCTTATTGATTCATGTTAAAAACTAATTGTGAAAATGCTTTATTTTGTTTTTAACTTCGTCTTAACTACATATAAAGGTATTTTGCAAAAGATAAGTGTAAGGGAAATCTAAATCGGTTTATTAGAACACAAATGAACATGAATCATAATAATAATAAGTTAGCATACATATTCGTATTTGTTTGAGTCAAATGCTTGTATCGAGTCATAATGATGTTTTGCAGGATTTCCAGGAAGTAAGGTAAAGGTTTTTCCAGAAATTTTCCGGAAACTTAAAATGAAAATTTTTGTCAGGTCATTTCTGACGGCGTCAGGGGTTATAACCTGACGGCGTCAGATTTAATTTCCAGAAATTTTTGAAAATTTTGTTTTCATAAAAAGTTTTTATTAAAATCTCCAACTTATAATCTCCAGGAATCTGCAAAGTTATCATTCCACAAGCATTATATCCTTATATATAGATTTTATCCCGCCGATGTTATGCAGGTTTTCGTGTTTGTTTTCTCAGGTTCAACAGGTTATTTTGGACAAGGAAATGTTTTGAATCAAGCTTATGGCGATGCATTAGTCATGGAGCTTCAACATTCTCTTTGGAGGAAGATTTAACCGTGTAATTTCATTATCCAACGAGCGAATCAGGGGAGTATTTGATTTCATTCTTTTACTTTATGCTTTTACATTTGTCATTTGAACATTGGGGACAATGTTCATCTTAAGTGTAAGGGGAGGGTAAAAGTACGATTTTTGAGAATACAATTGCGCTTGATTTTTGTTTGTTTGATGGTAGATGTGTAATAAAACTGAGAGAAATACTTGTTAAGGTAATTTTAGTGCCAAATTTAAAATTTTTTACAACATATAGGAGTGAAACTTTGATCTTAATGAGCGTCTCATGGATAGGAGTTATATGACTAGCACAAAAACCGTACCACTAAAAAATTTTCCACCCCCAAATATGTGAGGTTCGCCCCTAGAATTGGTAGGAAAAGCATTTATGCTATGATGTGTGTACCGGTAGCACTTAGATTCTAGAACTTGTGTTAGGACCATTCCAAGGCCACAAGTGAGACTACATTCGTGTAGTTAGATGTACTACATGATAAGAGGCATTAGGATTAACCCATTGTTTTACACCTGTGTTTTTGTTATAATTACATTGGCTACATTGGTCAAGTAATTCTCCCACACCCTTTGCGTTGTACTCATTTTTAGTACACGATACCCCTAGTACACCCCTCAGAGCCTATCTTTTCGTTTCGACCTTTAAGCATTTTACTTAAAAGAAGAATTTGTTACACCCCACTTAAATGTACACCCAAATCGCCTTAGCCTACCTTGTATGCACTCATCTTTAGTGCATTATTGTGACAACATTTGTTTAAACCCAAGTTAATTATCTAGTTGATTACATGGTTGCTAAGTCGAGTCATATCCTTGTACATATTGTTTTGGGACGATTGGGACTCATGGGTAAAGTACTAGTGTAATGGAGTAATGGGGAAGAACATCATTTATTACCCCCATATGTGCTAAATGTTTTAAAAGTACTCCAAGTTTTTCAATTATCTTAATTCGAGTCATTAGATTAGTATTTGTAAAGTTATGTAAAAGTTCAAGTGTAAGGGGATGCAACGCCCCTATGATGTATTATTTTGGATGGTAGGGTAAAAGTGTATGCAAAAAAAAAAAAAAAAAAAAAAAAAAAAAAAAAAAAAAAAAAAAAAACATACGGACTACCATCCCGTTTCATTTTATGTTTATTTTATGTTTATGTTTTGTTATTTTCTTTCATTAGCTTAAGATCGAGTCTAGTCTTGGCTTAGCAACATTGTATAGTACATGTAATTGATCAAGATCTTTAACTCGCCACCAGTAAAATATCCTTTATCCAACAAAACCGTGTTTTCCTTTTCCCTACACCTAACGTTATAACCCATTTAAAAGCCCTCTTTGATAGTTTATCTTAGGTGCTTACGCCTAGTGGAGGAGGTTTTCGATCCTTTCCCAAGCCTATGGTAATCTATTTGCTATGACAGGTAGTGAGAGATATTTTCCGTTTTCATTTATGAGATTTATTTTGATGACACTTGAGAGATGTGAGTATCTAAACACTACTTGTGAGATGCTAGTATGTAATCT
Organism: Artemisia tridentata subsp. tridentata; assembly: GCA_021014915.2. NCBI lineage: Eukaryota > Viridiplantae > Streptophyta > Magnoliopsida > Asterales > Asteraceae > Artemisia > Artemisia tridentata. The sequence continues at coordinate 75,074,666 of CP139506.1, read as the reverse complement.
CCGTGCTTATTATGATTGAAGTGGAACGATTATTTGTTGTAATTACTTTTATGTTTGCATTAAATGACCCCTAACTTGTATTTTGATTAGAATAAAAGCGCATTTGCTTGAGGACAAGCAAATCTCAAGTGTAAGGGTATTTGATGAGGCGAAAAGTGTACCGCTTTTAAGGGGTCATTTAAGCCCGAAATCGTATTTATTTGATCAAATATTGCCCTAAATCGTTCCTTTTGTCATTTTAGGTACTTTTGAGGAGAAATCTGGAAAAGGAGGCATTTTGGACGTTTTTGGAGCATTAAAGTGAAGAAAACGGCAAAGTCTCAAGAATCGGCTAAAAGTTACTCTTGACGGCGTCACAATTAACATGGGACGGCGTCATGCCTTGGCAAGAAAAGTTGGATGTGAAATTTACTCATGACGGGCCAGTGAGTTTGCATGAGAATTCTGACGGCGTCACGCTTTAACTAAATCAAGGGCGTCACGGCTTAAATCATAAGGGGACGGCGTCACGTTCATGATCCGACGGCGTCAAGCCTTGATAAGCCAGAATGGATTTTTGAAGAGCTAAAGAGGGACGGCGTCAAGATGGTCATCCGGGAACCCTAAAAGCGGCGAGGTGACGGCGTCACAATGCATAAGGTGACGCCGTCAGATGTCAAAGTCTATATATAGTTTTCTAATTTTTTGTCATTAAGGGAGAGCTTAGTGTGTGGAATTTTGGGATTAAACCCTAAGACGATTTTAGCTACTTTTTCAGGGCTTTTTGCCTTGAGATCTTCCATGTTTCATTGAAAGATAAGTTATCAATTAATCATTCAATATGTCTATGTGTTGTTTGATTCTATCTTATGCTTGTCTTTTGTTTAACATGTTAGGCTAATTTTATCTTGTGTTTGCTTAGATCTAATGAAACCTAGCTATTGATTATTGGTTGTTAGTGTGTTGTTAGTTGTATTGGATGATTGTTTATCTATGTTAGGCTTAAGAAAACTGGCTAACTTCCTATTCGGTAACTTGCTTGAACGTCTTAAGAAACATGAACCAAACGCGTACTAAAGGTTTTTATGGTTGTATTTAATGCATAAGCGAATTCTAGTGATCCCATGTTAGGAGCTTCCTAGCCGGCTCGACATAGGAGTGAAGTAGGAGCTTGTAGAGTTTGGGGAAGTAAGTACGCCACCCCACGAATGGTATTAAGGAATACACCCGTCATCCACGCGACTAATACACACTAATTAACCGGTAAAAGATAGTTAGGGAGTAAGGAAATCTAAGTAAACACATTCCCTACACATAAGTTTCTCACCACTTTTCATTTTTGTTATTTTATTTTATTTGCATTTGTAGTAATTTGGGTTAGTTGACTAGCAACTAATTCCGCCCACTCCTTCAAAACCCGAGATTTTACTTGCTTTTATAAAATATAAAAACATAAAAAGAATCTTCCTCAACCCTTAGACCTAATTAGAGTAGCCTTTCACACCTAACGAACACTATTCCCTGTGGAGAACGATCAATCCCCCGTACTTACCACTACACTATACTACATCGGTCAGGTACACTGCCTGGTGGGGTTGTAAGCCTCTTGAGATCCCTCGAGAGGTAAAACCTGTTGTAAGGTTGCAAAACCCACGCATCATATACACACCTATCATTCCTTCTGGAGCATTCCTAATAGTATCCCGAGGTCCGGGCGCTGTAGGTAAAAGATGGCCTGGGATCTTATATTTATCACAAAATTTGTTTACATCTTCCTGAGAGAGTTTGGAGGTTACCGTACTTATATGCGCCATTCTAAATGCTAAATGAAGAACAAGTATGAAAGAGGTCTAACCTGAAAAAACTAAAGTCCGAAAATAAAGGAAGCAAGAGGAGCAAAGGCGGGAGGAATTCTTGTTTTCTAGAGAGAAGGAAAAGTTTTAACTGTGTGTAAAAAGCTTAAAAGTGGTGTAAATCTTAGTATTTATAGCCACACACGCACGTGCTATCACTTCAATCGAAAGGCCACAAAACTGACATGTCCCCGGATACTTATTGGACGGTCACAGATCTAGCCAGGTGAACCACCAAGATGATCGCAGAAAATGAACGGTCAGCCGCCGAAAACGTCACATCAGTCAGCAATTGCGTGGGTAAAAACGTTTCGCTGTTCCCCATGACAGCCTGTCACCACCAACTACATGGAAAGTGGAATGTCCAGTCAGCAACATAGGACACATCCTAAAACCAACCGCGGAGACTTCAACAGCCTCCATAAAGCCGCGACCTCTAAAGGCCGCGGAACGCAAATATAAAGTCTAGAACACTTGCTCTTCAAACAAAACAAGTATACTAGACTGGGGGGACTTGATCGTGTATAGTATCCCCGGACCCCAGCATACTGGGCCGGGCACGACTAACATCTTCAACCACGGCATATCCCAATCCCACAATCCGGACAAGAACATCCCCGGTCTCTCAAGACCGGGGATGGAACCCGATGTCGACAGCTATCATGCCGCAACTACCTAAAGCCAGATCTTGTGGGATTGTGTCTTCCACTTGATCTGACAATTACCTACTAAGGTAAGGCGCAACCATGCGCTGATCTGACATTTACCTACTAAGGTAAGGCGCAACCATGCACTGCTCTGACAATTACCTACTAAGGTAAGGCGCAACGATGCGCTGATCTGACATTTACCTACTAAGGTAAGGCGCAACCATGCGCTGCTCTGACACTTACCTACTCGGTAATTAATGCGCAGCGTCCCGAGGTAGCTACAGTAAGTATACGGGTAATATAAATACCGCCATCTCATTTATTACTACACCTAACTACATCTACTACACATAGTCCGCACTTAAACTATCTCTCTCAACCAATATACTTACTCTCACACCCGAGGCTAACCGCGGAACCCCATTCCGCGGTAAGACTAACGGTGCTACTTTTCTCTTAGCAGTTCACACGAAGTACTCAGTGCAAGATCTACCCTCCAAGAGCTAGTCTAACCTAGGTCTGGGAGTGTGCCAAAGATTTGTACTAACATTTGGTTTATCTGCTTTATATTTGATTCACGCGTTTTTTATGTTGTCTGTTTGATTATTATACTTAGATGTATTTGTAACCTATGTATTTTAAATTAAACTATTCCTATGCATGTTTTCTTCTTTCAGAATTGGAATTATTTCTAAGATAATTGAAGAGACAAGAAATATTGAGGTTCTTGAAAATCTTACTCTAGATGTTGATGATGATGATAAGAGGAGGATTCGTAAACGTAAATGTAAACCTATATATGTCGGTGATAGTATTACGAACGCTCTTCTAGAAAAAGCGGAGGCGGAGTTACGGGAAGAAATTAAAAGGTCCAAGGAGATGTGATTCACAGTAAAGTTGTTGTTTGTTTGATACCTCTTTACTTGTTATTTTGGATCGATGTTTCTCACTTTTACTATTATGTATCCGCACCTTTGTTGATCATGTAATGAAATAAATCTTCTTGACTGTTCCTTAATTAATATCTCCATTCCATTGGGTAGAACAATAATATAGATAACCTTCAAGGAAAACCTATATTACCACATTACCTAAACGGCTTGTTTAATTGGATTAAATTTTGAGTACCAAGAACGGGATCAGTTGTAATTGCTCACCTCCCCAAAGAGAATTGCAATTTAAACATTGTTTCTTGATTATCTCCAACGTAATCTCTTTGGGTGGTCAAAAGACAATTCTTTGTTGTCGAATTGTTCCTCTCCAAGGAAAAAACTGCAAAATCTTGGTCCATTTTTTCAAGTTATGTGTACCCTCACCCCCTATTGGCAAAACTTTGCAAATCACTAGAATCATAATAAACTTGGTTAAATTTTTAGATGCAGTCTTTTCGTCAGGTCCAAATTACATATATTATCTAAAGAGCTTAACAGAAAAGTGAAATTTCATTAGATATTTGTTACATAAATCTTGGTCAGGAGAAATTGGTGTAGTCATTGAAAAGGTGGATTTGTCAAAAGCCAGAAAGATTAATGATACTAGTATATTTTTTTTTGAACGGCGACTTTCATTTTTTGGATTGGAGTCGCGCCCGCCACATCGGCAGGCCCTCATCCACCACATACCCAGACTATGTTGTCTTAACCGGGCCCACGCTGGCGTAGTGGGGATTGTTTAACGGCGTCCGCCCGGAAACCGTACCGCCTCCACACGAGTTTTCTCGCTGGAGTAACGGTCGGATGAAAACCGGAGCCGGCTCGGATTCGAACCTGCGCAACATTGGCTCACAGGCTCTCATCTTCATTGCCTAATACCAACAGAGCATTGTGGTCCACAAGTGAGGACTTCCCGGTAGGTCACCCATACCGGTACTACTCTCACCCGGGAACGCTTAACTAACTAAGCATTCCCCAGCGGGCCACAAGCTTGTTGGTCATGATACTAGTATATTTGAATCCGTGAACCACACACACACACACGCTTTTTATAGGTTTTTTTTTTTATTCAATAATAATAAGAGCAATATAATTTTAAAATAATAATAGTAACAAACAAAGTCTCATAAAAGGGCTAAGAATGTTGTCTTTGAGACATGAAAATGTTTTGCAAGTAGTTTTTCAGAACTGCCGAAACAATTTTAGTCCTGCAAAGCCCAAAACCTTCCTCAGATGCTATTGAAAACAAAGAGTCTCCCCGTGAATGCAATGATACTTTTGTTGTTTGAAACTTCAGAGTTGAAGGAGGGTAGCAAAAAAGATCCTTCAGATGTTAACATCCAATATCAAGCAATGTGGAATATGGAGTTGTTTTACATGTCACCAATTTACTGCAGTCTTCTCCACAAAAATGCTGCAATGACAATGCAATGTAAGTATGTGCATCTTCTGAATGACCACATTTGTATGTCTCTTTTACAACCACATGATCATCTTTAAAATGAAACCACATGATTGATTTGCATATAATATGGTTATCAATTCATATTAATAAGCACAAGAATAATACATTCATATTAATAAGCACAAGAAGAATGCATGTTAAGTTGGATAATGATGGTTGAATTTTTTGTGATATAAATCATTAAAAGACTTTTTAATATGGTCAGATTAAGAGAAACTCAAATAGCAGCCCCTATCAAAATCATAGAAATGCATAATGCAAGATCATGATGATGCCATTCATCAAATTCACAACTCAATATAAAATGTTTTTGATATTAACGAATGAATCATTATCTGCTCCTGTAAATGAATTATTCAACCAAATTAAATTAATTTAAATGGAGTTTCCTAAAAATATGGAGGGAATAAAATAAACTACCAAAGTATCACAATAAATTTTTATAAGAGATAATTCCCAAACTAGGCCAAAAGTTTTGGCCTATTTCAAGAGGCAGCCAAAAGTAACATCTCTTTCCCATTTTGTCCACGCTCGACTACTCGACTGCTCGACCCCATGATTTTTTTGACACTTGTCTTTGCAGGTACAAGTGGTTGGTGGGAATATTTTTTTAGTTTTGGGTTAAATGACAAATATGCCCTCCCATATATAAATAGACACATTTCACTAACTTTTTTCTCTCTCTTTTCCCCCATCGCCGGCCAGCGCCACCTTCCGGCCACCGGAGAATTTTCAGGCGAGCTACTTTTCTAGCCAAATCGATAGATCGGTGCACCCTCTTCGTTTATGGAGCTTTTTAGCTCGTGACTCCCACCGCAACACCACCCACGCGCCACCCACCGCCACTGCCACCACGCCGCCGCCATCACCACCTTCCCCTTCCTCTTTTCAACATCAGACTGGAATATTCTTGGCACATTACTTTTTGGTACAGTTCACTTTGCACTCTTTAAACTCTACTTATTATTAACATATGTTTTGATCCAATGCCAATTAAATTCCAACTTCGATTTTTGCAACCAAGCATTAGACAACTCTTTTATAGCAGCAACACTGCTTAAATCTATCTTACAATATAGTCACTGATATGCTTATTTATTCTATATATACTAGAGTCTACATCAGATTCTTTAATGAGTGATTAAAGCTTTATTCTATATGTTACAGGGCGATTCCGCTTCAAGCCCGTGTTGCTTTCATGTCAATGAATTCCATATTTTGGAATTTCTACTTCTCTTCGACTATGAGCAAGTGAATCTCTCTTTTATTCGCTCTTCACAACCAAATGGTTTCATTCTCTGTCAAAAGGTATTCTCCAAACAATTTTCATATTAGTACACTAGTTAAAGTTACTCTGGAGGTATTCAAAGTTTTGTCTTTTTTTTGTTAACATGAGAAGAAAGAGTAGTTGCAAGATGTAAACTAAATTGCAACCGATAGCTTTTATCTAATTGTTTTGATTCACTTGGATTCGAATCTTGAACTCTTTTATCATGTGAATGGTTGGGTTGGGTGAGGTATCTTGGTGCAGACCGAGAAGGATTATAATGCACTTACATTTTGTGAAAATGCTTTAGATTGAAGCTCTGGATGCCTTCTGCAATGCCCCACTACTAAATTTATGGAATTTTGACGAACTGGATCTGGAAGGCATAAAGAGCCTGATAAAAGTCGTCAAAACCTGGCCCGAACTAAAAAAACAGGACCATGCTTTTTAAAAAGTCGTCAAGAGAGTTACAATTTGGCAGTTCGTGAACTTGAGAGTGTTTATGCAAATTGTGTATGTGTGAACAATTCAAATAAGAACCTTATTGAAGCTGGGCCATCAACTGCTCCACGAATCGAAGAGGATAATCAAAACAGAAACATGCGTACAAATAAAAAGAAGAATCCTATGAAGAAAAGAAAGGTTAAATAGATATTATCTCTTATTTCTACGCTTCATTTTTTCTATAAGGACCCGTGCAAGCCCCCAATCTTATGCTAATTTTATGAATCCTTTTTGTTGCAGGTAAGCTCGGAGCAGGATATTATGACTGTTGGAGCCCAAGACAGCTTGCAGCAGCTGGTACGCCATTATCTAAATTCTTCTCTGCATCCTTACTCCATACATTCTTTTATTATCAGCATCAACTTTTTAGTAGCATGCCCACGAGGTTTATCACACAAAAGAAATAAAGTTCATAATGGTTTTCGTTCCTTTATTCAATTGTGTCGTTAGAACTTACCTCTGTGACTAGTCATTGTGAGTTAGTTGGTGCTTATAGATTAAATAGATCGAGTGGTCGAAGTTTCAAATGATGCTTTCTCACTTTCTTTCTCAAATTGAAATTAGTTTCTTACTTTCTTTCTCAAATAGGTGGACTTTGTAGTTACTGCCCTGATCTGACAAGAGTCAACAAAATGAGATTTTAAACAAGATGAAAAAACTGGACAGTGAAATTGTAATTTCAGAATAGTTTTTATTGTGTGTTACTAGGAATGCTCAATTTGTTTTGCTTAAGCATCTGTCTAAATGGGTGTGGGTTGATTAACTGAGGCGAAATAATAATATTATTGGAACTTGTAAGCATGTGATTTATCTAGGTACACTAATTGTAACATCCCGCTTGTCTGGTTATCTACTTCTCTATCTTCAAGTTGTGATAATCACTTGAAAAACATGCAATTCTTTTGCATTGTATGGGTAACTATAAGTATAACATATCCTTTTATTTTAGACCCTACGAAATTGTAACTAGATTTACTGTATTTTTGTTTTTGAGATTCTTAGCAATGGAGAAGTCAAGGTTTGCTCGTTATGATCCAAGCGTCCATGAGGTGATGCGACACCTAATGTCTGAGATGACCTGAAGGTCAAATGGGGGGCAACTCGTTGTTAGAGACAAAAAGGTAAGCGAGCGACATTTCTCTTAAGTTAGGTTCTATAATTTTATATTATGAAAAATTCGTAGTCTATCAGATAGCTATAAGAAAAGGGAAGTATATTTGATGATCTTTTCAGGCTACATAGGTCATTCATGTCTTGCTGATGCTTTTTTTTTATTTTTTTTTTATTTTTTTTTAAATCTTTGTAGGTTCAACTTCCTTGCATTGTTCAAGAAAATTGGTACTCGGAAAGATCAGGTTATTTTCGTGTCAAGTGTCTATATCTTGACAGTGTGCGTCTAGCAGCATGGAAAATGTGCAAAAGGTTTTTTTTTTCTCTTTAAGTTTGTTTATTCAACTCTTTTTAAATGATGATGATTTGACTTTTTACATCTCTGTCTTCAGAGAAATGTTGATGATTTTGTGCAAGCTGGATATCTTAATGAATATAGCAGGTATGTATATTTTCATACTTCAGTGAGTAGTGTGGCATGATTATGATACATAACTGTACAATCTTACTAGGGGTATTTTAGTTTTCTTTTAACGCTAATGGGTCAATTAGGCAAAATAGGATTTTCAAAAAGAAAAAGAGGCAAGATAGAAGAAACATGGCTAAAAAAGAAGCACCCCGAACATTAAGTAAAGGACATAATTAAGTGTGTTCTTAAATGTATTATTACACACACACAAATGTTATTTTTAATCTTTCTTTTTACATATTTTCTAATGAATCATTAATTGTTCAGTTACGTTGTTATATACTAGAAAGACATAATATTTTTATCCTTTTGTTAGGAGGAACCTGGTGTGCGAACCACACAATTGCATGATGACAGGTCAAGACATCCATGAGCTTATTGTCCACTCAAACTGTTATACCTGAACGTCACAGCCAGTACCAACCAATTAACTTGTTCATTTGCCAGTGGGAACACTCAGACGGAAGGAAGGTACATTGGATTTGATGGGAATTTACCATTTTGCCCAGTGAAGCAGAACGAACGCCACAAGCTTGAAAGGTAGAGTGAGAGATGGTCCGTTCATCATCACCCTATTTATCGATTTGCAAAATATGCCGTGTTATTGTATCAAGGAGTATTTTCTGCACAAAAGTTGTGCTAATGTCAATTAACTTAAGTAGCAGAGGTTAGAATTAGCATATATGTAAAACATGTATCCTACTGTAAAAAGGTAGTGCATTGATATATTTCAAGAAGTATGCTTATGTTTCTTGAAACTAATTTGACTGGTGTAGATTCTTGGTTGGTTGGATGTGTTTTTTAATTCGTCTTTTAGGATATTGGTCACAAGGGAAGAGTCATCTATTATTTCTACAATAATTATTTACAAAACACAAATGTTAACCTATGGATATATTTAATGGTGATAATTTTAAATGTTAACATATATGGAATAATATACTATTGAAAGGCATCCTTAAAAAATGAGTCTTTCTAGTACTAAATTTTGTGTGTATCTTGTTTTTTAAGATGGCAGTAGTCATGGTGTTTCACTAAACAGAGATATTACTTTAATGCTCGACCGATCGACTCCTCGACTGATCGACTGCTCGACTATTGATATATTTAATGATGATAATTTTAAAGGTGAGTTATATAACCTATATGGAATAATATACTACTGAAGTATATTTAAAGTTAACATCTGCTCGACTCCTCGACTGCTCGACTTTAATGCTCGACTGCTCGACTATGGATATATTTAATGATGATAATTTTAAATGCTCGACTACTCAATAAATCACAGATATTTCTGGTCTGATCTATTCATTTTATAGAATAATATACTACTGATCGACTCCTCGACTTTAATGCTCGACTGATCGACTGCTCGACTATGGATATATTTAATGATGATAATTTTAAAGGTGAGTTATATAACCTATATGGAATAATATACTACTGAAGTATATTTAAAGTTAACATCTGCTCGACTCCTCGACTGCTCGACTTTAATGCTCGACTGCTCGACTATGGATATATTTAATGATGATAATTTTAAATGTTAACCTATATAGAATAATATACTATTGATCGACTCCTCGACTGCTCGACTTTAATGCTCGACTGATCGACTGCTCGACTATGGATATATTTAATGATGATAATTTTAAATGTTAACCTATATGGAATAATATACTATTGAAAGGCATCCTAAAAAAATGAGTCTTTCTAGTACTAAATTTTGTGTGTATCTTGTTTTTTAAGATGGCAGTAGTCATGGTGTTTCACTAAACAGAGATATTACTTTAATGCTCGACCGATCGACTCCTCGACTGATCGACTGCTCGACTATTGATATATTTAATGATGATAATTTTAAAGGTGAGTTATATAACCTATATGGAATAATATACTACTGAAGTATATTTAAAGTTAACATCTGCTCGACTCCTCGACTGCTCGAATTTAATGCTCGACTGATCGACTGCTCGACTGATCGACTGCTCGACTATGGATATATTTAATGATGATAATTTTAAATGTTAACCTATATAGAATAATATACTATTGATCGACTCCTCGACTGCTCGACTTTAATGCTCGACTGATCGACTGCTCGACTATGGGTATATTTAATGATGATAATTTTAAAGGTGAGTTATATAACCTATATGGAATAATATACCACTGAATTATATATAAAGTTAATATCTGCTCGACTCCTCGACTGCTCGACTTTAATGCTCGACTGATCGACTGCTCGACTGATCGACTGCTCGACTATGGATATATTTAATGATGATAATTTTAAATGTTAACCTATATAGAATAATATACTATTGATCGACTCCTCGACTTTAATGCTCGACTGATCGACTGCTCGACTATGGATATATTTAATGATGATAATTTTAAAGGTGAGTTATATAACCTATATGGAATAATATACTACTGAAGTATATTTAAAGTTAACATCTGCTCGACTCCTCGACTGCTCGACTTTAATGCTCGACTGCTCGACTATGGATATATTTAATGATGATAATTTTAAATGTTAACCTATATAGAATAATATACTATTGATCAAATCCTCGACTGCTCGACTTTAATGCTCGACTGATCGACTGCTCGACTATGGATATATTTAATGATGATAATTTTAAATGTTAACCTATATGGAATAATATACTATTGAAAGGCATCCTAAAAAAATGAGTCTTTCTAGTACTAAATTTTGTGTGTATCTTGTTTTTTAAGATGGCAGTAGTTATGGTGTTTCACTAAACAGAGATATTACTTTAATGCTCGACCGATCGACTCCTCGACTGATCGACTGCTCGACTATGGATATATTTAATGATGATAATTTTAAAGGTGAGTTATATAACCTATATGGAATAATATACTACTGAAGTATATTTAAAGTTAACATCTGCTCGACTCCTCGACTGCTCGACTTTAATGCTCGACTGATCGACTGCTCGACTATGGATATATTTAATGATGATAATTTTAAAGGTGAGTTATATAACCTATATGGAATAATATACTACTGAAGTATATTTACTAGCAATAAAATTGATATTCTGGTTCAATCCGATCCGACCCCAAAACCGCCAACACCAACATAGCTATCGTGTATTCTCTTCAGTTAGTTTGTCAAAGGGTAACATTTTAAGTTAAAAATAGAACTTAAAACGAAGATCATACACTACGTAACATTACATTATTTGTAGATTGAGTAAAATGATCACGTCAATTGTTTTTTGACCCAAAAGTTAAAATGATTGACCCCAGCTGCAGTTGTACTCATTGCAAATGAGGAAGGTGATGAGTAATTATCAATTTCGAGATCTTCCTCTGAATTCCAGTCAATACCATTACTTCATTATAATAATTGTCAGCCTGCATCAAGATATATCCTTTAGAAAGACACATATGCAGGCCACAATTGCTCTGCAGCTATATACATGTTATGAAATGGCAGAAACGCAAATGGATAAAATCATATTGTTTGAGCATAAGCAAGAACAGATGACTTTAGGAGGCAAAATTAAGTTACTTCCGTTATAGAAGCCAGTTGCAAAAAAGCTAAATATTGTCAACTAAGTTTTGCAAATCAGTAGCTACGCCTTAAGACCCACAACTAACAGGAGACGTATATATGATCATTCATAACGGGAAACTCTAATCACGCATGTCAACAAGAGATTAAGCAACTACCAAAGTTTAAAACACAAGAATGCATGTTCAAAAAGCTCCATCTGATTCACCCATCAGCAAATCTACATTGCGGTGGTGGCGAAGCAGTGATACAGAATGGATATTGCATCTTCAATTCATGTTTTCACAGCTAAGAAACAATGCATTGAGCATACGTGCAATTGTTTCAAGTATAGCCTTATTGTTTCAAGTATAGCCTTATTGCATGAAGACATACCTTTTGATCTAGTTTTCGTAGACGCGCCAGTTGTTGTTTCAAGGTCAACCCTTTTTAAGTGAGGGGCAACAATAAAATCCAACTTTACCAACCACAATGCAACCGCAGATGATGTTTGGGGCATAGATGCAAAGCTTGCAATGATATCATCCAAATCACAGTCAAACCCAAGAGCTGTGTCACTTTCATATGACCATCCATTATTGATTGCACCGACAAAATCACCAAGAACCTGTAAAAATTCAGAAAAGACACAAGAACAGTTGAATACTTTGGTTTAAAACATTTACGTGTGGACAAATATGACAGAAAAGAGAAAGTTCCACCTGTAGCAACTCTGACAGAGTAGAGGTACGTCTTAACCGTCTAACGCATACATTATGCACAGATTTTGTCCAAGCACCCACCATCGAACCCTCGGGCATTGATAACTACATATATAAAATGAATAGATCAGACCAGAAATATCTGTGATTTATTGAGTAAAAATGTTAACAATAGCTTACCTCAAGTGTGTAGGCTGCAGCCTTAAGCGACTGTAACTGTGAATCATACCTACATGTGGCAACATGTGGCAACATGAATAAGAGTTGCTACAGGCTTAGGAAACATATCCGGATCTGAATCATACCTACATGTGGCAACATGAATAGCATATCTTTCTTCTAGATCAAAATCAAGCTCAAATGTTTTATGACAAATCCGACAATGTTTCTCATCTCTCCAAAATAGATCATGACACCTTTCACACCTAGCAAATGAATCAAGAAAAGACTTTTTGCCGTGTTTTATTGAACCTAAGGCGGAACGAAATGAACTCCACACCCAATAATCAAATTGTTGAAGTCGACTCCATTTCTGTTTAGCTTGCTCTCTATTCCCTATTGGAGCAATTACATCACTAGTAGAAGCCAGATTATCATGATGCATATAATTAAGGCCCAGCAGATTGTCCACATCAGACACAGCTGATGAGCTATCATCTCTGAAAATACTCCTTTCAGAATCACCAGAAATGGTTGGTGGCCCAACTCTAACATCACTATGAGGATATAAGCACATTGGGAGGCACATATTCAAAAATACTTATAAGCCCCTAAACCCCCACATTCTTTCTCCCATTTAATCGATAACTCGTAGTATATCTTTTCAAATAAGCAACCACATTGTCATAATCTCATTATCTTATACCAAAACAACTAAAGTTAGTAGCAACTTTAAACAAGCCCAGAAACTATAACCATGTTCCTAGCAACTTTAAACTAAACTTTCCAAATACTTTATCATATCCGTACACTCACTGTTAGTGGAAAATTAAAGTTCACAAAATTTTGCAAAAGAGTTTACAAGATTGTGTGTACCGCCGATGCACTAAGTCTTCGCAAGATCACAAGCTGTCAAAACAGTTGCCCGTGTAGTTTGAACCTGATCAGGAGTACAGACTACCTCCACCGTGTCTTAATCACAAGCAGGATGAATAATCTGAGGCCCGATATCTGAGCCCAACTCTACAGGGTTAAGTAAACCGACCATCTATGGTTCAAGGTCGCCCGGAATCACCCCTTGATCCGTTTACCCTAGTTGTTTCCCATAGAATAGCCGATTACCACCGTGGTGATACAACACTTAGATCGATCGCAAAGACAAAAACAAAGGTTTCCAACACTAGCACTTGAAAATTGTTTTGTAAAATTATGTGAAGTTTGATTTTCCAATATATAACTCCCTAAACATCCATCATCTGTGACACTTAGGCACAATATAAAAGCCATCTAACTATCTAACTATGAACACACTTGAACCACCTACATCAGAGGCTAATAAACAACACTCAAGCCTATGAGATGCAGGCAAAAGGGACCAAAAACAACACTCAAGCCTATGAATCCCATTACCAACTGATGTCTAAACATTGTAATCAGATTAAGAAATTGTAAATAAAGACTGGCTCCAATGTATTATTGAAAAAAAAGCAGAGGTAGAACAATAAGCAAGAAATCATGGCTAAAATGTATACTCCAATAATGAGCACTAACAATAAGAGAGCGATCATTTATGGGGATGTGATGAAATAATCACGACGAACTTACTAGTAGGCCTTAACTGTAGTGATGAAGAATTGTGAACCATTAGAATCTGGTCCTGAATTCACCATGGCCACCATACCTGCAATAACCATAGCTTTAGAAGGGAGTAACATACCATTTGTTTTGAATCCTACTAACTTCAAGTATTGACCTGCATGTGAATGTCTGATCTTAAAGTTTTCGTCGCGAAAAACTCCACCATAGATGGACTCATTTCCTTTCCCATTGCCATAGACAATATCTCCACCTTGAATCATGAATCCAGGTATGATACGATGAAAAGGCACTCCTTTATAGTGCAACGGTTTACCACTCCGACCCTTTCCCAATTCCCCTAATTCCAAAAAAGAGAATCAAGTTAGATACAGTGAATATGAACTAAAATTCGTTCTTATTTTATCTTCTGAATGTGAGTAAGTGGGAGGTCAATGATATTTTATCTACTAGAATATGAAACATCAGATGCCTGTGCAGAGAGCTCGAACATTTTCTGCAAAGAAAACAAAGGTATTTGTTGATTAGACAAAGAATTGTAAATCAAGTAAAGAAGTCAAACAGAAGGTTGAAGGCTTACCAACAGTTTTAGGTACAACTTCACCATACAAGCCGATTACAATTCGTCTTGTAGTACAAGCAAAAGGTAAATCCTATGAGTTCATGATAAATGTATAGGATAAATATAAAAAAAAAAAAAAAAAAGACTTTAATATTCATAGAGTTTGTCTTGCATGATTCATTAGTTGAGCCAAAGGAAAGCTAATTTCATACATATATCACAATGCAAAATAGACTCCATTCCATAGAAGCAAAGGACCATACCTAATCGCTGCTTATCAATATCAACATCCAGAAATACTCTATGGGTAATTTCATGCACCTCTGGCACTGTATCTTCCTCCTGAACACAAAGTAGGTTATAGGATTCCTGTCAATTAGAAGTAACTTAATACTAAGCAAAAGTTATCACGTAAATTTTCTTTTTGAATAAGGATGTGCATCCTTCAAGAGTGGACAAGCATATCAATATAAAGTACTAAACTAGCTATAGCAACCAAAAATTCTAGAGCCAGGCACACTATCTATTATGAAGCACAAAGGTGCTAAACATATTTACATATTTAAACCAGATACATACATCTAACTAAAGTAATGGAATTCCCGCAAAAAGGTTGTTATTTGATGATCCAGGTAGATTGATTATTCATTTACTAACTAGAAGAGTAGCAAAAGACGAAGTCTTTATATCAGAGAGCCAAATATTACAAATGATGTCCGTGTAGTTAGTAATTACCAAAGCGCCAATTTAGAAAATCAAAATTTAGATACCCAAGACAGTCAACTAGCTTTGATATGCATATGTGTTGTCAAACAGCCTAACCTCTAAAAATGATTCATACGAATGAGTATCCTATTATGCTCGCGAAGTAAAACATAAACAAAGCATGGTATGTAACTTGTTTACATTGCTACTTAAAAAAAACATTGATTCTATGTTACCAATAAATGCCGAGCACATAGTAAAACAAAGTAATTCATAGCTGTACTTCTTCCGAATCAATACAGCAGGCTATGAGTCTTATTCAAAAAAAAAATTCCCTTGCTATACTTGGTTCAATTTCATTAAAACTGTAACTTCATCTCATCTTCCAACTTGACAGTGTGCTTTTAGTATAAAACATGTATAGAAAAAGATAACCGAAGTACAATCATTACTCAATGTTTTGGTTATTATATCTCTTATAAATTATTTACTATACGTCTATACTCTATACCTATTACTATACCTGATATTTGTCACTAAAAGAGTTATTCATTTGTGTTGACATGATATTAGACCAACAGTTCACTTCAGAAACCAATTTAGATACCTGCAACGGAGGCCTACTTATGTGATATATCTCCTTTATATTCCATACGGTTAAAAACCACCACCAAATGGCCTAGTGATATTAGACCATCAGTTGATGTTTTCCAGACGCGTGATATGAGATAGCAGACATCAGTCTTCGCTGCATTCTCTTTGATGGTGTTCTTCGATTGGTGATGACTCTTTTGTGATGAGTGTTTAATCAGCCTGATGTTGAAAAGAGGAAGGGGAAGGTGGTGATGGCGGCGGCGTGGTGGCAGTGGCGGTGGGTGGCGCGTGGGTGGTGTTGCGGTGAGAGTCACGAGCTAAAACGCTCCAGAAACGAAGAGGGTGCACCGATCTATCGATTTGGCTAGAAAAGTAGCTCGCTTGAAAATTTTCCGGTGGCCGGAAGGTGGCGGTGGCCGGCGATGGGGGAAAAGAGAGAGAAAAAAGTTAGTGAAATGTGGCTATTTATATATGGGTTTGAGGGCATATTTGTCATTTAACCCAAAACTAAAAAAATATTCCCACCAACCACTTGTACCTGCAAAGACAAGTGTCAAAAAAATTATGGGGTCGAGCGGTCGAGCAGTCGAGCGTGGACAAAATGGGAAAGAGATGTTACTTTTGGCTACCTCTTGAAATAGGCCAAAACTTTTGGCCTAGTTTGGGAATTATCTCTAAATTTTTTGTATAATGCCTCAATTGCCCATGATGGCCTGGACACGTGATGGCATCCTACCTATTTTAGGTTAAGATGCTATTGGTATAAAGTTTAGGAGTATTTATTAAATTTACAAAATCTTAACTACTTATAATGGGTGTATGGTCAAAGGGGAAAAACCCAAAAGTCAATCCAAATGTGAAATGTTGAAAATATGGTTTACCTATTATACCCTTGAAAACTTGAACTATGGAAAGTATTGAACTTAATATTCTATCTAAGGCAATGACTCTATGGCAATGACTGTATACACGGCTGGAAGAAAACTTGACTAAGGAAAGTATTGAATATTGTAGTAGAGACATGAATTAAGTTGAAACCGTGTATTGAATATTGTAGTAGAGACAGGAATTAAGTTGAAACCTATAAATGAGGGATATCCGAATTCATTTTCATATCTCTCACCCTCTTTCAAAAACCTAAAATACACACACTCATCTGCTATATACCAACCGCCGCCACCACTAATCGGCACCACCACTCATCTTCTATATACACACATTCACTCCACAACGCCGACCACAAGAAAACTCTCTACTGTTCTCTTCGATGCAGCCAGTCCCTTCGCTGCCACCATCCATGGTGTGTGACGATGGTGACTGAAGTGGGTGGAAATGTCGGGTCTTGGTGTGGTTGAGATATGATTTGTGTTTGGCTTTTGATCCGTAAGATATCACCATCTTACTTTTTGTGGCTCGGTTTTGTTTAGATCCATATGTGTTATGGGTTTGCTTTTTAGGGACCGCCATAGACACCGATACCACCATTAATTTGAATCAGCCACCAACACCACCAGATGTTTCTAAAACGGGTGGTGTTTGAGTTCTGGTAGATTCATTGGCATTTAGTGGTTTTGTTGGTGTTTGGTTTTGCTGGTATTTTGAGTGGTATTGAACTATATCTAATGGGTGTTGTAAGTGTAGGTTGTGGTTTGGGTGGTTCTGGTTTGTCTAGAACTGATAGAACTTGGCCGGATCTGTATGAACTTTGTAAGCATGTTTGAAAATTTAGAAGTCAAAGCATGAGGATGTGTGGAAAAAGCATGAGGATGTGTGACATGATATTGGGTTTTAACATGCAGTGTTGTGTAAGATAGTAGGAAAAGCATACAAATAAATAATAATGTGTTTTTTAACATGTTGTATTGTGTAAGGTAGTAGCTACCTGTGATTAGGGGTGTCATATGGGTCGAACCGACCCGATAAGCCTCTATCGGGTCGGGTCTATCGGGTTTCCGAAAAATAAAAATTAACCCGCAACCCGACCCGATAAGTAATCGGGTTATCGGGTTTATTGGGTTATTGGGTTAGACTGCTGCTTTGGTTTATACTGCTGCTTTATGATCATGCTGCTGTGTTATGACTGCTTGTAGCTCCACGTTACTACTGCCTCCTATCATTACTGTTGTTCGATTAATGTTTTTAAAGGCTGCTACGAGCTAAGTCATATATGGTGGAACTATGATCAACATTTGGAAGTTGAATGTGATGATTGTTTATTCAGTGAAGAGGCTCGACAAGGCAAGAAGAGAACAATTGATAGGTCGGTTGGATTTTATTCTTGTCGATGAGGATATAACACGTGAAGAGAACATGGGACGGTGTAAAGCATATTTCTATTATATTTCTCCTTCTAATAAGTCGGTGTTCCTTCAATATTTGAAGACGTTTGCATGGAGTAATGACGTGGTGTGCTTCTGTTCTTCACATGAAGTAATTGGTCGGTGTATACATTTTTTATTTCCTATGATTAAAGGGTTGGTGTTATATGGCAAATGTTCAACGCTGCATGGTACTCTTAGAAATTGGTTGGTGATTTTTTTGATTTTCGAAGCTATAATACTATACTGGTCGGTAGCAATGCTTTAGTTGAATACTTGAATAGTTAAAGATGTTTAAATCTATTAATGGGGCTTATAAGGTTTATCGGGTTAACCCGATAACAAATTAGCTAAAACCCTAACCCGACCCTATAAGGTTATCGGGTCTATCTGGTTGACCCGATAAGGTATATTGGACCCGAATCAACCCGACCCTATAAGGCCTTATCGGGTTAGGGTTCGGGTCGGGTCGGGTCGACCCATATGACACCCCAACCTGTGATATTAAAGCATACAACTGAAGGATACATGTTGTGTTGTGTAGGTAGTAGTTATTTTAAAAGAAAAGAATATAACTAAAGCAGTAGTATTTTAATTCAAAAATTACAAACTTTATTATTTGAGTTCTTTCAAATATAGTGCTTGTAGTTAAATTACAAGTATTTTATTGAAAAAGAAAGGATAGCATAAAAATGGGCACATATTTACACGAGTTGAGCTATGAGCTACAAGGACCACCGAATTGTGTAAATTGAAAGAAAAACTTACAAAATGATATAGGAGATGTAAGATTTTAAAATAACCGGAGAGCTTTTGTTTGAATTAAATAATTTTACTTTAGTAGAACTTTTTTATTTGTCCGTTTAAAAAGACATGTTCTCTTTCATTTTGAATGAGATTTATTATTTTTATTTTTATTTTTATTTTTTATTTTTGATTAAAAAGTTGCAACTTGCTTCACAGTACTTTAAAAAGAAACGAACACCGGCGCAACCGTATTTTACAGAAATTTAGTCATCGTCAGCGTTATGTCTGTACACATAAACAAACAATTGTTGCCTCTAAACCTCACGCACGGATACACAAATTAAATTTAACAATAAGCACACTAAATGATCGACGCAATCGGATTTTATCAAAACTATACAACGTTACCGCTAGGAATTCCCCAACGCTACAAATACAGATAGTTATATGTTCTTTAATACATGTTAAGAATTTTTGCTTGAGTTGAATTATCGCATGTTACGACCGTTTGCAATTACATTTGATCTTTTCACGTTTTATTTTAAACGTTACACGAAACACTTACCACAATATCGTTTATTGTTAATTGTCTGCCGCTAGAAATTTCCGTTGCTATACACGGGTACTTGGCTAGTTATTAAAAAAACATGGACACTGATAAGTATGCTTAAGTCCATCTAAAGTATTTAAAATTTGACAACTAAAGTTTATTAATTACCCTCTTTTTTTTAAGTTATTTTCTTTACAAAATCGACATACTTAATTTTATACAGTGTTGTTTTGAAGAAATTTATATGAATTTGATCAAATTAAAGCCAAAGTTAACTTTCGATTGGCCAAATAGCGGATGCTCTCTAGAAATCTCTTACTATTTATATAAGAGATTTGATAATCATAATGTCAAAAGAATTTTATTTCGTACACACTTAGAAGTTACAAGTATCGTCATCAATTTGTCACACCTAATGTCTTGCCACAAAAATATAGGTGCTATAATTTGTACCGTTGTACGTTTCTTTTCCTTTTCTTTAAAAGTGAATATTGATATAATTGTTCATATATTTTCAGCTTATCAACGTAAAAAATTTAGAAACACTTGTAAGTGAAAATATTAATTATAATTTTACATTTAAATAGTGTAGAAAAGAAAGTGAGCAAATGACATTTTGCTAAAAAAGAAATTACATATTTGCAGAGATACGGATGGCATATAAAAAAAACCAGCTATGCTACTAGTATATACGAACTCCTTTGCAGAGATATGGATATTTGCAGAGATACAAACTCCTTTGGGGATGTGTTATAACATTTTGTTATAGAAAAGATGTTTACAATACGGATATATGAATAATGAAGATTTGTTCAGGATGTTGATAGTTTTTAACATAAGGATTACCAATCCCGTCGTCAAGTCAAAATCTAAACATAAAACACTTTCTAAGCAAAAGCAATATGGTGTAAGAAAATAGCAGACTGGAGGACACCAGCAAATACGTGAATCAGGCAAATGAACATTTGGTGCTTGGGCCTACCTCAGTCTGAATCCTGCCAAAAAATAACAGTAACATGTAGAGATGAGAAACCAATCAACCATTCACCAATCTGATAGATATTTAGTGATTACAAAGAAAAAAAAAAAAAAAAAAAAAAACTTGTTTGTAAAGATGACTAACCAGTCTGGATCAATAACAGAGACAATCTGTATGAACTCATGTGTTGCTGTGGATACGTAGTTACTGAACATGACATACGAGGGCTTTTGCTCCAGTGAACTCGATGGATGCAGATGTACAATCTGCAAATTGAAATATAGAATATGAACATAACACGTTGAAAACGAGAAAAATGACATTATTTTATTGATATAGCTAGTTTAAAGAACAAGACAGAACCTTTTCCCCTTTCTTTGTGGTATAGTGCCCACAACTTTCAAGTTCGGCGACGTTAGTAAAATACCCTTGAAAAATGGCCTTTTTGACATTACTTTCGTAATCATTGGTGCAAGCATCATTATAAAGGCCCAGTTGCATTGCAACTGAAGCAATTTTTTCTTTAAGAGCTTTCCCACGATCAAGTTCTCCCTAATTAAGGTAATTTTTCTCACAGCATTTGTCATCAGAATCGCCTATCACAAGTAATGAACATATATATAACATGTATGAAAAAGAAATATCAATCATGAACAGGAAATAAACTGAACATACTCTCTTTAATGTATCCCTTGTATACATTCAACAATGTTAAGTGATCTCCACCAGCGTGTCTGAAATTCCTTCTCGCTTCGTCTACACGCTTCATTTGTTTTTTTGGTTGTTTGAAGCAGTTCGGCACTAATAAAAGATCAAAATTAAATGACAAGCTCTAATAAATGTGACACACAAACACAAAAAACAATGCAGTGTATATTTGTACCTAGAAGCATTGAAGCTACAGTTATAGCTCCATCCGAACATCCCAACACATGCCCTGCTATGACAATCACTGCAACAGCGGGCTCTAATGGGAAGTGGCATATTTTATGTCCCAATTCCGTCATCTGTCCCGATGCATCTAAAGCTCCTAATTTTGTCAAATCGGATAAGATGATTCCAGATTTGCAGAATCCGGAGGGTTTATAAACTGAAACTTCTGAACATCCTCATCTAAGACCTTTTTCACAGCAAACAGACAACGTGATGGAGCTTGCACATACCAAAAGGCGGAGATATACGCTGCTCAAGTGTTTTCCATACATCTTCAGTATACATTATGTAGCATTTCAATGGCTTATCAAAGTTGCCTCCAAGTGAGGTTCTTCGAACGCAAATTATCTTAGAGATACGAGTTCGAATAACTTCACTTGGAGGCAGCTTTGATAAGCCATTGAAATGCTACAGAATGTATACTGAAGATGTATGGAAAGCACTCGAGCAGCGTATATCCCCGCCTTTTGGTAGGTGCAAGCTCCATCACATTGTCTGTTTGCTGAAAAAGGTCTTAGATGAGGAATCTGTCGCACAATTCCTCAAGAACATTTTCGAGCACATATTGAGGAATCTGTCGCACAATTAAAAACAAAAATTTAAACAAAAGTGTTGACCTAACTAAGGATATATCAACATCTCAAGCGCTCAATTAAAGCAACAAGTATTCTCAAAAGAAAGAACAATTGCAAATACAAACAGGTTAAACTATCATGGCATTATCATTGATAAAGATGATCCAGATAGACTAACAGGTTGCTGAACCAGTTATCAACAATATCTAAAACAAACAAGTAACATCTAATACATACACTTACGCTTAACATACTAATCAAACAATCCATTTTGTAAGAATGAATTAGCAAGAAAAAAAGTATAACATATAGCCATTCCTTTTGAATTTGAACATAGTCCGTTTGACCTACAAACTCAAAACAAAACTATGTGTCCTTTCTTATAAGTTATAGCAGACGGAGAAACAATATTGACACACATAATCCAACAGCTCAACATATAGTGACCTACAAAACTAATGTTGAAGTCTCTGTTCAGTTTTCTCAATTGTTGAAGTCTCTGCACAATTCGCTCACTTTGTTTTTAGCTCTGCGCATTGAGACCCGACATTCTGTAGCTAATGTGTTAAGTGTCGTGTGTTTTCTTAAGTTTTAAAAATTCAACATCGAGATGGTTTGACAAATATATTTCCCACAGTTGGAATACCCTAATGAGTTTAACTAGTGTAATTGAGTCAACTAATACATTTAACTTGATTATCAACTAACATCTAAAACAAACATACTGCTGAAACAATAACATAGTGTTTGGTAAGTTGAAATAGAAATCGTAAATTTGTTATCTGTTTTGTGTTTTGAGTTTTGGGATTCATTACGTTACGCTAACGGCCATTTTCATTCCACGGCTACTCCCTATTTTTATTTCATTACATTCCGAGAGGCAATAACATTTTGTCATATTTCATTCCTTCACGACAAAACAACGCTAACGACCATTTTCATTCCACGGCTACTCCCTATTTCATTACTTCATTCCTTTACGACAAAACATCCAAACAACACAACAAAATAGTAACCAAACAAACCATATATAAATCATCATATATCGATTAAGAAAGAAATTCATATAAGTATTTCTTCACCTGTGTTTTCCCGACGCCATATTCGCCGGAGATAAGCCTTTTGACTGGTAATCCGATACTCTCTCCTTGGTTTTTCCATTTAACCTATTGTTTCTCCAATCAGTAGATCCCCAAAATATGATTTACTGCTATAAACCCTAGTTGTTGAATTGGGGGTGACGCATTTGATATGTTTTTTTTTAGAGTTAATTGCAAAAATCGTCCCTAACGTTTGGCCAAATTGCAGATTTAGTCCAAATACTTTAAAAGTGCATATATCGTCCCTAAATCAAACTATTTTGCAAATTTTGGTCCCTAGTTTATAACTCCGTTAAATCCTTTATTTTAATAGATTTGGTGGGAGGACAAAACCGTCTTTTTACCACTGGTCCCCTCCCTTTTAATACCCGCACCAAATCTAACTTTCAGTTGACTTTGATTAAAAAAAAACGCAAAAACCTAGATTGAAACTCTCTATATCCCTCACCTCTTTTTTTTATGCAAATCTGATCCCCAAACTTGAAAGTGATATTGAAATCCAAAAGTATGGTCACTGGAATACAAGAATGGTACTTCATAAAGGATGGGTCGACATTCAATCCACACGTAACTTATGGTAAGAACATGAAATCAAATGTATGTTATTAAATGTGGTTAAGGTGCTATTCTAATTAATGTTTTTTGCTTATTAAACAACTAAGCATCCTGAAGTGTTCTCAATGAAGGTGTTTCATGGTGGATGTTTCACCCCATCACCTAATAGGAAGTATTTTGGTGGTAAGGTCCAATACGTAGATTTGTTGGATATAGAGTCATTTAATGTTGATGTCATGCATTCCGTAGTTACAATGTTAAAATATGATCCAAGGGATATCATGTTCTATCACTTTAAGATACCCAATAAGACATTAGATTGGGGATTAAGGGCTTTGGCAAGTGATGATGATGTTAATAACCTTGCCCAATATGTTAAAGATAATAAGGTCATTGATGTTTACATTGAACATGGTGAGACTTTAGTTGAAAGTTATTACATGCCTAAATTTAAGCAGTCTGCCCAAATTAGTGAGTTGAATGACAATGCTAAAGTAGTTGTTTTAGATGAGGGGCATGTTACAGAAACACATAAAAAAGGGAAGTCCATTGGGTTGCCTAAGTGTAGAAAGAGGTTAGCTATAGAGTAGTTAGGACAAGATAATGATGGTGCAGATGGTTTAGGACAAGATAATGATGTTGCAGATGGTTTAGGACAGGATAGTGATGGTGCAGATAGTTTAGGACATGATAGTGATGGTGCAGATAGTTTAAGAAATGATAATGATGTTGCAGATGGTTTAGGACAGGATAATGCATAGGTTAATGAGCATGATAATGATGTTCCAGAAGAACTTGTAGATGAGGAACACATTATAGATTAATTAAATGTTAATATGGAAGGTTTTAGGTTCACTGTTGAATGAAATAGAAGTTGATACATTGAAACCAAAAGTAAATCTGAATGAGTCCATGAAGTACGAACGATAGCTGCTCTTGGTGGTTGACAATGGCAATTGACCATTTTGACTTACTTTTTAGATATGAATAAATTAGGGTTATGGTTTGATTTGGGGGTATTTTATTTGGGTGAAATATGGTGGTGGGGTTGGGTGGAATATAAAATACAGGTTAGATTTGGTGGGGGTATTAAAAGGGAGGGGACCAATGGTAAAAAGACTATTTTGTCCTCCTCAGAAATCTATTAAAATAAAGGATTTAACGGAGTTAGAAAGTAGGGACCAAAATTTGCAAAATAGTTTGATTTAGGGACGATGTCTGCACTTTTAAAGTATTTGGACTAAATCTGCAATTTCGCCAAACGTTAGGAACGATTTTTGCAATTAACTCTTTTTTTTTATGTCTTTATATTATAAAATGATTTTTTTAACGTCTTATTATTTGCAGAGAGGCGTTTATTTCATTTATCTGATTAAAAAAATAAAGATTTTTTATAACAACAGTCCTTAAAGAAAGTATGTTTTACTACAATTGGTTCGTAAGAAATTAAATCATTCTTTCGGGAGTGTCTCCAGCGATTATCATCTAGACATAATCATTGGTGAGTGATAACGTAACGATAAACATTATACGTTTTCGTCCGTTTTTTTACGTTTTCATCAGTTTTTATACGTTTTCGTCAGTTTTTTACGTTTTCGTCCATTTTTATACGTTTTCGTCCATTTTCATCAGTTTTCGTCCATTTTTTACGTTTTCGTCCATTTTCATACTTTTTCATCCGTTTTTATACACTTTCGTCCGTTTTTTTACGTTTTCATCCGTTTTCGTATGTTTTTTACGTTTTCATCAGTTTTTATACGTTCTCGTCAGTTTTCTTACGTTTTTGTCAGTTTTCTTACGTTTTCATCTGTTTTTATACGTTTTCATCCATTTTTTTACATTTTCATCTGTTTTCGTCCATTTTTTTACGTTTTCGTCCATTTTATACGTTTTCTTCCAATTTTATACGTTTTCGTATGTTTTTTTACGTTTTTATACATTTTCGTCCGTTTTGTTACGTTTTCATCAGTTTTTATACATTTTCGTCAGTTTTTTTTACGTATTCATCAGTTTTTATACGTTTTTGTCCTTTTTTTTACGTTTTCATCCGACCACTTTATACGTTTTCGTCTATTTTTTTACGGACGAAAATGGATGAAAACGTATATAAAAATGGATGAAAACATATAAAAATCGACGAAAATGTATAAAAACTGTTGAAAATGTAAAAAAACTGACGAAAACGTATAAATACTGACGAAAACGTATAAAAACTGATTAAATGTATAAAAACGGACGAAAACGTAAAAAAATGGACGAAAACGGATGAAAACGTATAAAAATTGACGAAATGGTATAAAAATTAATGAAAACGTAAAAAAACAGATAAAAACGTATAAAAATGGACGAAAACGTATAAAAACGGACGAAAACGTTAAAATGGAACGAAAATGGATGAAAACGTAAAAAAACGTATGAAAACGTATAAAAACGAACGAAAATGGATGAAAACATATGAAAACGTAAAAATACGGACGAAAATATACGAAAACGTACAAAAACGGATGAAAACGTATAAAACAGACGAAAACGTGCAAAACCAGATGAAAACGTACATAACGGACGGAAACTTATAAAAACGGACGAAAACGAATGAAAACGTATAAAAACAGACAAAAACTGATAAAAACATATGAAAACGTAAAAAAAGGGACAAAAATTGACTGGGAGTGATTTTTAGAATTTTAGTTAATAACCAACTTAGACTATGTGGATATAGTATTAGACCCAACTAGACTCATCAATATTAATTAATTAAAATCAGCTAAACTCATCTATACCCATCTATTAAAATCGACTAAACCCATCTAGACTCATCTCATTAAAAATATTTAACCAACTAGAACCAAAATTTAACCATGGGTCTTAAATTGCCACCTCTATTGGTGAGTGATAATGTAACGATAATCATTTGCTTAATTACAGCCTTGAAGTATGTTGTTAGCAAACCAAAAAAAAAAAACGCCTATTACTTTTTAAAACGCAAATTTTAATTTTGAAGACCGTAAAATCATACAAATAAGGGAATTGATTTGCACACTCACATTTTTCATAGACATACTCCATTATACGTATTAGACAGTTGTACTTTATAAATAAAATGTTTTAACCGGTTGTACACTGAAACTAAAATGTGCAAATAAAATGTAAAAGTGTGTCAATCACACCTCCCTACCAATAATGATACTCAAATTATGTAGCGTATTTAATAAATAGACCCTATCTTCAAACCATGTATACATTAAAAATAAGAAAATTAATAAGTATATAGTATCCAAAAAAAAAAAAAAAAAAAAAATCCTAATTTAGTAAACTAAAATTTAAAGTAATTGACTATTTATTATTAAAAAAAACTAATTGGACCAACTATGCAAAATTCAAAAGTGCATGAGTAAAAATGTTACTTAACAAAAATCAAGGGGTCTACTTCGTCATTCATATCAACTTAAACAAAACAAAAAGTTACAGAGGCGGTTAAAAATGCTTTTGACCACCAAAACAAGCCAAAACTAGTCAAACATATTTCTCATCTTCGTATATTTGACTAAAATATATATGTAAATATGTCAAAAGTTCAATATAGATTTCATATTTGTCATAAATCAAATGAATCAATCTTAACCATTTATTTTTTTTATCAAAACAAAAAATATAAACTTTCACATTTTTTTTGAAATTAAATATCTCGCAAACCGTTAATCGTTACGTGAAAAAAATCATACCTTCGCGACGAGAATTAAATTATCTTTCTATAGATATGCATTATTATATATACTTTCGACGAATTTTTTGTTTCAAAATTTTCGCCTAGAAAAATCACACGTGATTTGTAAATCACATGTGATTTGATTTTTACTAATCACGTGTGATTTTCTGGGCGAAAATTAAAAAAAAAAATCGTTGAAAGTATAGAGAAATGCATATTTATAGATAGATAATTTAATTCTCGTCGCGATGGTGTATTTTTTTGTAGCTTGAAGATTTATCGTTTGCATGATATATTGTTTTTTTTTAAAAAATGTGAAAATGGTTTTTTATTAATGTGGATGAAAAATGAATGGCTAAGATTGGTTCTTTTGATCTATGACAAATATGAGATCTATGTTGATCTCAACTCTATGTAATATAATGATAATACAGTTAAATCACGAGACTTTGTTCATTATAACTATTTAACTAATGTTAAATCTTTTTAAAATCCCAGTTACTTGAGGTATCTTTGGGGTTGTTTGTTTAAGCTTATATATGGGCTTACGAGCTTATTTGATTTCAGCTTATATTTCATAAGCTCATTCTTCCGGCTTATTTGAAGACTTGTTGTCTTATATAAGTTATTATATAAGTTTATTATATCCGGGCTTATGTAAGTTTATTATGATAAACTTATATAAGCCCACAAGTTTCCAAATAAGCCGAAAAATTGAGGCTTATGTAAGCCCACAAGTCTCCATATACAAGCCGAAAAACAAATAAGCTCACAAGCCTCGTATAAGCCTAAACAAACAGCCCTTTATAAAAAAACCAATTTCCGAATTCAGAGTCATACAAACAAAATTAAGCCTAATCAAATGATGATTTGGAGTGTGTACACTTTTGTTTGAATTTGTAATCATATCATCATCAAAGAAAAAAATATATACATTTTTTAGGTGTTTTACTTAACTATGATTTTTTTTTTCCGAAAAAGGTAAGATTTTAACTATGAAGATAGATCGATGGGGGAAAAGTTTTCCACCAAGGGTTGAGACAGGTTTTTAACAATAGATTCAGTAAATGTGAATTACATCAATTCAGGGCCAAAAGCAGAAATCTTGCAAAAGCTCGCACGCTCGGGTTTTGGAATGCTCACACATAGAACAAATCAAAATTGGTTGCGGTTACGGGGTTTTTGATAGTTACATTGATTGTGTTTTTGGTGGTTATCTCTACTTACGGATTTGGAGTGCTACACATAAAACCAGTCATAGATTCTGGAATAAAAAGCAACCACCGAGATGCTAAATTACTTGGCGGGAACTAACCAATCGTATTGCCCTCATTGTACGCAACTGCTTTTTACAATCATCATCCTCCTTTATAATAATTCTTTGCTACGTAGTTTAACGTTTGCAGTTACTGTCTATTCCTGCAGGTTCTTATACAGGCCAAATTCGAGAGTGGCAGCTCAGCAGACACAGTTTGTAGAGAATGGTACTGGACAAAGGAGTGAAATTTCCAAACTAAGGAGAACTTGAAGCAAAGAATTATGTTCATTTCATGGAACTCTTGTGCTGTTATTGTTTTTTGTGAAGCTTTTACCTATTGTGGCACAAGATTGTGTAGTATGCCCTTCTAAAATTTGTATCAATAGATCATGGAATTTTTTGAGGGCCTTGATGAATATGGAAGTAATATCATTTCTGGAGAGAGGTTTGGTGACTTATTGTTTGGTGTTTGGATGACATAAAATGACATCAACTAATGCTCTCTTTCTGCAGTAAAAAAAAAAAAAAAATATATAAAATAAAATAAAATAAAATAATGCTCTCTTCCTCCTATCTTACACCACCACCATCATGTCAGCCTGAAACCTAAAAAAAAAAAAAAAAAACCTTTTGAAAGCAAAAGAAACACATGAATGAAGTTTTGCTATATTATTTGGAGTTTATAACGATTTCTTTGGTTTGGGTCAAAATGTGAACTCGTTGACCCTTTCATGTTTTGCAAATATAAATGAAAACGTTACCGTATTTGTATCGGTTCAAAAAAACCATTTATATATTTTACTGTATTTGTTATGTTTTATCACCCTTTGTGGTACGGGTCTTCCCTTTGACACAATGTGTTTAGAGACGTTGTTAGTGATCTTATTATGAACTACTTTCTCAAAGGAGCGGAGGCGCAGATTCTGCGAGTTATTAAAAGGTCCAAGGAGTCGATGTGGTTCTTAGACACACATGACCCGGTCACATACCCATTATGCCCATCATTCAAAGAAAAAAACTTGTTTGTTTGATCATCGTCTATGTGTTTACTAGCTCTTGGTTTCGGTTTAGGTTCAGGCATTGGTTACTCATTGGCAAAGATATAAGGTTTTTGTAAATAAGCTTTACAGTGTCATGAGATCTATTTTTAATGGCTCTTGCAAATAAAAAAGAACTCATTTTCTTACACCAAAATAATCAAGATAATGCTAAATACTGTCGCACAGGAAAAGTTTATTAATGTAATTTGTTACTAGTATTTGTTTGATGATCACACTAGTCGTTGCAGATTATTACAGGGTACTTCTCGTAGCTAGGTTATATTACAGGGATAATGACCTAAAAATAATTTGACGTAGCATTTTTTCGAGTATTGTGTAGGCGATTTTTATTTTTGTTGTTGTATACATAAACTTTTAGATTTCAACCTTTGTATGTATTTTGTTAATGTGCAGTAACCGTTTTACCCTTCGCTGATAATAGGTTCGTTAAGAAATATAGGGGTAAAATCATCACAAAATACACATAGAGGTCGAAATTTAAAAGTTTGGGTATAGAATAGAAAAAAAAAAAAAAAAAAAAAAAAACAACACAATTCCTAAATGTTAGACCAAATATTATGTGATAAGACATAATCCTGTACTTCCATTTGTGAGCTGTAAATTAGTATCTCATCACTAGCACATTAATTGTGATTAGCATAATTTATGGACCATATCAATTTACCCTAGACAAGTCATCTTGTATCCCCTATATAACCAATTCTCTTGTAATGTACAAATCAAATAAAATACAATCATTCATATTCATCTTATCTCATTATCTCAACACTGAACATGGTATCAGAGCCATAACCAGCGATCCCCTAAACAAAACCTTTCATTTTTTTTATTCAGTCGCATCTTATTCAATCGTGCTGGTGGTTGGTGCGTGGTCATCAATCCACACGTCTGCATTGTGTTATTCGTGCTAGGTCACAAATTAGTTTTATTGCTTTCTGCATCAATCCACATGACTGTTTTGCCTTTCAGTCGCGTCTCAACCCTAACAAACATCTCTCCACTTGACATGACTGGTGATAGTACCATCCCAACCCTCTCCGATAAACTTTCCCTTGTCACATACCACCATCTCATTACTCGAGTACCCGTTAAGCTCGACTTAGAAAATTGGAATTATGCATCATGGGTTTACTTTTTTGAACAACTATGTCATGGATATGATGTCACGAAATATATCCATGGTACTCCCTCCACTGACACGGCAACCAGTTTCACTCCCTTATCAACAGAAGAAAAGAAAATCGACACCATAATTTTGTCCTGGATATTCACTACTCTATCTGATGACCTTCAAGCCCAGTTGGTTGTGGAACGCCCTCGCTCCACTAAAGAAGCATGGACACTCCTCACCAACATTGTTCAAGATAATAAAAGGTCCCGCACTATTGCCTTAAAATCCGAATTAAGGTCCCTTAAACTTGGGGATCTAAGCATCGATGCATATTTTAGAAAGATCGAGACAATAGCCACGGTTCTCACAAGCCTTGGCTCTCCGATTAGTAGTGAAGATATTGTCACAATTGCACTCGAGGGGCTGCCAGAAAAATATGACAACGTGTGTGGCATCATGTACCATTGAGAAACCTTTCCCGACCTCAAAACAGCCCGTTCCATGCTCACGACGAAGGAAATGCACTTAAAGTCCAAATCGCACTCCTTACATGTGGACTCGTCGTCTTCATCTTCATTGATTCTAATGGCCAATAAAGGTATTTCATGCAACCCCTCAAATCCTCAAATAAAGTCACGTAACCCATGTATTAATTTTGCTCGGGGTGCTTGTCGTTATGGGGTGGCTTGTAAATTTGTTCACGACACTAACCATAAACCTACCTATCGTCCTCCTCAACCCAACGATCAACATAGCATGGAACAAATCATGCTCAACCTTTTGGGCAAGTTAGGTCTCACGGATGCACACAAAACAAACAGTGGCAACTCACATACTACACAATCCCCTGGACCATCAGCTAACCTTACCACAAACACCCCAACCCAACCATATAATACCCCTTATACGAGCCCACCACCAGGTTTTGGATATTCATCTACCCACGACCCACCACTAGGTTTTGGACACTCCTCAGCCCACCCCGTCCCATACATCAACCCACATGCAATGTTTAACCAAACCCAAACCACCAACCCACCACACCTCACATCAGCCCACCACCCTAATCAAACCCAACTACCTTCAACAGGCCCAACAAATCCTGCTACTATTTCTCAGGCCACTCATGCACCCTCAGCCCCACCAAGTCAACCAATGGGACAAGAGACTATCCTTCCTCATGCTTTCACTGCCGGGACTCTTCATGATCCCACACTTGGCGCATGGAATATGGACACAGGTGCGAGTCTGCATCTTAATTCTTCTGTTAATAGTCTAAGTAATGTTTTTAATACATGCATGTATCCGTCTGTCTCGGTTGGTGACGGGTATTCCATTCCTGTCATCAATACGGGTCATAGCATCTTTCCAACTCCCTCGCGACCACTTCACTTAAATAATGTGCTTATCACACCCAATATTGTAAAAAATTTAATACCCGTTCACCAATTTGTTCGCGATAATAACTGTACTGTTGAATTTGATCCGTTTGGTTTTTCTGTTAAGGATT
This sequence comes from Artemisia tridentata subsp. tridentata, assembly GCA_021014915.2. Lineage (NCBI taxonomy): Eukaryota > Viridiplantae > Streptophyta > Magnoliopsida > Asterales > Asteraceae > Artemisia > Artemisia tridentata. The sequence goes on along the minus strand of CP139506.1, from coordinate 75,042,167 downwards.
TCATGACACGACGGGTGCTTCTTCGATGTGACAACACCGGGGACCTGTATCCTGTTACAGCTCCATCTCTAATTCCTCAAGCTCTCCTAGTCAGTCAACATACGTGGCATCAGCGTCTTGGACATCCAGGAAGCGAAGTGCTCTGTCGTCTCGTTTCAAATAATTTCATTTCGTGTAATAAAGAGAAGCCTCATGTGCTTTGTCATGCTTGCCAGCTTGGCAAACACACTAGACTTCCATTTGTCAGTTCAAATACTATTGTCAATGCTTGTTTCGATGTTATTCACTCCGATGTTTGGACTTCACCAATTCCCAGTATCTCGGGTTTTAAATATTATGTATTGTTTCTGTTGGGAATTAAATATTCTGAAGTTTAAGTATCGGGAAAATCTCTCAAGTGATTAAGTCTGGTAGCAGTAGAGTTAAGTCTGGTGAGTTCCAAAGTTAAGTCTGCTAGTTATTTGCCGGTTAAGTCTGGTCGTTGAAGTTGAGTCTGGTGGTTAAGTCAAGTGTTAATTCTGGTGACTAACAGAGTTAAGTCTGCTTGCTGTAGATATTAAGTCTGGTTGACTGAAAGTCAATAATACACGGTAGATAATATCTTACCCCATGTGCTCAGTCCTTATCTTATATTCTCAGAACAAGTTGTAATCTTAGATACATGTTGTATCTTAGTTACTGACATACATTAGCTATCAAGTAGCTCGATAAAGTTTGACAAGACTTAACATCATTGTAAAGATCTTCTTGGACTATAAAAGAAGATCTTAGTTTAGTTCTAATAATTAAGTGACACAAGTAACTTCAAATTGTAATAACTGTTAAGAACATAGAACAAAAACAACAATATCACAAGTCATAGAAACATAAGATTCAAGGTTGTAACCCTAGTGATAACTCAAGATCACTCGTATTATTATCTTAATAATATTGAATCGTTTGGTGATAAGCTTTCATTGTTCATTGTCATATAACAAACATAACTGTTCCATTTCCATAACCATAATAACCTTCTAAGTGTGATTAAGTAGATTCCGCATACTTAATCATATTCACTCAATATATCATATACACAAAGTTGCAAAGGTTTAACCACCTTATAGTGCGTTCGAATCCTAACAAGTGGTATCAGAGCAAGGTTGATATTATTGATTTAGAAGAAGAAGAAATAGAAATGGATGCACAAGATACTGCTACAAATGTTGCTGCAAAGTTGCCCATGATCAAACAGAATGAGTTTGAGTTATGGAGGTTGAGAATTGAGCAATATTTCATGGTTCAAGATTATGCTCTTTGGGATATCATTCTGTATGGTGATTCATTTACACTAGGTTATACAGATATTATTCTTGAAGGCAAAACTGAAAGGAGAAGAAATACTGGACCAGCTAACAATGATGAAAAGATACAGAAGAGGAATGATCAAAAGGCAAGAAACTTATTGCTTATGACCATTCCTGGTGAACAAATGCTATCCTTTAGCAAGTATCCAGATGCAAAAACTCTTTTTGAAGAGATTTGTGCATGGTTTGGTGGTAATGAAACTACCAAGAAAACACAAAAGACATTGCTAAAACAACAATTTGAAAACTTTAGTTCAAATTGCAATGAATCACTTGATAAGCTGTTCTCAAGATTACATAAGCTTGTCAGTCAGTTAGCTGTGTTGGGTGTTGAGATAGCCAAGGAAGATATCAACATGAAGTTTTTGAGAAGCCTACCTGATGAGTTCCATACTCATGTGGTTGTCTGGATGAACAAGCCAGACATTGAAACCATGAAACTCAATGATTTGTTCAACAACTTCAAAATTGTTGAATAAAGTCTAAAGAAGTCTGGAATCTATAGTACTAGTTATGGGAATGTGGCACTCTTGTCATCTCCTAGTATTAGCAAGTCAGAAGAGGTAGATGAAGATGAAGGTGTTTCTACTGCTATCTATGGTGGTCCTTCTACTAGTTCACAAAAGAATGCTGCAGGACTTGGAGATCCGGCATTCTATGTATTCATGTCTAGTCAAACTAGTGGTTCTCCTCTAACTCATGAAGATCTTGATCAGTCGGATGATAATGATTTGGAAGAGATGGACATCAAATGGCAGGTTGCTTTACTTAGGATAAGGGCTAAGAAGTTCTGGCAAAGAACTGGTAAGCAGATTACCATTGATGGTAATGAAACTGCTGGGTTTGATAAGAAGAAAGTAGAGTGTTTCAACTATCACAGGTTAGGACACTTTGCTAAAGAATGTAGAAACCCAAGGAAGCAGGATAATAGAAGCACATGGTATAGGCAAGAGAAGAAGAAGGAAGTCACAGTTGAAGAGCCAAGGGTTATGCTAGCCATAGATGGGGTTAACTATGATTGGAGCTTCATGGCTGATGAAGTGGAAGCACCAACAAATGCTGCACTGGTGGCCACTGAGACTGCTCTAATGGTCTTTTTTGATTCAGAGGTAAATTCCATAATTAAATGTACTGAATCATGCTCTGCTCTTAAAGCTTATGAAGATCTTAAAAAGAGATTTGATGATCAACTAGAACAGTTATATGATGCATTAGCCAACTTAGGTAATCATAAAAGAGGTATATCTGTTGTTGAAAAACAACTTGTACATTTTCAAGAAAATGAGTCTAAGTGTACTGATGACATGAATGCTCTCCAAAGAAAAATAGATTTTCAAGCTGATATAATTTGTTCAGAAAGAGCACCATTAGCTAAAGCCCTAAATAACAGTGAAAATGTTAAGATAACAATAAATGCTTTAGCTCATGCCTCAGATGGAGTTAATAAAATTTGGGAAGCTCAAGTAATCAATAAAGCTAAGTCTGGTTTAGGATACAAATATGTTCCTCCACCATACAAAGGTGTTCCTTCACCTCCAGGTATTGACCTAGCACACACAGGTTTTGCTGAGTTTCAAGAACCAATTATGGAATATGGTTCTAAGTCTACTGAGGGTCCTAAGATAGAAAAAGTAAGTGAGAGTTTAAATAAAACTTCATTTCCTAAGGACAAGGTGTCCTTTGTTAAGAAAGGAGATGCTATAGTTGTTGAGGATTGTACAACTGATAGTGATGAAGATGAACAGGTTATGTCTAAACCTGAAAAAGCTAAGAAAGCAGGAACAAAGGTTCCTAAAGTGGTCAAAAAGGATACTGTTAGGCCTAAATCAAACATTAAACATGTTAGGCAACCAGTTAAATATTGTGAACAATATAGATCCACTAGCAAGCCCAGAGGTAACCAAAGAAATTGGAATAACCTCAAGTCTAACCAATTAGGTGATGACTTTGCTTTTTACAACAAAGCTTGTTATACATGTGGTAGTTTTGACCATCTTGCAGCTTTCTGCAACAAATGGGTATCTGGGTATGAAAACAATAGAGTGAACTACAAAAGGCAAACACCTAAATCTCACTTTCACTCTAGTTCTAATGTTAACAGAACTAAACCCAAAATAGTCTCTGTTAAGTCTGGCTTCAATAAAGTTAATTCTGCTAGACCATATATGACTGTTTACCCAAAATCAACAGCTAAGGGTGCAAAAACATCTTACAAACATGCACCAAAGACTGTTCAAAGGCCCATTCAAACAAAAGCAGTGGTCCAAAAATAAGTTTGGAAACAAAAGGGGACAACTTCAAAGCCAGCAGTTAATTCTGCTAAGCCAGCAGTTAATTCTGCTAGGCAAGTAGTTAATTCTGGTAGGCAAGTAGTTAAGTCTGCTGCTTGGGCAAAGAGGGAAAATGCTGTTAAGGCCTCAGCATGTTGGATTCTTAAATCCAATGTTGCATCAACTATTCTCAAGAGATTAAATTACATTGATGCAAGAGGCAGATCCAAGTCAGTAATGGCTTGGGTCCCCAAAGGAAACTAATACTTCTCATTTCTGTGTAGGAACATTCAATTGATCAACAAGAGGATCAAGGATACTCAGATAGTGGATGTTCAAGGCACATGACAGGCAACAAGTCCTATCTTTCTGATTTTCAAACATTAGATGGTGGCTATGTTACCTTTGGAGGAGGTGTTGGTGGCAAAATTTCCGGTAAAGGTACCATTAAAACTGGAAATTTAGATTTTGAAGATGTGTACTATGTACAAGAGCTAAATTATAATCTTTTTAGTGTCTCACAAATGTGTGACAAAAAGAACAAAGTTCTTTTCTGTGACACTGAATGTCTTGTACTTTCTCCTGATTTTAAGATGCCTGATGAAAGTCAAGTACTTCTTAAAATTCCTAGAAAGGGCAATATGTACAGTGTTGACATGAAGAACATTGTTCCTAAAAAGGATTTAACTTGTCTTGTTGCAAAGGCCACATTGGATGAATCAATGAAATGGCATAGAAGGCTTGGTCATATTAATTTCAAAACCATAAATAAAATTGTTAAGAATGGTTTGGTAAGAGGTTTACCTCACAAAAGATTTGAAAATGATCAAACATGCATTGCTTGTCTTAAAGGCAAACAACACAAAGCCACTTGTAAGCCCAAGATTTTTAACTCTATCAATCAATCATTGTTTATGCTTCATATGGACTTATTTGGACCTGTTTCAGTAAGTAGTATAATGCATAAGAGATATTGTCTTGTTATAATTGATGACTATACCAGATTTACATGGGTTTTCTTTTTAGCTTCTAAGGATGAAACTTCTAGCATTCTTAAGACATTCATTACACAGATAGAAAACCAAGTAGACAAGAAAGTGAAAGTCATTAGATGTGATAATGGGACAGAGTTTAAGAATAGAGTTATGGATGATTTCTGCAAAGAAAAAGGTATTAGGAGAGAATTTAGTGTTGCTAGAACTCCACAACAGAATGGTGTTGTTGAGAGAAAGAATAGAACACTAATAGAAGCTGCTAGAACTATGTTAGCTGATTCTAAGCTACCTATAAGTTTTTGGGCTGAAGCAGTCAACACTGCTTGCTATGTTCAAAATAGAGTTTTAGTTGTACAGCCTCACAATAAGACATCATATGAACTTTTTAGAGGTAGAACTCCTGCAATAGTATTTCTTAGACCTTTTGGATGTCATGTGACAATTCTCAATACCTTAAACCATTTAGGAAAATTCGATGGTAAAGCAGATGAAGGATTCTTAGTTGGATATTCTCTCAATAGCAAATCTTTTAGAGTATACAACTCAAGAACTAGGATTGTAGAGGAAAACCTACATGTGGAGTTTTTGGAGAATAAATCCAATGTAGAAGGTCAAGGACCAACATGGCTATTTGATCTTGAGACTCTAACCAAATCAATGAATTATGTGCCTGTTGTTGCAGAAACTAATGATTTTTCAGGTTCACAAGCAACAGATGAGGCAAGGTTAGAAAAGGAGACAAATCAAGATTATGTGTGGATGCCAATATGGTCAAGTACAAGTGTGGAATCAACTTCAACAATTGGTGGATCTTCTTCTGGTAAAGCTAAAGAAGATGTTGAAGATGAAAGCAAAGAAATTGGAGCAAAGGAACAAGAAAATAGTTCTGCTATCAATAATGCTGCTGAAATAGACTTAACTGAAGAAGCAGAATTAACAAAGGAAGCATAATTAACAGACGATGAGGTGGATTTGAGCAATTTCCCACCAAACTATCATGTTCCACTTACACCACACACCAGAATTCACAAAGTCCACTCCCTAGAAAATGTGATAGGAGATGTACTATCAGGTGTGAAGACAAGGCAACAATTGAAGTTTTCAGACCAACAAGGGCTTCTTGATGCCCTTTATGCTTCAAAACAGCATGAGTTTTCAAACACTTGCTTGTTTGTATGTTTTCTCTCTCAAGCTGAACCAAAGAACATTCTGAAAGCCTTAGATGATTCTAGTTGGGTAGAAGCTATGCAAGAGGAGCTTCTTCAGTTCAAGATTTAGAAGGTATGGGTGCTAGTTGATTTACCTAAGGATGCAAAGGTAATTGGCACTAGATGGGTTTTCAAGAATAAAAGGGATGAAAGGGGAATAGTGATTAGGAATAAGGCTAGATTAGTAGCCCAAGGGTACACACAACAAGATGAAATAGACTATGATGAAGTTTTTGCTCCAGTAGCAAGACTTGGAGCAATTAGGCTTTTCTTAGCTTATGCTTCATTTTTAGGCTTCACAGTTTACCAAATGGATGTCAAGAGTGCATTTTTATATGGCACAATTGAAGAAGAAGTGTATGTCTCACAACCTCCATGGTTCATTGATCCTGACCATCCAGACAAAGTGTACAGAGTTGTAAAAGCTCTTTATGGCCTTCATCAGGCACCTAGAGCATGGTATGAAACACTGGCTTCCTATTTAAAAGAGAATGGATTTCAAAGAGGAAAGATTGATCAAACACTTTTTATCAAACAGCACAAGAAGGATCTTCTGTTAGTGCAGGTGTATGTGGATGACATTATCTTTGGATCTACAAGGAAGAAGATGTGTTTGGAGTTCGAGAAGCTTATGCATGATAAGTTTCAGATGAGTTCCATGGGGGAACTTGTAACACCCCCAATTTCGTGATGTGCAGCGGAATTCAGATTGGGTGTTACTTCATGGCACAACAGTTGAATAGTAGAAAACGATCATCAATTTGGTCGTTTTAAAAGATTTATCATTCGAATATCAGAGTTTACAAAACTAGGTCCCAATGGTTTCAAAATTTATTTAATAGGTTTTCGAATGATAATTTATAGCCTTCATAATTATTCGTGCTCCTCCGTGCCATCCTTGCTTATCATGGACCTGAGATAAATACATGCTAAAAGCGTCAACACAAAGGTTGGTGAGTTCATAGAGTTTGTAGTTGAAAACTGTTGATTTACAAAATCAAGAGTTTTGTGAGTAAATATTGTTGATTTCCAAAATCAAAGAGTTTGTGAGTAAATCCATAGAGTTTTCATAAAATCAGTTGATTTTCAATAGTTCCGGTTTAGGCAATAATAATTGTAACAATTACAATTATTAATAGAATAGGCGATGGGTTACGATATTATACACCCATAGTTGGTTTGTTATAAAATAGGTAGTGGGTTTGTTATATACTCATAGTTCGTTTGTTAGCCCTAACCGGGTCAACACAAAATAGTTATTGTTTGCCAAGTAGTGATTTTCTGCTATATAGTGATAACAAGTTCAAGTTTAATAAAATAGTGGCAATACTGTATCATGACTACAGTATTGTTTTCTATTGCTCTAAGTCTCATGAAACTCAACGTTTAACAGGCATCAAAAATGATGTAAAATATATAGGCCCTCGTGATGAGTATTTGCCAATAACTCATAAGTTGGTTCAAATAAAGTGCGCCTGGGTGGCTCATCCTAGCAGACCCAAACGGGGATTGTCAGTCCCAAATAGATCTATTCACAATTATTTACGTTCACTCGCAAGTGATTAAGGTTCATGATGTGAGGGACTTCGAACATGGCAATAAAGGTAAACTTAGGCAATAGTGGATCAGGTATAGCATACAGTTGAAAATCATTTGTGATCATGTTTATAGCAGGTATCTCTCCATGAGATATAAAATGTATAGATGTGATTTCATAAGTTCGTAGTAATTCGCAAGTATTACGTTTCAATAACAAGTAAGTGGTTTATCAACTGAGTTTAATGTTTAAAGTAAACTAGTAAAGTTTATATGTGAAGCGAATGTGTATCGCCTTCAAAAAGTAATTCAGAGTAGATAAAAGAGTAGTCTATGGAACTCACAGTAGTATGTAAACAGTTAAGAGTACTTATGAATAAGTATAAAACATTGTATTTGAGCATGTATCTCCCCCAAAGAGTTTATAAAACAGTAAACAAGAAAAGTGGGGCTATGAACTCACCTGGAGTGTAGTGTAGTAAGGAATATAATGGTGCCAAAGAGTGTGGCAGAATAGAGTAACATCAGCGATGTCAAGAGTAGAATGGGAAAGACTCCAATAGTCAACCTGAATAATATGGGAGTCCGAGATAAGTTTGACTTATGATGTCGGACGACAGAATGGTTTTGTGGCAAAGGTGGCTTGCGTGGTAAAAGGCTTGAAGTTCGAAGACAAGGTTATATACTATATAACTTGTCTGTTATGCATTTAAGTGTCGTTTATTATTTATATTCTCGTCATAATTTAAGTATATATATATATATATATATATATATATATATATATATATATATATATATATATATATATATAGGGGGGCTTTATTTTCAGAACCCTGTTAAGTGCGAGAACTGCGAGAACTCTTCTAGACCAATAAGATTTTTTTAAATATTAAAGATTATTATTTAATCATAAGGGTATTTTAGTAAAATACAATTTTCATATTATTTTCGAATTTTTTATTAAATCCCGTTTTCCTAAATTTTCGGATTTTTTTTTTTCTTTTTTTTTGTAATGTTACAAGAACATATATGTTTTTGTTTATTTTCTTTTGAAAAAAATTAGGTGCATGCATGTTTTTTAAATAATGTAAATTTAAATGTGTTTCTGTAATATAATTGTTTACATTTTTTATCAACCTATCAATATTTTTGTCTAACCATTATTTTTTAAGAAGTTTGAAACACAAATCAAAGAAAATAAATCATTATAAAAGAAAAAAAATAAGATTCATATACTTAAATGTTACATTCCACTTAATTACAAGAACATAAAACATAAAACACGTATGCAATAATCCTATATCTTCAAAAATCACAAATTATCTTCATGTATATTTTTGTTCATCCACTTCTCGGTCTTCAATGATATCGTCATCTTCATCAATCTGAAACAAGCATGCACAAAAACAATTAAACCATAAACAAATAAGAAATAAATAATAATCCTAACAACTATTATAACGCATATGCACAATCTTGTATAACATGTATGTTCAGAACTTGAACCAAAACTTATACTGTTTGAACTTGAACCAAAACTTGTATAACATGTATGTTCAGAACTTGAACCAAAACTTGAACCAAAACTTACACAGAAACATGTATGTTCAGAACTTACACAGAAACATGTATGTTCAGAACCAAAACTTACACAAAAACTTACACAGAAACATGTATGTTCAAAACTTATACTGTTTGAACTTGAACCAAAACTTGTATAACATGTATGTTCAGAACTTGAATCAAAACTTGAACCAAAACTTACACAGAAACATGTATGTTCAGAACTTACACAGAAACATGTATGTTCAGAACCAAAACTTACACAGAAACATGTATGTTCAAAACTTATACTGTTTGAACTTGAACCAAAACTTGTATAACATGTATGTTCAGAACTTGAACCAAAACTTGAACCAAAACTTACACAGAAACATGTATGTTCATAACTTACACAGAAACATGTACGTTTAATCCATGTATAAACACCTCGATACGCATCCTAACAATCGATTCCTAATAATCGACAACGGTCAATAACACAGATCTATTTGACTACCGCACCCTTGTATTCCATTGCAAACAAACCGTCATTCTCAGAAAATTCTTGCCATATTCACACAATCAAAAGTTGCTACAGTTACCAAGATTCTTATTGTAACTAAACCAAATCTTGAAATACAACAATCAACAACAAATCCATCTAGAGAAAAAACATTTAATAAGAACTCATCAATTCCATCAGTAGTTAGGGTGTGTTTGGGAATTGCTTATAGAAAGTGCTTATTTCCTGTTTTTATATCAAACATTCACCTTTAAGATGCTAATTGAAAACTGCTTATTTCACTTGTAAATAACCACATAAACAATCCCAATCAAATAATCACTCTCAAATCTTTTTTATCATAACACAATAAACATACAGTGCTATCAAACAATCACATAAAGTCTCAAAAATGAATTATAAAGGTACCTTGCGCTTGGAGCTTTTCTTGGAACATGAGGTTGAAACTCAACAGGCAAATCCAAGAACCCATGAAACCTATCAAACGTAACATGCGCCACGTGTCTAACATCAGTTGGCCACCCGACTTCCATACTTTCAACACCACAACTGGTAGTCTTCAAGAAAGATTTCTTAACCGAAGACAACACAATTGTCAAGAAAGTCAACCCCCTCTGGTTATCACACTCTTTACTGTTATTGTTCACATCGTTAGCTTCATCATATTCTTCTTGTTGATACGATCAACATTAATTATTTTTATTTTTTTGCTGGCTGAATAATGGATCTTGAGAGGAGAGGCGGCGGTTGGTTTTTGTGTGGGATTTTAGGTTTACAGAGAATATGAGAGAGAGAGACGTGGGTTTTTAAAATCATCAATTAATCAGGCCTTAATTTAGGAGGGTTTTCAAACATAAAATTCCTATATTGCCCTTCGAGCCAAAAAGGAAAATATTTGTACTTTTAATTAATTACATTAATGGCACAATCAATTATAGCCATTGATCAAACTCATCTAACGGTGTAAAGCGAGTTCTCGCAGTTCCCGCACTTAACAGGGTTCTGAAAATAAAGATACACTATATATATATATATATATATATATATATATATATATATATATATATATATATATATATATATATATATATATATATATATATATATAGGGAGACTTTCTTGCGAGAACCATTTTATCTGCGAGAACTGACAGAACCACCAAAAACATACATGCACGCCTTTTAAAATAAAATAAAAATACATGTAAATCATCAATAATCGTAAGTATCCACCTATGTTCTTCAATATCATCATGAACTCATCCTCTTTTTTCACAAAAACCTTACACAAGGCCGCAATATTGTCGTTGCACGCCTTATAAGAACATACATGCACACCTTCAAAGAAAAATGTTGTATTTCCAATTTCTTATCAAATTCTTTAGAACAACTATGTTTTTAAAAAAACATATATGTTGTTTTTAGAACATATGGGCAAAAATACAATTATTGAAGGCGTGCATGTATGTTTTTGGTGGTTCTTTCAGTTCTCGCAGATAAAATGGTTTTCGCAAGAAAGTCTCACTATATATATATATATATATATATATATATATATATATATATATATATATATATATATATATATATATATATATATATATAATATATATATATATATATATATATATATATATTTATAGAATTTGCTGGTAAATAATATGTTTGGATAAATATATTATTTATAGTTTACACGGGTGTAGTAGTCAAACAAAAATATGTGTTAGACAAATCTATCAAGCCGAAAGTTGTATAGATATAAGTTTTATCAAACTTATAAAAGTTTTAGGGTGTCAAGTGACAAAGTGTCAAATTTAGAGGGGTTAAAGTGGTAAAGATTTGGATAAGTTATAAACTTATAAAGTTTTTAAGAAAATTATCATTTGTTCCAGAGTGGAGGGGTTGTAAATGTAACTTTTAATATAAACGTATTAAAAGTTTTTAAGAAAATCAATAAGTGATGCAAAGTCGAGGGGCTAAAACTGTCAAATGGTGAAAGTTGGAAAAAATAATAGAAGAAATAAAACTTCAGGTGCAGGGTTCGAACCAAGGACCTACCGTTTACAAACAAACGTCACAGCCAACTGAGCTAAGGGCTCTTTGGTGTTAAACGCTTCAACTGTTTATTTATAGAGTATGTTTCGACTGTTTATTATTTGTTATAAATTTCCTTTTACGTGTAGTATGTTCAGGTTAGTTTATATCCAATATTTAGGGGGTTACGTAACATAATTTATATCGTGACATGAAATATGTCATTCGTTATTTATAGTCCCATCCCATTTTACCACTGCATGCAAAGCCACGTCGAGATGCCACATTTATTGGAGAAATAACTAACGAGATTGTAAAATAATAAAACCATGCTGGGCACGATTTGTATATTATGACAAATTTATAAGGAGTGAAATAAGAGTAGGTATAAGGATCGACTTACTATACTCAAGAAAGGGTAAATGATACACGACGTAGGTGTTTGTGATTTCCAAATAACTTGTGCCCCTCGATTCACAGTCTAACCATGTCACAAAAGTGCTCCTTGGTTTCCTTTGACCATGTATCAAGCTTGTAGTAAAATGGCTAAAGCTTATCGTTCTTGGCAGTTTTGAGGACTTAGATAGTATTGAAAATGTGAAGTGTTTCTATGTATGTGCGTATGGAAGAAAGAGAACCTCGAAGAGGTTTGTGAATTGGGAGTGCGTGTGAAGTGTGTGTGTGATCTTCTGTGGGTATACGTATATATAGGCCAAGGAGATGCAAGTTGCAAGTGAGTTGAAGTTACTTCAAGTACTCATGCATTTGTTTTGTTGTGGCATGAAGAATGGAGTGTGTAAGTAGAGTTGAGTGTGTCATAGTGGTTGAGTGTTTCAGTGATTCCAATGATGGTGATTCATAGCATGTGAATCGTCCTTGTGGTATTGAGCCGAGAGGGAAGAAACAAAAGGAGTTGATGGTGGTTCTCTTTGTTGTGCTTGGCCGGCGTTTACAACCAAAGGGAAGAGACAAAAGAATTATTGGTTTTTATGGTTCTGTCGAGTGAGATTATTGTGAAGGAAAGATAAATCAAACTAACTTGTGTGTGGCTCTCGGGTTACCTGGGCACACTTGGGTTTGACTTGGTGCTTGGCTCTTCATTTTCGACTGAAAATAGTGAGCAAGGAATTGGAAGAGTGTTGTTGGTGTGAATTTAGTGTGTATGTTCAAATGTGTGAGGGTTGTGTATGTGAGTGAGTATGTATTGCATGTGATTCGCTTATCACTAAATTCCAAGGGTTCGGTTTGGTTTGTAGTGTATGATGAAGGTGATGAGAAGGGTTTCAATACTATCTTCCTTGTGGTGGTTCGAGCAGAAGGAAAGAAAAGAATATAAGTTACACTTTGTTTGTTTTATAGTGGCATGAGAATGCATGTGAGAGTTGAGTGTTGCAGTAAGATTAGGTGTGTCATAGAGGGTATAAAGAGAGCACATGGTTATTGGCTTTTTATTGCTTGTCGATGCATGTATTCCTTATATGTACAAGTTTAGTGTGTGAATGCAATGAATGTGTGAGATTGAGTGTGTAACTAAACTTGATGATGGTTATTTTTGATATTCTTGGCTTTTAGTTGTTGTCTAAGAACTGAATTTTCACAACAATATAAAGGGTCGGTGTGGTTTTATAGCACGTGAGATTTAGAAGGATTTGATACTTGTGAATTGTTCTTGTGTAGTTTCGACCAAAGACAAGATAACAAAATGAAATTATAGTTTCTTGTGGTGGTATTAGTCGGCAGTCATGGAAAAAGGGAAGTGACAAATGGATCTTTCTTAATGTTGGTTTTTGTAGTGGTAGCTTGTCGAGCATTTCCATGTCTAACATATTTTAGTTGTGATCAAAATAAAAGTGGGAGTCGTTTGATAAGTATAGTACTTGGACAATCCTTTCTGTTAGCCAAAATATATTTTTGGCTCGAGTTGGAAGTGATACGAGACAAATAAATGAGTATATAGAAAACTTATATGAACGATACGTAGATGATGAATGAATGTTGAGAGATTTACAACGCCTTATATTGAGATGAGGTATGTCGACTGCGAGACTAGCACAAGGAAACGTGAGTTTCGTAGAGCTTGAATAGTGACGGGCTGGAAATGGTGGTCGAAGTCCAATGTTACTAGTGAGTGATTTCGTAACTTCGGAAAGTTTACTTGATCACATTTGGTTGATTGACAAACGTATAACGTTATATGTTAAATGTTTTTAAATTAAATTTTAGATTATCAATGTTCGCACGAATGAGGATGATATGAAGAAAGTGTGTACGTGGTACGACGTTTAGATTAACATAGTTGAATAAAAGCAAAAATTTAGTCCGTAAAAATGGCAAATTGAACTGTGACGATAGATTAGTCTTCGTTTACTATTCACAATTGGAAGGGAAATTTACGGGATGTTATAGTACCTACCCGTTAAACCGAATCCCGTCCCGGGATTCCAGTCTAAGGTGGATGTCAGGGTTGTTTTGCAATAAGTGGAAGTCATTGGGATGAAGACTTTAGTATGATAAGTTGTTATGAAGTTGTCTGTTGAGCAACACTCTATACGAGGTGTTGGAAAGAGTGAACGCACGAGCAAAGGATTTTAAGCGTTAGAGTCATATAAATTTCGAAAGAGATGAATTTATTGTGGTATATGAGGAAATCACTATTCTCATAGTATCGCACAACGATACAGAATCAGCGTAACCTATTGAGTATAAGCTCGTCTCAAAACATAATATGCAGAAGAAATCGATACGTATGAGTTTCAAAATATAGAGTGTTGTAGTTTTCGTGGAATGTTTGTATCAATGTTTGTAAAAGTTTAGTATCTTATTCGTGTGGTGGTATAAAGTCATAGACTCAACAAACGCACGCCAAAGCATAAAACATATTGCACATGTATACAAGGCAAATAAACAGGTAAGAATCAAATAAGCATATAAGTACATGTTGAGCAGATGGTTAAGCCTTCACCTGATATCCCCAAAATGGTATAGGTTTTATAATAAAACATGAGTTTCAACACTATACTGATTGCGTGGTTTTGTAACCTTACAACAGGTTTTACCTCTCGAGGGATCTCAAGAGGCTTACAACCCCACCAGGCAGTGTACCTGACCGATGTAGTATAGTGTAGTGGTAAGTACGGGGGATTGATCGTTCTCCACAGGGAATAGTGTTCGTTAGGTATGAAAGGCTACTCTAATTAGGTCTAAGGGTTGAGGAAGATTCTTTTTATGTTTTTATAATTTTATGAAAGCAAGTAAAATCTCGGGTTTGAAGGAGTGGGCGGAATTAGTTGCTAGTCAACTAACCCAAATGACTACGAATGCAAATAAAATAAAATAACAAAAATGAAAAGTGGTGAGAAACTTATGTGTAGAGAAATGTGTTTACTTAGATTTCCTTACTCCCTAACTATCTTTTACCGGTTAATTAGTGTGTATTAGTCGCGTGGATGACGGGTGTATTCCTTAATACCATTCGTGGGGTGGCGTACTTACTTCCCCAACTCTACAAGCTCCTACTTCACTCCTATGTCGAGCCGGCTAGGAAGCTCCTAACATGGGATCACTAGAATTCGCTTGTGCATTAAATACAACCATAAAAACCTTTAGTACGCGTTTGGTTCATGTTTCTTAAGACGTTCAAGCAAGTTACCGAATAGGAAGTTAGCCAGTTTTCTTAAGCCTAACATAGATAAACAATCATCCAATACAACTAACAACACACTAACAACCAATAATCAATAGCTAGGTTTCATTAGATCTAAGCAAACACAAGATAAAATTAGCCTAACATGTTAAACAAAAGACAAGCATAAGATAGAATCAAACAACACATAGACATATTGAATGATTAATTGATAACTTATCTTTCAATGAAACATGGAAGATCTCAAGGCAAGAAGCCCTGAAAAAGTAGCTAAAATCGTCTTAGGGTTTTATCCCAAAATTCCACACACTAAGCTCTCCCTTAATGACAAAAAATTAGAAAACTATATATAGATTTTTGGATCTGACGGCGTCACCTTATGCATTGTGACGCCGTCACCTCGCCGCTTTTAGGGTTCCCGGGTGACCTTCTTGACGCCGTCCCTCTTTAGCTCTTCAAAAATCCATTCTGGCCTATCAAGGCTTGACGCCGTCGGATCATGAACGTGACGCCGTCCCCTTATGATTTAAGCCGTGACGCCCTTGATTTAGTTAAAGCGTGACGCCGTCAGAATTCTCATGCTAACTCACTGGCCCGTCATGAGTAAATTTCACATCCCACTTTTCTTGCCAAGGCATGACGCCGTCCAGAGTAAAGTCTGACGCCGTCAAAAGTAACTTTCAGCCGATTCTTGAGACTTTGCCGTTTTCTTCACTTTAATGCTCCAAAAACGTCCAAAATGCCTCCTTTTCCAGATTTCTCCTCAAAAGTACCTAAAATGACAAAAGGAACGATTTAGGGCAATATTTGATCAAATAAATACGATTTCGGGCTTAAATGACCCCTTAAAAGCGGTACACTTTTCGCCTCATCAAATACCCTTACACTTGAGATTTGCTTGTCCTCAAGCAAATGCGCTTTTATTCTAATCAAAATACAAGTTAGGGGTCATTTAATGCAAACATAAAAGTAATTACAACAAATAATCGTTCCACTTCAATCATAATAAGCACGGAGATTATAAACTAGCACCTCACAAGTAGTGTTTAGATACTCACATCTCTCAAGTGTCATCAAAATAAATCTCATAAATGAAAACGGAAAATATCTCTCACTACCTGTCATAGCAAATAGATTACCATAGGCTTGGGAAAGGATCGAAAACCTCCTCCACTAGGCGTAAGCACCTAAGATAAACTATCAAAGAGGGCTTTTAAATGGGTTATAACGTTAGGTGTAGGGAAAAGGAAAACACGGTTTTGTTGGATACGGGATATTTTACTGGTGGCGAGTTAAAGATCTTGATCAATTACATGTACTATACAATGTTGCTAAGCCAAGACTAGACTCAATTTTTAAGCTAGAAACAAAATAACAAAATAACAAAAACATAAAGATAAGCATAAAATGAAACGGGATGGTAGTCCGTATGTTTTTTCTATTTTTCATTTTCTCATTTTTTTGTATTTTTCTTGATTTTTTCGATTTTTTTTTTTTTTTTTTTTTTTTTTTTTTTTTTTTTTTTTTTTTTTTTGACATACATTCTTGCCCTACCATCCAAAATAATACATCATAGGGGCGTTGCATTCCCCTTACACTTGAATTTTTACATAACTTTACAAATACTAATCTAATGACTCGAATTAAGATAATTGAAAAACTTGGAGTACTTTTAAAACATTTAGCACATATGGGGGTAATAAATGATGTTTTTCCCCATTACTCCATTATACTAGTACTTTACCCATGAGTCCCAATCGTCCCAAAACAATATGTACAAGGATATGACTCAACTTAGCAACCATGTAATCAACTAGATAATTAACTTGGGTTTAAACAAATGTTGTAACAATAATGCACTAAAGATGAGTGCATACAAGGTAGGCTAAGGCGATTTGGGTGTACATTTTAGTGGGGTGTAACAAATTCTTCCTTTAAGTAAGATGCTTAAAGGTCGAAACGAAAAGATAGGCTCTGAGGGGTGTACTAGGGGTATCGTGTACTAAAAATGAGTACAACGCAAAGGGTGTGGGAGAATTACTTGACCAATGTAGCCAACGTAATTATAACAAAAACACAGGTGTAAAACAATGGGTTAATCCTAATGCCTCTTATCATGTAGTAAATCTAACTACACGAATGTAGTCTCACTTGTGGCCTTGGAATGGTCCTAACGCAAGTTCTAGAATCTAAGTGCTACCGGTACACACATCATAGCATAAATGCTTTTCCTACCAATTCTAGGGGCGAACCTCACATATTTGGGGTGGAAAATTTTTTAGTGGTACGGTTTTTTGTGCTAGTCATATAACTCCTATCCGTGAGACGCTCATTAAGATCAAAGTTTCACTCCTATATGTTGTAAAAAATTTTAAATTTGGCACTAAAGTTACCCTAATCAAGTATTTCTCTCAGTTTTATTACACATCTACTATTAAACAAACAAAAATCAAGCGCAATTGTATTCTCTAAAATCGTACTTTTACCCTCCCCTTACACTTAAGATGAACATTGTCCCCAATGTTCAAATAACAAGATGTAAAAGTAAATAAGGTAAAAGAATGAAATCAAATACTCCCCTGATTCGCTCGTTGGATAGTGAAATCACACGGTTAAATCTTCTTCCAAGGAGAATGTTGAAGCTCCATGACTAATGCATCGCCATAAGCTTGATTCCATAAACATTTCCTTGTCCAAAATAACCTGTTAACCTGAGAAAACAAACACGAAAACCTGCATAACATCGCGGGATAAAATCTATATATAAGGATATAATGCTTGTGGAATGATAAATTTGCAGATTCCTGGAGATTATAAGTTGGAGATTTAATAAAAACTTTTTATGAAAACAAAACTTTCAAAAATTTCTGGAAATTAAATCTGACGCCGTCAGGTTATAACCCCTGACGCCGTCAGAAATGACCTGACAAAAATTTTCATTTTTAGTTTCCGGAAAATTTCTGGAAAAACCTTTACCTTACTTCCTGGAAATCCTGCAAAACATCATTATGACTCGATACAAGCATTTGACTCAAACAAATACTAATATGTATGCTAATTTATTATTATTACGATTCATGTTCATATGTGTTCTAATAAAACCGATTTAGATTTCCCTTACACTTATCTTTTGCAAAATACCTTTATATGTAGTTAAGACGAAGTTAAAAACAAAATAAAGCATTTTCACAAATTACTTTTGAACATGAATCAATAAGAATAAAAATTAAACACACATACGGAAACAAATAAAATCAAACAAACAAACAAATAAACACACAAAGCAAATAAAACAAATAAAGCTTGGGTTGCCTCCCAAGAAGCGCTTTTCTTTATTAACGAGTCTTGTAGCTAGACTCAAAGTCACGCACATTACGTGACTCCATCATCGGTCACGGTTCCTAGGCCATTCTCCTTCCCGGTTTTATATTCCGGTCCTAATTTCAAACAATCCTTGTAGAAACCGAATATCCTTTCCATAACATAGTCTACTCCTTTACTTCTATCCTCATCATTCCTATAGTAGACCGCTTGCTTAAGCTCCTTCTCAACATTTGACAAGTGTTGGAATTGTTCTATCTTATATGGCATTTGGTAGCTTACTTCATCGGTCTCATCCTTAAATCTAACTATCCCTAAGGAAGGTTCATAAGTCATTCTAGAGACCTCAACAAATGGTTTTCCAAAAACCACTTGAGTCAAGGATGCATCGACTATTGGGCGGATATCTTCTACAATTACAAAGTCGGTGACATAGGTGAAGTTTCCTACATAAACCGGTAATCCCTTAACTCTTCCCGTGAAGTTACTCATCCAACCCTTGTCAGGGAGCATCCTATACCCAAGTTGATTTTTCATTATCAAGTTGTAGTGGGCTCTAGTCATGATGTTTATGGGCGATCTAAGGTTGATGTAAGCTTTCCACACATGTAGATGTCCGATGTTGCATGGTATGTTGAGATTAGAAGGGTCGCCTATTTCTATGATTGGTCTACCTAGGAAGTATGGTGTCTCGGGGTCATCGAATAGGTTTGTATGATATGCACGCTCTTCCTTAGTGGGTAGCCTATTGAAGTAGTCCTCATCATCATCTACTTCTTCAATCTCACTTGTCCTAACTTCCTTATCAACCTCGACTTTCCTATCCTCATCCTTAGGTTCACTATTATCCTCATTCCTATCAATTGGTTTAATAGTGACAATGTTGACAAAGTGGACGTGTTTGGATGAAGAGGGGTCTTTTACTTGGGGTCCGCTATTTGTGTTCCTAGCGTCCTTATGTGGAGGTGATAACACTTGGTTATTGAGGGCTTTCAACAAGTTGTCAATTTTATTGGTCATCTCAGTTTGTTGTTGATTGAATTCGGTCTCGAATCTAGCTATCCGAGCTTCTTGAGATGCCATAAATTGGGAAATCAATCCTTCAAAGTTATTGGTACTACCATTGCCGGAAGGATTGTTGCTGAAAGTACGGTTCGAGTTGGAACCGCTTGATTGGAAACGATTAGGTGGGTTGGAAGAATTGGTTTGTTGAGAGTTTTGGTTTTGTTTCCACCTAAGGTTCGGGTGATTTTTCCATGAGGGGTTGTATGAATCACCATAATGGTTTGGCTCGGGTTTGAAAGTGTACCACTTGTCTCCCGCTCCGTCGGTACGCGAGGATGCGTAGTCCACAAAAGCTTGTTCGGGGAGTTCCATGCAAACACGAGTGTCGTGGGGACCACTACATAATTCACATGAGGAAGTGATTTTGTTCACTTGGCTTGAAGGTTTAGGAGCATCGTAGGATTTCATGAGAAACTTGACTTGGTCTTCAAGTTCTATGATCCTACGGTCAGAAGTGCTTGAATTGTTAGAAGGCAAAGATATTGCCTTGACCGTTTTATTCAAATCACGGGGATCACTCCAACTTTCGTTGTCATAAAGAGCAAGATCCTCTAGGAGAGCCCATGATTGTTCCGCACTTAGATCACGTAGCTTGCCACCGGCCGATTGGTCAATGGTTTGCCTCGTGGAGAGATTGATATGGTCATAGAAGATTTGGACTTGGAGCCAAAGTTCTATGCCATGGTGAGGGACTTTTTGGAGTAAGTCCTTGAATCGAGTCCATGCCTCGTAGAGAGTTTCGCCTTGACGTTGTTGGAACATCAAGATATCATTCCTTAGCTTGGTAGTTCTTCCCGGTGGGAAAAACTGAGCAAGGAAACGAGTGGTGAGATCATCCCAAGAGGTAATGGATCCTGCGGGTTGACGTTCTAGCCACTGACTAGCTTGGTCCCGCAGAGAGAATTGGAAGAGACGCAATCGGGTCGTCTCTCGAGTGGCAACATCAAGGTCTATAGAATCAACGATTTTAAGAAAGTCCTTGAGATGTTGATTAGGATCTTCAGAACGAAGTCCATGGAATGCGCATCCACTTTGCACCAACCGGATGGTGTCGGATCGCAAGGGTGTGATATTGGCTCCTTGAGTGAGCTCAATGGTGTTTCGATAGCCATGGTGGCTAGGACGGGAATACTCTCCTAAAGTACGGGCTCTAGGAGGTGGTGGTGGTTGTTGTGGTGGTGGGTTGTGGGGGTTAAGGATATTACCATCTTCCATGATGTCGGATGGTATGGTTACGAACAAAGACACGAAGAAAATAGATAGACTAAAGAAAACCTAGAAAAATAAAAATCTCACTAGAAAGGAATCTAGTGAGTAGACCTAATAGAAATAAAAATTCAACCTAAACAATAACTATTCCCCGGCGACGGCGCCAAAAACTTGATTGCGTGGTTTTGTAACCTTACAACAGGTTTTACCTCTCGAGGGATCTCAAGAGGCTTACAACCCCACCAGGCAGTGTACCTGACCGATGTAGTATAGTGTAGTGGTAAGTACGGGGGATTGATCGTTCTCCACAGGGAATAGTGTTCGTTAGGTATGAAAGGCTACTCTAATTAGGTCTAAGGGTTGAGGAAGATTCTTTTTATGTTTTTATAATTTTATGAAAGCAAGTAAAATCTCGGGTTTGAAGGAGTGGGCGGAATTAGTTGCTAGTCAACTAACCCAAATGACTACGAATGCAAATAAAATAAAATAACAAAAATGAAAAGTGGTGAGAAACTTATGTGTAGAGAAATGTGTTTACTTAGATTTCCTTACTCCCTAACTATCTTTTACCGGTTAATTAGTGTGTATTAGTCGCGTGGATGACGGGTGTATTCCTTAATACCATTCGTGGGGTGGCGTACTTACTTCCCCAACTCTACAAGCTCCTACTTCACTCCTATGTCGAGCCGGCTAGGAAGCTCCTAACATGGGATCACTAGAATTCGCTTGTGCATTAAATACAACCATAAAAACCTTTAGTACGCGTTTGGTTCATGTTTCTTAAGACGTTCAAGCAAGTTACCGAATAGGAAGTTAGCCAGTTTTCTTAAGCCTAACATAGATAAACAATCATCCAATACAACTAACAACACACTAACAACCAATAATCAATAGCTAGGTTTCATTAGATCTAAGCAAACACAAGATAAAATTAGCCTAACATGTTAAACAAAAGACAAGCATAAGATAGAATCAAACAACACATAGACATATTGAATGATTAATTGATAACTTATCTTTCAATGAAACATGGAAGATCTCAAGGCAAGAAGCCCTGAAAAAGTAGCTAAAATCGTCTTAGGGTTTTATCCCAAAATTCCACACACTAAGCTCTCCCTTAATGACAAAAAATTAGAAAACTATATATAGATTTTTGGATCTGACGGCGTCACCTTATGCATTGTGACGCCGTCACCTCGCCGCTTTTAGGGTTCCCGGGTGACCTTCTTGACGCCGTCCCTCTTTAGCTCTTCAAAAATCCATTCTGGCCTATCAAGGCTTGACGCCGTCGGATCATGAACGTGACGCCGTCCCCTTATGATTTAAGCCGTGACGCCCTTGATTTAGTTAAAGCGTGACGCCGTCAGAATTCTCATGCTAACTCACTGGCCCGTCATGAGTAAATTTCACATCCCACTTTTCTTGCCAAGGCATGACGCCGTCCAGAGTAAAGTCTGACGCCGTCAAGAGTAACTTTCAGCCGATTCTTGAGACTTTGCCGTTTTCTTCACTTTAATGCTCCAAAAACGTCCAAAATGCCTCCTTTTCCAGATTTCTCCTCAAAAGTACCTAAAATGACAAAAGGAACGATTTAGGGCAATATTTGATCAAATAAATACGATTTCGGGCTTAAATGACCCCTTAAAAGCGGTACACTTTTCGCCTCATCATATACCTTCCGTTTTAATGTTGGATTTTGATCATAAGTTGATACTAAAAGTTTTGATATGATTCGTTATTCAAAACATGTTTTGGTCCAAAAGAAAATAATCATAAGTATATATATATAAGCAGGTTCCGAATTAAGCAATAAACTGATAGACAATTCACAGAATGGACATTGGCAAGTTGTTTCATAAAAGCATATGTAAGCCGCATAAGTTAAAAAGAATGAGTTCTAACTAGTAAGCCGAAATATGTATAACCTTTTACCACATCACTTAAATAAGCATGAATCAAACAAGCACGTTTAAATAAGTCATCTTGATTCACCTATTGTTTCCATTAAATAACGATCTTATTGTTATCTAGCATTTTCTTTTAACTTAGAAATATTAATTTATTACTTAATATTTCCTTTCAACATATAACATATTATCTTCATTTGGTATTTGCCATTAAATCTTAAATATTAAGTGACAAATTTTTTTTTTTTTTTTTTTTTTTTTTTCATTTGTTAGTTAATATTTCAAATTATTTCAAATTAACTTATATATATCTACGTGTGACTAAACGTCCAATTATGATTATATTTATACGAGCTATTTCATGTTTCAAGTTCACTTTACCCTCTTTTAGTGCAGAAAAATAGCAATGAAACATACTTAAACATGCAGAAAAATCAGCATACAATACCCCTATTTAGTGCAGTTTTTTTTTTTTTTTTTTTTTTTTTTCAGCATACAAATGCCCCTATTAAGGGCAGAAAATAGCATACAGACAAATCATTTTTTGTGCAGAAAATAGCATACAAACAAGTCCTTTAACATACTGAAAAATTAGCAACAATTACACACTTTATCATGCTGAAAAATCAACAACTAATTACTCTTTACTATGCTGAAAAATCAGCATAATATCTCCATTATACATGCTGATTTTCAGCAGCAATCAAATCATTTGTTTCTTGGGGTTGTTAATTGTCGTTGGGAAACAAAAGAGAAACACGAAAGTTGGTTTGTTTTGGTTGTAGTTGAGTCCACAAAGGAACATAACCAAATAACTAGGTGGAGGTTCGTTGGAGTTTGCAGAGGTTGTTTGGAACTCGAATGGAACAAAGTACTTAGACAATATACGATTTTTGGTCTAGTTGAGGCAATTTGAGAATATGACAGTCGGGATGAGCTTTGATGATAACTTCGTCATCACATGATCAAGTAATTTGAAAAGACTTGTTACACATGATTCTTTGGTAAGTGTTTAATCGAGACGTGTAAGAATGTTGATAGATTGTTAAGAGAATTTCGCAGAAAATGACCAAAAGTAAACGGGCATGAGCCGATTAGACTAGAAATAAAACTTAAGTCTCTGGGCTTAAATAAAGTTGGGCTCGAGTTTTTATGATAAAGGTTCAATGATAAACAAGGATGCGTTGGGTTGCTGTGAGCGATGAGTCGAGAATCAATGTTTTTAAGGGTATGTTTGTTTTGGCTTTCGTGAGTCCGAAGGGTTTAACCACACGCGTTTTATTATCCCACGATACATAAAGTTATAGACGATTCTTGGCTTATATTGTTTGTGATTGTTAGAAAATCAAAATTTGTGCAAAGGAGGATGATATTATGAATGTGGGAACATGTTACGACATTTAGATTAATAACCATGTTTTGGAAATAAATGCTTCCATTGTTGCATTTACAGTGTTTGGAATGTAGTTGAGACTACTGTAGAATTTACAGTGCTTGAGGTTGAGATATAGGGACCACTGTATCACTTACAGTGTTGAAGAAAAGTAGAGGCCACTGTATTTACTTACAGTGTCTGCTAAGGAAAATAGAGACCACTAGAGTTTTGTGATAAATTCAAAGTGGTAAGACGTAAGGTTACGAAGAAATTTTGAGACCATTGTAATCACATACAATGTCTGGGAGTTTAGAGGGAGCATCGTGAAATTCACAACGTTAGAGGAATAAGTAGGACCATTGTGTGGTTCATAATGTCCTAATAGTGGATGGAATTGAGATTACAATGATTCCAAAGTTAACATAACTTGGAAAAATTCTCTTTTGGAATGACCATTGTTATTCTTTCATGGTTTGAAATTTCACACGGTTTTCAATTACAAGAATCTGTGCGGGTAACCTACCCGTTAAACAAAGAGTTTTGTTGATAACAGATTCTTATGTAGAGATATTCGGATGAGGATTCGGTGTATGTAGAGAAAGTTGCTGAACTTCAGCTTTAGGGGATGAGAAATCTTGTTTGTCCTTGTGTGAGGAATAGTGAACGCAAGCGGCTAGAATAGTAGTCTCACTGCTACTCTTCTATATATGTGCCGGATTTCACTCCTCACCACCCACATTTCTCTCACCCAACATTTACAAAATGTCTTACACCTACACCGTTCTTGTAATTATGTACGCTGCTGCAGCCGTCTTCTTGGCTTACGTCCCAGATGAAGATCTGGAGTCCCTGGCCGAGGTCATAGCGCTTCTCATAGCACTCGTGGTTTTGGCCGTCAGCGCGGATGAAATATGGGGGTAAGAGATATTATTACGATTGGGGAGTTGCTTTGGATTCGTATAATAACACCATGTATTAATGTTTTATTGCATTAATACTTGTGTATTCTTGTCGTATAGGATATTCGAGGTGTTGCACCCAGTCGTGGTGCTTGCTCTTGCGGGTGTAGTGGTGTTTTTCATTAGCATAGCGGGTCAACCGATTGACGATGTTATGCCTTTCTTAGTGATATTTGTAATGTTAGCATTACCAATGCTAATCATATCATTATGTATCAATATTTATGGTTTCTAATGAAAGTTGTGTTGTGTGTTTGATGAATTTTTGTGATTATTGGTTTCATACTCGTGTCATTACAGATACAAATAAGCCCACTTATTTATAATTCGTTATTTACATAGAGAGGCGTCCCAAACAATGTAAATATGGAATTATAAACTTATGGTTCGGCGCTTTACAATTTCTTTACTTAAATAAAAGGCATCCCAATCATTTAAATAAAGCATTGTAAACCATCCTACTTAAGAATTTCTGATGTAACACTCGTACTAATCCACAAAATAATCCATGCGCGGATTTTCCGGAACTACAAGAAGAGTACGTCACACGCATCTATAAAGGTGGGAGTAAGATAATTAATAATGGTTGGTATAGTACTCGAAATAGTGGGTGAGTATATATATATCAATATATTAGAGTGTTGGTGTAGCAAAACTATCTAGAAGTCACATGAGCGTCTGGCGGATGGTAAGCACGGAGAGCGAAAGGCTATAAAACGTTTTGTTTGTAAAAGTAGTTATAGTTCGGACCTCATTTAGACCCGTTTCTCTATAACTGTAGCTCTGATACCAATCTGTAACACCCCCAATTTCGTGATATGCAGCGGAATTCAGATTGGGTGTTACTTCATGGCACAACAGTTGAATAGTAGAAAACGATCATCAATTTGGTCGTTTTAAAAGATTTATCATTCGAATATCAGAGTTTATAAAACTAGGTCCCAATGGTTTCAAAATTTATTTAATAGGTTTTCGAATGATAATTTATAGCCTTCGTAATTATTCGTGCTCCTCCGTGCCATCCTTGCTTATCATGGACCTGAGATAAATACATGCTAAAAGCGTCAACACAAAGGTTGGTGAGTTCATAGAGTTTGTAGTTGAAAACTGTTGATTTACAAAATCAAGAGTTTTGTGAGTAAATATTGTTGATTTCCAAAATCAAAGAGTTTGTGAGTAAATCCATAGGGCTTTCATAAAATCAGTTGATTTTCAATAGTTCCGGTTTAGGCAATAATAATTGTAACAATTACAATTATTAATAGAATAGGCGATGGGTTACGATATTATACACCCATAGTTGGTTTGTTATAAAATAGGTAGTGGGTTTGTTATATACTCATAGTTCGTTTGTTAGCCCTAACCGGGTCAACACAAAATAGTTATTGTTTGCCAAGTAGTGATTTTCTGCTATATAGTGATAACAAGTTCAAGTTTAATAAAATAGTGGCAATACTGTATCATGACTACAGTATTGTTTTCTATTGCTCTAAGTCTCATGAAACTCAACGTTTAACAGGCATCAAAAATGATGTAAAATATATAGGCCCTCGTGATGAGTATTTGCCAATAACTCATAAGTTGGTTCAAATAAAGTGCGCCTGGGTGGCTCATCCTAGCAGACCCAAACGGGGATTGTCAGTCCCAAATAGATCTATTCACAATTATTTACGTTCACTCGCAAGTGATTAAGGTTCATGATGTGAGGGACTTCGAACATGGCAATAAAGGTAAACTTAGGCAATAGTGGATCAGGTATAGCATACAGTTGAAAATCATTTGTGATCATGTTTATAGCAGGTATCTCTCCATGAGATATAAAATGTATAGATGTGATTTCATAAGTTCGTAGTAATTCGCAAGTATTACGTTTCAATAACAAGTAAGTGGTTTATCAACTGAGTTTAATGTTTAAAGTAAACTAGTAAAGTTTATATGTGAAGCGAATGTGTATCGCCTTCAAAAAGTAGTTCAGAGTAGGTAAAAGAGTAGTTTATGGAACTCACAGTAGTATGTAAACAGTTAAGAGTACTTATGAATAAGTATAAAACATTGTATTTGAGCATGTATCTCCCCCAAAGAGTTTATAAAACAGTAAACAAGAAAAGTGGGGCTATGAACTCACCTGGAGTGTAGTGTAGTAAGGAATATAATGGTGCCAAAGAGTGTGGCAGAATAGAGTAACATCAGCGATGTCAAGAGTAGAATGGGAAAGACTCCAATAGTCAACCTGAATAATATGGGAGTCCGAGATAAGTTTGACTTATGATGTCGGACGACAGAATGGTTTTGTGGCAAAGGTGGCTTGCGTGGTAAAAGGCTTGTAGTTCGAAGACAAGGTTATATACTATATAACTTGTCTGTTATGCATTTAAGTATCGTTTATTATTTATATTCTCGTCATAATTTAAGTATATATATATATATATATATATATATATATATATATATATATATATATATATATATATATATATATATATATAGAATTTGCTGGTAAATAATATATTTGGATAAATATATTATTTATAGTTTACACGGGTGTAGTAGTCAAACAAAAATATGTGTTAGACAAATCTATCAAGCCGAAAGTGGTAAAGATATAAGTTTTATCAAACTTATAAAAGTTTTTGTGTGTCAAGTGACAAAGTGTCAAATTTAGAGGGGTTAAAGTGGTAAAGATTTGGATAAGTTATAAACTTATAAAGTTTTTAAGAAAATTATCATTTGTTCCAAAGTTGAGGGGTTGTAAATGTAACTTTTAATATAAACGTATTAAAAGTTTTTAAGAAAATCAATAAGTGATGCAAAGTCGAGGGGCTAAAACTGTCAAATGGTGAAAGTTGGAAAAATAATAGAAGAAATAAAACTTCAGGTGCAGGGTTCGAACCAAGGACCTACCGTTTACAAACAAACGTCACAGCCAACTGAGCTAAGGGCTCTTTGGTGTTAAACGCTTCAACTGTTTATTTATAGAGTATGTTTCGACTGTTTATTATTTGTTATAAATTTCCTTTTACGTGTAGTATGTTCAGGTTAGTTTATATCCAATATTTAGGGGGTTACGTAACATAATTTATATCGTGACATGAAATATGTCATTCGTTATTTATAGTCCCATCCCATTTTACCACTGCATGCAAAGCCACGTCGAGATGCCACATTTATTGGAGAAATAACTAACGAGATTGTAAAATAATAAAACCATGCTGGGCACGATTTGTATATTATGACAAATTTATAAGGAGTGAAATAAGAGTAGGTATAAGGATCGACTTACTATACTCAAGAAAAGGTAAATGATACACGACGTAGGTGTTTGTGATTTCCAAATAACTTGTGCCCCTCGATTCACAGTCTAACCATGTCACAAAAGTGCTCCTTGGTTTCCTTTGACCATGTATCAAGCTTGTAGTAAAATGGCTAAAGCTTATCGTTCTTGGCAGTTTTGAGGACTTAGATAGTATTGAAAATGTGAAGTGTTTCTATGTATGTACGTATGGAAGAAAGAGAACCTCGAAGAGGTTTGTGAATTGGGAGTGCGTGTGAAGTGTGTGTGTGATCTTCTGTGGGTATACGTATATATAGGCCAAGGAGATGCAAGTTGCAAGTGAGTTGAAGTTACTTCAAGTACTCATGCATTTGTTTTGTTGTGGCATGAAGAATGGAGTGTGTAAGTAGAGTTGAGTGTGTCATAGTGGTTGAGTGTTTCAGTGATTCCAATGATGGTGATTCATAGCATGTGAATCGTCCTTGTGGTATTGAGCCGAGAGGGAAGAAACAAAAGGAGTTGATGGTGGTTCTCTTTGTTGTGCTTGGCCGGCGTTTACAACCAAAGGGAAGAGACAAAAGAATTATTGGTTTTTATGGTTCTGTCGAGTGAGATTATTGTGAAGGAAAGATAAATCGAACTAACTTGTGTGTGGCTCTCGGGTTACCTGGGCACACTTGGGTTTGACTTGGTGCTTGGCTCTTCATTTTCGACTGAAAACAGTGAGCAAGGAATTGGAAGAGTGTTGTTGGTGTGAATTTAGTGTGTATGTTCAAATGTGTGAGGGTTGTGTACGTGAGTGAGTATGTATTGCATGTGATTCGCTTATCACTAAATTCCAAGGGTTCGGTTTGGTTTGTAGTGTATGATGAAGGTGATGAGAAGGGTTTCAATACTATCTTCCTTGTGGTGGTTCGAGCAGAAGGAAAGAAAAGAATATAAGTTACACTTTGTTTGTTTTATAGTGGCATGAGAATGCATGTGAGAGTTGAGTGTTGCAGTAAGATTAGGTGTGTCATAGAGGGTATAAAGAGAGCACATGGTTATTGGCTTTTTATTGCTTGTCGATGCATGTATTCCTTATATGTACAAGTTTAGTGTGTGAATGCAATGAATGTGTGAGATTGAGTGTGTAACTAAACTTGATGATGGTTATTTTTGATATTCTTGGCTTTTAGTTGTTGTCTAAGAACTGAATTTTCACAACAATATAAAGGGTCGGTGTGGTTTTATAGCACGTGAGATTTAGAAGGATTTGATACTTGTGAATTGTTATTGTGTAGTTTCGACCAAAGACAAGATAACAAAATGAAATTATAGTTTCTTGTGGTGGTATTAGTCGGCAGTCATGGAAAAAGGGAAGTGACAAATGGATCTTTCTTAATGTTGGTTT
Organism: Artemisia tridentata subsp. tridentata; assembly: GCA_021014915.2. Lineage (NCBI taxonomy): Eukaryota > Viridiplantae > Streptophyta > Magnoliopsida > Asterales > Asteraceae > Artemisia > Artemisia tridentata. Next base: position 75,012,571 of record CP139506.1, on the reverse strand, counting down.
TTGTAGTGGTAGCTTGTCGAGCATTTCCATGTCTAACATATTTTAGTTGTGATCAAAATAAAAGTGGGAGTCGTTTGATAAGTATAGTACTTGGACAATCCTTTCTGTTAGCCAAAATATATTTTTGGCTCGAGTTGGAAGTGATACGAGACAAATAAATGAGTATATAGAAAACTTATATGAACGATACGTAGATGATGAATGAATGTTGAGAGATTTACAACGCCTTATATTGAGATGAGGTATGTCGACTGCGAGACTAGCACAAGGAAACGTGAGTTTCGTAGAGCTTGAATAGTGACGGGCTGGAAATGGTGGTCGAAGTCCAATGTTACTAGTGAGTGATTTCGTAACTTCGGAAAGTTTACTTGATCACATTTGGTTGATTGACAAACGTATAACGTTATATGTTAAATGTTTTTAAATTAAATTTTAGATTATCAATGTTCGCACGAATGAGGATGATATGAAGAAAGTGTGTACGTGGTACGACGTTTAGATTAACATAGTTGAATAAAAGCAAAAATTTAGTCCGTAAAAATGGCAAATTGAACTGTGACGATAGATTAGTCTTCGTTTACTATTCACAATTGGAAGGGAAATTTACGGGATGTTATAGAACTTACATTCTTTTTGGGTTTGCAAGTTAAACAGTCATATGAAGGCATATTTATTAGTCAAGATAAATATGTTGCTGAGATACTTAGGAAGTTCAACTTTGCTGATTCAAAAATGGCAAGCACAACAATGGATTCTGAGAAACAACTTCCAAAAGATTTAGATGGAGAAAATGTGGATGTACACACATACAGATCTATGATAGGATCTTTGATGTATCTCACATCATCAAGACCTGACATCATGTTCTCTGTTTGTGCTTGTGCAAGATTTCAAGTAACTCCAAAGGTTTCTCATTTAACAGCAGTCAAGAGGATTTTTAGATATCTCAAGGGTCAACCTAGGTTGGGTCTATGGTATTCAAGGGAATCACCTTTTGACTTGGTAGCATTTTCGGATAGTGATTATGCTGGTGCTAGCTTGGACAGAAAGTCAACAACTGGAGGATGTCAATTCCTTAGGTGTAGACTTATCTCATGGCAGTGTAAGAAGCAAACAATTGTGGCTAATTCAACAACTGAAGCTGAATATGTAGCTGCTGCAAGTTGCTGTGCTCAAGTCCTATGGCTTCAAAACCAACTTCTTGACTATGAGTACAATTTTATGAACACTGTCATTCATATTGATAATAGTAGTACAATTTGTATTATTAAAAATCCAGTACAACATTCTAAAACAAAACACATTAAAATTAGACATCACTTTATAAGAGACTGCTATGAGAAAAGATTAATTCAAGTTCTTAAAATTGCTTCAGAATACAACTTTGCAGATCTGCTAACAAAAGCTTTTGATGTTGGAAGATTTCAGTACTTGGTAGCAAGTATTGGAATGCTTAATCTTTGAATTTTTCAATCTAATGTGTTTTTGTATATAATTTTTTGTTTGTACTGCTAGCTTTGTTAGTTAATACTGCTATTACAAAAGTTTGTGCTGCTAGTACAAATTTAAATTGTGTTGTTCATACAGTTAGTTCTATGCTTATTCTAATGCAAGAAAAGTACTTTGTACATTGTTCTTTTGGTTTTAGACTAACTATTTCAGGTATGATCATTTGAGCACAAAGGAAATTTCAAGTGAAATGGAAGCAGCAGAGTGTGTTCTAGTTGCTGCCATAACAGGTTTATGATGGACTGAGTTTGGGAATTCTTAACAAAGGTTCACACCTAAGTTAATTAATTCTTTAAAACATCTTTCTTGAAACCTGGTTATCATATTTCACATTGAATTGATGACTTAGTTGATCAGAAAGTAACTGATTCAACTCACTTTCTATCATTTTATACTTTTAAGTATAATGAGCAAGTCTAAGGACATCTGATAGAAAGAACAGCTAGTAAAAGTGAATCTAACACTTGTGTTAGAGGCAACAATTGCTATGAGCTGGAAACCCTGTCAAGAAAGCCTTTTGAATAGGTTTATCTTTACACAGGCAGTTATTTATAACTGAAAACATTGGTTCTCACACAACCAGAGGTTGCTTTAAACCGAAATTTTGATTAAGTGTCTGTTATACACTTAATCCCTTCAAAATGGTTGAAAGCAGTATGATTTTTCATAATAAAATCATATGCATACTGCTAAAAGTCAAAAAAAATTCTTAAAAGGATTTTTGGAATAAAAATGACTCAGAAAACCATCAAATGATGGATTATGAGTTATTGCCCCATGAATCACCTCTCATAGGAGTTAACACACCTAGAAGTGATGAGGGCAGCAAATTAAACTTTTAAGGAATTGATGGCTACATGTACAACATTGTCTGATAACAAGTTTTAATTGATAGCTCAGATGATGGGGAGAGAAATATTTTGGTACATTGTGAGAGATCTTCCAAATAGGGGAGGAAATGTTATTTGCATCTCAGGGGAGGAAACATCTCAGGGGAGGAAATAAAGCCCAAGGAAGTTTAACCAATGAAAGGGAGGAAAAGACAAGAGCATACAAGATGATGACATGGAAGTTGAAAATGACAAGAATAGAGCTGATTCTGGAGTATTATATATATTCAGAAGGGATGAAGCATTCCAAAGGAGAAATTTCTATCTAGGTCAAACGAAGAAAGCTTTCAGTTTCAATTTCAGTTCACTACGTTTGTTCATCACTTGCAAAGGCATGCTGATAGATGATTTCACTTGTTGAAACAAGCATCCAAGATACACAGCACCATTGCCTCTTATAATTCCTCCATCCAAGGAAATTGCACCATCTTTTAGGCCAATGAATGAAGCCTGAAGATGTGTATTGATAAAGTCAAAGATCAGAAAGCAGATGAGTTACTGAGTTAGATATTAACCTTTCAGAATAGAAGAAAGTTCAGTCCAAGGGTCTGACTATGAAGTGTTTGAAAGATCTTCACAATTCCTCATTTAATTCAGAAAACATGTTGAAATGGATTCACATGTTTAGGGGAGGATTGTTGGGAATTAAATATTCTGAAGTTTAAGTATCGGGAAAATCTCTCAAGTGATTAAGTTTGGTAGCAGTAGAGTTAAGTCTGGTGAGGTCCAAAGTTAAGTCTACTAGTTATCTGCCGGTTAAGTCTGGTCGTTGAAGTTAAGTCTGGTGGTTAAGTCAAGTGTTAATTCTGGTGACTAACAGAGTTAAGTTTGCTTGCTGAAGATATTAAGTCTGGTTGACTGAAAGTCAATAATACACGGTAGATAATATCTTACCCCATGTGCTCAGTCCTTATCTTATATTCTCAGAACAAGTTGTAATCTTAGATACATGTTGTATCTTAGTTACTGACATACATTAGCTATCAAGTAGCTCAATAAAGTTTGACAAGACTTAACATCATTGTAAAGATCTTCTTGGACTATAAAAGAAGATCTTAGTTTAGTTCTAATAATTAAGTGACACAAGTAACTTCAAATTGTAATAACTGTTAAGAACATAGAACAAAAACAACAATATCACAAGTCATAGAAACATAAGATTCAAGGTTGTAACCCTAGTGATAACTCAAGATCACTCGTATTATTATCTTAATAATATTGAATCGTTTGGTGATAAGCTTTCATTGTTCATTGTCATATAACAAACATAACTGTTCCATTTCCATAACCATAATAACCTTCTAAGTGTGATTAAGTAGATTCTGCATACTTAATCATATTCACTCAATATATCATATACACAAAGTTGCAAAGGTTTAACCACCTTATAGTCTGTTCGAATCCTAACAGTTTCTTGATCATTTTTCTCATTTTGTTTGGGTTTATCCGTTGCTTAACAATCTGATGTTTTGTCTAAACTTGTATTATTCCGTAAATATGTGCACACTCAATTTAAATGTGAAATTAAATCTTTCCAGTGTGACCATGGCGGTGAATTTGACAACCATGCCCTACATAAACTATTTGCCGACAATGGCATTCAGTTCCGTTTCTCTTGCCCCAAAACATCTCAACAAAATGGCAAGTCCGAAAGGATGATTCGCACTATTAACAACTTTATTCGAACCTTACTTTTCCAAGCCAACCTCCCCCCAACCTTTTGGGTTGAAGCTCTGAACATGGCTGTACACTTAATTAACATCTTACCCTCTACAGCTATCACTAACGAAATCCCCTATACCCGGATGTTTGGACAAAACCCAGATTATAGCCTTATACGCACCTTTAGCTGCTTATGTTATCCCCACTTATATCCTAATCACAAACTTGGCCCACGCGCCACACCTGCCATCTATTTGGGACAAGCTTCCAACCACCGTAGGTATCGGTGTTTAGAATTAAACACCGATAAAATCATCATTTCTCGTCATGTCACATTTGATGAAACTGTCTTTCCGTATGCCACCTTTAAACCAACATCAGCACCCACCTACAGTTTTTTGGATGACTCACCTGATATAAATCCCCAAGTCATTCCATCCAACCCCACTATACCCCATCCAACAAATGAACCAACAACACCAATTACCACCAGTCCCAATACACTCAATCATGACACACCCCACGACCCATCACCATCCCCACCCACCGCCCAACCACATAACCCAACTCCATCTCCACCCGTAAATCCTCACCCACACATTATCCCAGATCCTTCTCAAAACCCAAATCCTGTCTCAATTCATCCAATGGTCACACGATATCGTGTCGGGACTAACCGTCTGTCTCTCATTTACCAAAAACTTATCGTGAAGCATTTTCTGATCTAAATTGGCAAAATGCTATGAGGGATGAATACAATGCACTCATTAAGAACAAAACTTGGACTCTTGTGCCTCGACCTACAGACACCAACATTATTCGCTGTATGTGGCTTTTTCGCCACAAGTATTTGGCTGATGGTACTCTTAGTCACTACAAGGCTCGACTTGTGGCCAATGGTAGTAATCAATTAGAAGGGGTTGATGTAGATGAGACGTTTAGTCTGGTGGTTAAACCGGGCACTATACGAACTGTCCTAAGTCTAGCTACTTCTCAACACTGTCCGATTCACCAGCTTGATGTCAAGAATGTTTTCTTACATGGAGATTTGACTGAGACTGTTTATATGCATCAGCCTTTGGGATTTTGTGACCCTGTGCATCCTGATTATGTGTGTTTATTGCAGCGATCTCTATATGGGCTCAAGCAGGCTCCTAGAGCCTGGTTTAAGCGATTTGCATCTTACATCACTCGGGTTGGTTTTTCTCATAGTCGTTGTGACTCTTCATTATTTATATACAGACAGGGGACGGATACTGCCTATCTATTATTATATGTGGATGATATTGTTCTCACAGCTTCTTCTGAGAGCTTGGTACAGCGGATTATTAGTTCCTTACATCAGGAGTTTGCTATGACCGATCTAGGCCCCCTTAACTACTTTCTGGGTATATCTGTCTCTCGAGATTCTACAGGGTTGTTTTTATCTCAGAAGCAATATGCTCTTGAGGTTTTGGAGAGAGCTCATATGGTTAATTGTAATCCCAGTCGGACTCCTGTTGACACTGAGTCCAAACTGGGGTATGATGGTGTCACAACTCGCAATTTCAGGTCCTTTTTCAAGCTTCGAAATTTCACTATTCATCTAGGGAATTTACTATTCATATGTTACTATTCATCATTCACTATTCATCATTTTTGAAGTCAGTTTGAGACTTTGAGATGTTTCAAAGAATTTTACTATTCATTAAACATTATTCATTCCCGGAGAAAAATCACTATTCATGGTTATCGTTCATCCTTTCGTAAACTAGGTTTACGGGTATTTAAATAGGCGTAACCAGTATGGTTTAGCTGCGTATTCATGCATCATCAGTAAGGACACGTCATATAGACTAGAGTATCCTACATATCATCAGTAACATCATCATCATATTAGGTCATGCACGGGTTTGTGTGATTTTCATAAACGTATGTTTAATTATTTTATAAACGTTACCACTCAGTCATTACTACGAATAATATACCCGATACACCCGACAGTGATCATAATACATTTTCAAACTCACTATAATGATATAGAAATTTCATTATTTATTTACCCAGTGTTTTTAAATCGTTTGCTATATTTTTCGTTAAAAGCTCATAACACCGTCGATTTGCGAAATTTCAACCCGATAATTATTCTAAAACCCGATTCTTGCAAGGAATATGATTTTACAATTTTTAAAACTTCGTCATATTTTATTTTATCTCGTCACGATTTATTTCTAGATAACTCGGTACCCGGTAACACCCAATGCACAAATTAAACTAACTAATCCTTACACTTAGGGGACAAGAACATTAATGAGTACACAAAACTCTTTTCTTGCCCTTGTTGCCGCCCCCTAGCCCCCCTAGGTCCATGTGATACTTGAGTAGTTTGGCAAAAATTAATACTAACAATATATATTTCATTTTCACTTCATTTCATCACCTAAACACTTCAAATAACTAACAAAATCCTCCCATCTCCCTCACCATTCTTGAGGTTCGGCCAACATCAAAGAGAAAGCAATAATCCATCAATTTTTCAAGATCAAATGATAATCTAGCCCCATTTGTAGTTCTAGTTAGGATTTTGAATTAAAAATCCCAAGAATACATACACATTTACTTCCAAACATCATCAAATCATCAAGTAAGTTGCAAGTAAACTTTTCAATCTTTTCATACTTTCATTTGATGTATTTTGTTGTGCTAGCAACTAATCATGTAATGTACATATGTTAAACATACCACTCAAAGCTTAATCTTTCACTATAAACATAGATCTATGGATTTTAGTTGTATCCTCATGAATCCCACCATTGTTGGAGATGTTTAGGACCCCATGACACCCTAAGAAGGTGTATGGTAGGATTAGATTAGTTGTGGTATTGATTGGAAGTGGTTTGATCAAGCCTTGAACTAGAAAATGTGTTTTTGACAACAATAGAAGTAGGTTCTGTCCAAAATCGTGGGATCTGGAAAACTCAGTAGCTCAGGGGATATTTTGGCTTAAATATTGAGAAAGTAATTTCAAAAACGAAACTGTGGCCGCTTGAATGACTAAAAACCGACTTACGACAAGAAAGTTATGATTTTTCTAAGTTTAGCGATGAAAAACTAATTTCTGAAAATATTGCGTGCTGTTTGCCGAGATTCAACGGACAAAACGAGGTGTTAGACGTAATCTAGATGACCCGACCTTCTGAAATTATGTTAGTTCATGTTAATACGAAGCCGTGGATATAAAGAATGTAGAAAACGAGCTTATAACGACCGATATACACGCGTTTGAAGCCGACGATTCACAAACTATTTTTGACAGCACTAATAGAAAGTATTCTAAGTGTAAAAACTAGTATTTTTGCAAGACACTACATTGACAGCCGATTTTCTAATTAATCAAGTCGCGTATGATCAAAAGCTAAATGAAACGACATTTAGATGTTGTTACAAGGTTTTCAAAAACGTCAAGCTTATGTCCTAACACTCAACGTACAATATTTCGCGACTAGTTTTGCGAGGCCATTTGGGCATATTTTCAAGTTGTGAAAAATAGTAAACCACGACGAAAACACTCTATTTGCCAATTAACCACCAAACAAGGATTGGGGGTATTGTTTCAACATATTTACTCGAAAAGTGTTTATTAACTTAACAAGACGTCAAAAATGTATTTTTCGACGATAAATGTTATTTTCAAATTTCACGAGTGGTATCGATAACATACGTATTTGCATGTGTAGCATCATCTCATTGCTTACATTAGATCCTATCATTCATATTAGGTTGCGGTTAGAGATCGTGCCTCATTTCAGTGTATCCACTTTTGTCATCGTAGCTATTGCATCAGGTGAGTTCCATAGCCCCTACCTTTATACGTTTTGGGGGAGAATACATGCTCAATTATTTTCATTTACCTTCACAAGCAATTTAATCTTTTAAGGATTACCGTGAGTTTTCATAGCCCCTACTCTTGTGATACTTGTTTATTAACCGTTTTGGGGGAGAATACATGCTTGCTTTCATCTAAATGTATGCTTGAGTTACTTGAACATGCCACTTGTTTAGTCAAACCATTATTGGCTCTGCTTATGAATTTGTTATTCATTCAAATGTATTGTATATTCACTCTTATCACACTTAATTCTTTTTACCCATGGACCCAAGCACTTTAAACATTTATGCCTGCTTAACCGAATGAACCGGCACCAACACTATGTACATACATGACAGAATGAATGGGTCACATAACTGAATGAACGGGTCACATGACAGAATGAATGGGTCACATGAAAAAATGAACGGGTCACATGACAGAATGAATGGGTCACATGACAGAATGAACGGGTCACATGACAGAATGAACGGGTCACATGTCAGAATGAACGGGTCACATAACCAAATGAATTGGTCACGTAACCGATTGTACTGATCGAACTAAATGTATTTTAAATCATGGTCCACATATTACTTTTGTTCACTCAAACCAAATCTTATTTGGCAGTGGGTTGTAAACACACATGTTGCAAGTCTTGTATGGGCGGGACTTGGGACTGAGTGGATTTACAATGCCTTTGCTGGGAAATCATTTTCAAATGCTTACATTGTACACTAAACTCTATGAACTCACCAACCTCGTGTTGACACTTTTAGCATGTATTTTCAGGTATAAAGCAATAGTACGCTGCTGGAGGCTTTTGGCAGGGCATGACATGGTCATAGAATACTCTGATATTCATTTGGGGACCACTTAACCTGTTTATGGGCTTATTTCCGCACTATTTTTAACAATTTAAATTTAACACTTTTGCTAATGAATTTCATTCTAAATGATTGAGGTAAAAACCGTTCTTCGTACTTGTGTTGTGATACCAATTGAGTAGCACCCCAGCGACATGTATGCTTCCGCTGGACCCGAATTCTGGGGGTGTTACAGATTGGTATCAGAACCTTGGCTATGGAGAACTGGGTGATTTTAAAACCTAGTGTCACACCTCGCCAAGGCGGAAACGCGAGTGGAACTTCATGGATATCATCACAACATATGGTGTCTAAATAGAAAATTACTACATGCACATAAATAGAGCAAAGTACAGACACAAAGTGTCGTAACGATACCCCAAAAGAGGATAACCAAAACAAATCTCCAAAGGTATCCTCAATAAAATATAAAGTGCTAGTCGAAAGACATTAAAATATCACAATCAAAATTCAATTTATTCAAATCAAAACATAAAGATAAATCATCCTTAAATGCAACTAAGTCTCGTTTAGTCGCTTCCCTTAACCTTAGCCTTAGAATGCTCACCTGAAAATGATGCTTAAAAACGTCAACATAATGTTGGTGAGGTTCATAGGTTTAAGACACACAATATATCTCAAGCAACCAGTTCAATGTGATTATAAAACATAGCAGGATAGTAAAAATAGTTATTATACAACTAGCATGTAATCGCAACCAACTAACCAGCAAACGGGACATAAGGGACGGAACGTGCCCACGATCCAAATATCAATATCCAACATCAATTTGGGACGGAACGCGCCCACGATCCAAGTTCACAATAATGGGTAATCATTACCCTCTTATCAGACCACACAGAATAATAGTGAGTAGAGCTACTACTCTCCAATTGGATAATGGGAGCATAGCTACCCTCCAAATGGACCATACAGAATCACCACACGATAATCTCATAACATGTAGTACACGTATAATAACACTTACAAGTCCATGCATTTTACGACCACATAATCACAGTAACTCAAAAATAGTTCAACACAAGCATCATTCCCATCTCAAGTTAAAACAAAGTAAAAATAGGACTATAAAACTCACCTCAAACTTTGCAGCTTCCAAATTATCAATCACAAATCTATACAACAAAATAAGATCACATTACACGCGACCAAGCTAAAAGCTATAGTCCATGTAACACACATATGATGGATGTCTAAGGTTCATGTAAACCACCATGGATCACCTAGACTCCATACTAACCACTACCAAACACTTACACTCACTAAATCCCTTGCATATACTTTTTCAGAATACGCAGATTTTTGGGGTACTTTTACCCACATAAAATCATGACAAAATAAACTCCACAACTCACACCAAAAATTCACCATGGTCCTTCATGAGCATACAAGCTTCTCCCAGAAGGCCATGCACTAAAAACACACACAAGTACTCTTTGAAAAATCAAACATGAAAACTATCCAGATTCGGATCTGAACGCACACCAAAATGTTTTGACCCAACAACCATACTTGCACAACTTATTATCGGCTAATTTTCGCGTGGAAGTCAAAGAGAATATAGAACTCAATTTTTTCAGAAGGGCTAACCCAAATTACACTTTTTACCTCAATACTTTTAACCTAAATCTGTCCCGGTTTAACTGTTTTGACACCTTTACTTGCAAAAATCATTAGACTGACTTCCCGACCTCGAAATCAATCGTGGCCGGACTTTTTGGAAAGCTCTTTCTCTGAACTACAATTTAGACTCAAGAATCATCAATTAACTCATCTCCATCTATTAAATATCTTCGTATCTTTACAGCACTATGAATTTGTCCAAACCCTAACTCAATAATTAACATGTTTTATACCCTAATCTCTTCACCAATCATCATAATATTACTAATTATTGATCCTAACATGTTGTATATTATTAATTTACAGAATTAAACATAAACCCTAGATCCATCATAACTTGTATTACATGAATCAAATCAATAATTAAAGGAATTAGGGATTACTAGACATACCTTAAGCTCGTTTTCTTCACAATAATGAAAACCCTAATTTTTCCTTCTTGTTTCCCCTTGGTTTGGCCGAAATTCTCAAAAGGGAGGGTTGGGGTGTTTTGGTTTCGTATTTTAAATACCATAATGAACATTCTAGATTACCCTTATAATTGGTAAGTGTATTTGGACTAAAATTTGGTTTCCTTTTTCCCCTAAAACCCTATAATCGGCCGCCCCTTTATTTATATATATATTTTTTATTTTTTTTATCAATATTAATTATTACACTTAAAACCTTGTATTTTCGTTATTTTATAAGAACCCATACGAAACCTAACGTCTTACGCGATAAACTTTCGGTTTTTCGAAAACTCGGAAAAATTATCATTTTCAAAACAAAGTTCCCAAAAATAGAATTTCACACTCTCTATAAATATAACCCCATAAAACAAACTCCACGTAACTTACTAACGCTCAAATACTTGAACGAAGACTTGTTACGCAAAAACCACAAAACACCAAAACTACACAAGTCATTTCTACACCACCAAGGTAATCAAAATGAACTTATCCCAAAATCAATACTACTCAACTCACAACCATAAAATCTCACAAAGGGATTTAGTGCCAAAGCACACGTATATCACACATATGCCACATAAAACACTTAAGTCACACCAAGCAAAAGTTAAATAGATCGAAACTAATAGTTAGACTCACCAGCTAAAATCACGGTTGTTACACCTAGACTATAGCTACTTACATGAAAACTTAACCCTATGACCGCCACGTGCCTGCCTGCCAAGATGATGCCTCATTTGTGGTTTGTTGCTGACATATGTGATGAGATTTGTATCTCATTATCAGATATATTATACTTACTTATTCTCGTTGATTTCTATAGTTGTCTTTCATATAAGCATACTCACATATCATACACGTCACAGCGTTACGCCTTTTCCTTACGTAGTCTCATCATTGAACCTCGAGTTTGATCACTTGCCTTAGTCCTTGAAACGTCATTTAAATGTGAAGGACATAGTATTAGTATAACTGAGCTGAGTATTTCAAAATTCATTGAACCTCAGTGGAATATAGACTGGTCATCTATATTCGACCAGGGACAGTGGGACATAGCCTGACCACTTATGTCCGACTCAGAGATGAATTTTGCAATACTGGGAATAGTTATAATAAAATTATGTCCAGGTTGATTCTCTACTCGATTTCTAAAAGGTTTCAAAATTCATATGTGTGTATTCAATCGTTGCAAGAACATTCACATCTGCATCACCTCGTGAACCACCGCCTAGAAGCACGCCAGCTAACCGTAACACGACCTCAAGCTTTCATTTTATGGCAAGCCACATTATGGCACCTACTTTTAGGAAACGTCTTATTTACGTTTCACTCTCCTTTTCTTGTTTTGAAGAGTTATGCCACCCAAGAGATCTACTTCAACGATGACACCAGCTGAGATCAGGAAGCTTGTTGCCGACAGTGTTGAGGCAGCACTAGTAGCCGAAAGAGCAGTCGTAGCCGCTGCTACTGAAGCCGCTTCTCGGGCAAAAATAGCAGAAGCTGCAGGACAAGCGGAAAATGGTACTAATGGGCGTAAATGTACGTACAAGGACTTTAAAAGTGGTGATCCCAGAAAATTCAAGGGCACTGAAGGAGCTACTGCCATAATCCGATGGTTTGAAAAGATAGAATCTGTATTCCTTCTATGCAACTGTCCAGAGGACAGCAAGGTAAAGTTTGCAACTAGCACACTAATTGACGAAGCAATGTCGTGGTGGAACTCTTATGCCCAGCCCATCCGTATGGAAAATGCTCGCAAGCTCTCATGGGATGAATTCAAGAAGTTATTGTCTAAGAAGTTTTGTCCACGTACTGAGGTGAAAAAGTTGGAAACAGAGTTTTATGAGTTTGTGACAAAGGGTAATGATATCGAAACCTACATCAGGAGATAAGAGTTGGCCACACTTTGTCCAAATATGGTTCCAGATAATGAGAAACTGTTGGAAAACTTCATTGGTGGGCTACCACACAGCATCGAGGGGGATGTAATTTCCTTTGATCCACTCACCCTGGATGAAGCAATCAGAATATCTCAAAAGCTTATGGCACAAGTGGTGAAGAAGGGAACTACCGTCGACAGCAATGACAGTAACAACAACAGCAACAACGACAACAAAAGGAAAAGGGATGACAACCAAGGAAACGATCAAGTTTAGCCGCCACACAAACAACATGAAGTGGTTAGGGCCTACGTTGCAGGGCCAAGTGTAAAGAAAGGATATGCAGGGACGTTACCCAAGTGCAATAAGTGTCGGTTTCACCACAATGGACCTTGCCCCACTCAATGTGGAAACTGCCAAAAGGTCGGACACAAAGCCAAGGATTGCAAGGCTCCCACCCTCGTAATGCATCAGAAAGTCACGGTAACCTTCCATGAGTGTGGAGTAATTGGACACTTTAAGAGTGAATGCCCAGAGCTGAGAAACCAGAATGGAGGAAGAGCTCGTTGAAATGCGAAGCTCGTCAGGACAACAACGACAATGACAATGGTTAAGAAGGGAACTTCTGCCTTACAAATAAACGAAAAACTAAACTCTCTAGTGTTGTATTTCTTTTGCACTTCACTTTAAGTTCTATCATATAAACTTCATGTACTATTACGAATTCCGATCTAATGAATGTTCTATCTTTTATCACCGCAATGCGACTCAAATATCCGCATCTTTCACCAACTCCACCAGAGACCAACACGAGCTGAATTCAGGGACTGAATTTCTTTAACGGTGGAGACTGTCACAACTCGCAATTTCAGGTCCTTTTTCAAGCTTCGAAATTTCACTATTCATCTCGGGAATTTACTATTCATGGGTTACTATTCATCATTCACTATTCATCATTTTTGAAGTTAGTTTGAGACTTTGAGATGTTTTAAAGAATTTTACTATTCACGAAACACTATTCATTCCCCGGAGGAAAATCACTATTCATGGTTATCGTTCATCCTTTCGTAAACTAGGTTTACAGGTATTTAAATGCGCGTAACCAGTATGGTTTAGCTGCGTATTCATGCATCATCAGTAAGGACACGTCATATAGACAAGAGTAGCCTACATATCATCAATAACATCATCATCATATTTGATCATGCACGGGTTTGTGTGATTTTCATAAACGTATGTTTAATTATTTTATAAACGTTACCACTCAGTCATTACTACGAATAATATACCCGATACTCCCGACAGTGATCATAATACATTTTCAAACTCACTACAATGATATAGAAATTTCATTATTTATTTACCCAGTGTTTTTAAATCGTTTGCTATATTTTTCGTTAAAAGCTCATAACACCGTCGATTTGCGAAATTTCAACCCGATAATTATTCTAACACCCGATTCTTGCAAGGAATATGATTTTACAATTTTTACAACTTCGTCATATTTTATTTTATCTCGTCACGATTTATTTCTAGATAACTCGGTACCCGGTAACACCCAATGCACAAATTAAACTAACTAATCCTTACACTTAGGGGACAAGAACATTAATGAGTACACAAAACTCTTTTCTTGCCCTTGTTGCCGCCCCCTAGCCCCCCTAGGTCCATGTGATACTTGAGTAGTTTGGCAAAAATTAATACTAACAATATATATTTCATTTTCACTTCATTTCATCACCTAAACACTTCAAATAACTAACAAAATCCTCCCATCTCCCTCACCATTCTTGAGGTTCGGCCAACATCAAAGAGAAAGCAATAATCCATCAATTTTTCAAGATCAAATGATAATCTAGCCCCATTTGTAGTTCTAGTTAGGATTTTGAAATAAAAATCCCAAGAATACATACACATTTACTTCCAAACATCATCAAATCATCAAGTAAGTTGCAAGTAAACTTTTCAATCTTTTCATACTTTCATTTGATGTATTTTGTTGAGCTAGCAACTAATCATGTAATGTACATATGTTAAACATACCACTCAAAGCTTAATCTTTCACTATAAACATAGATCTATGGATTTTAGTTGTATCCTCATGAAACCCACCATTGTTGGAGATGTTTAGGACCCCATGAAACCCTAAGAAGGTGTATGGTAGGATTAGATTAGTTGTGGTATTGATTGGAAGTGGTTTGATCAAGCCTTGAACTAGAAAATGTGTTTTTGACAACAATAAAAGTAGGTTCTGTCCAAAATCGTGGGATCTGGAAAACTCAGTAGCTCAGGGGATATTTTGGCTTAAATATTCAAAAAGTACTTTCAAAAACGAAACGGTGGCCGCTTGAATGACTAAAAACCGACTTACGACGAGAAAGTTATGATTTTTCTAAGTTTAGCGACGAAAAACTAATTTCTGAAAATATTGCGTGCTGTTTGCCGAGATTCAACGGACAAAAAGAGGCGTTAGACGTAATCTAGACGACCCGACCTACTAAAATTATGTTAGTTCATGTTAATACGAAGCCGTGGATATAAAGAACGTAGAAAACGAGTTTATAACGACCGAGATACACGCGTTTGAAGCCGACGATTCACAAACTATTTTTGACAGCACTAATAGAAAGTATTCTAAGTGTAAAAACTAGTATTTTTGCAAGACACTACATTGATCGCCGATTTTCTAATTAATCAAGACACGTATGATCAAAAGCTAAATGAAACGACATTTAGATGTTGTTACAAGGTTTTCAAAAACGTCAAGCTTATGTCCTAACACTCAACGTACAATATTTCGCGACTAGTTTTGCGAGGCCATTTGGGCATATTTTCAAGTTGTGTAAAATAGTAAACTACGACGAAAACACTCTATTTGCCAATTAACCACCAAACAAGGATCGGGGGTATTGTTTCAACATATTTACTCGAAAAGTGTTTATTAACTTAACAAGACGTCAAAAATGTATATTTTTCGACGATAAACGTTATTTTCAAATTTCACGAGTGGTATCGATAACATACGTATTTTCATGTGCAGCATCATCTCATTGCTTACATTAGATCCTATCATTCATATTAGGTTACGGTTAGAGATCGTGCCTCATTTCAGTGTATCCACTTTTGTCATCGTAGCTATTGCATCAGGTGAGTTCCATAGCCCCTACCTTTATACGTTTTGGATTACGTTTTGGGGGAGAATACATGCTCAATTATTTTCATTTACCTTCACAAGCACTTTAATCTTTTAAGGATTACCGTGAGTTTTCATAGCCCCTACTCTTGTGATACTTGTTTATTAACCGTTTTGGGGGAGAATTCATGCTTGCTTTCATCTAAATGTATACTTGAGTTACTTGAACATGCCACTTGTTTAGTCAAACCATTATTGGCTCTGCTTATGAATTTGTTATTCATTCAAATGTATTGTATATTCACTTGTATCACACTTAATTCTTTTTACCCATGGACCCAAGCACTTTAAACATTTATGCCTTCTTAACCGAATGAACCGGCACCAACACTATGTACATACATGACAAAATGAATGGGTCACATAACCGAATGAACGGGTCACATGACAGAATGAATGGGTCACATGACAGAATGAACGGGTCCACATGAAGAATGAAATGAACGGTCACATGACAGAATGAACGGGTCACATGTCAGAATGAACGGGTCACATAACCAAATGAATTGGTCACTAACCAGATATTGTACACGACTGATCGAACTAAATGTATTTTAAATCATGGTCCACATATTACTTTTGTTCACTCAAACCAAATCTTATTTGGCAGTGGGTTGTAAACACACAGGTTGCAAGTCTTGTATGGGCGGGACTTGGGACTGAGTGGATTTACAATGCCTTTGCTGGGAAATCATTTTCAAATGCTTACATTGTACACTAAACTCTATGAACTCACCAACCTCGTGTTGACACTTTTAGCATGTATTTTCATGTATAAAGCAATAGTACGCTACTGGAGGCTTTTGGCAGGGCATGGCATGGTCATAGAAGACTCTGATATTCATTTGGGGACCACTTAACCTATTTATGGGCTTATTTCCACACTACTTTTAACAATGTAAATTTAACACTTTTGCTAATGAATTTCATTCTAAATGATTGAGGTAAAAACCGTTCTTTGTACTTGTGTTGTGATACCAATTGAGTAGCACCCCAGCGACATGTATGCTTCCGCTGGACCCGAATTCTGGGGGTGTTACAGATGGTGATCCGGTCTCTGACCCTACTTTATATCGGAGTCTTGCAGGGTCTCTTCAATATCTCACATTCACTCGCCCAAATATATCATATGCAGTTCAGCAGGTCTGTCGTCACATGCATGATCCTCGAGAGCCCCATTGTAACAAATAGGAATTTTCCGTTTGTATAATTTTTATTAATTATCAGTAAATGCTCATTATTTAAATTTTTACATTTATTAATGAAAAGTTATTTCATTTAACCATTCATTTCATTATACAAACCCAAAACACGTTACAACGTAAATTACCAAATATCGGGATGAGCTCACACGCGAACAAAAAAAAACTAAATAAACTCAAAACAATACTAAACGGGCCATTAATTTCAGCCCAACTTCTAATTCCCGGTTGCTGTTCATTGATAGCCCAACTAGGGCCCAACTTCACTTATATTTCATTTCTAAATCACTCCAAACTCATCCAAATGCACCCCGTTTTCTCCCAATATTGAAACACAACCTATATAAAATTTTGTACCACCTAATTCTCCTCCCACCAAAGTATTAGGGTATCGAATTACAACTCATGGTATCAACTCTTGATACGTGTAAAACGGTCAAAGTAAACTACCATTGCACAACCCATTCGAAAATATTAGAATTGACCAACTCATCCAAATTCGACCCAACTTGATTCTAACTAGTTCTAATATTTTTCCTAGTTCCTATATGAGTTAACAAGTGTATTTCTCTTATCCTAGCTCAATGTTACACGTTAAGATGATTTTTGGACCCATAAATCATACTTGTCGACATATATATTAAAACAAAATCCGCACCAAATCAAACCTAGCACATACCAATCTTTCTTTGATATTTGAGTGTCAGTAAATCCATCTTATAGTCCACGTCTCTTACACACTCACTGCCATTCTACTATTCACGCAAGTTGTACACATAAAATATAAATAAACACAATTTACTTGTATATATATACACCTATTTCCTTTACTACTAAAGTCCATTCACACCAAAGTTCCCAACTTCATTCTCTCATTATTTGATCACTTCCGAGACACAAGAAGGCCAGAAGTGATCACTCAATCCATTCGAACCATTTTCAATTATTTTGAACCATGTCGCGATCAAAGATTACACCATTTCGAGTTCTTTACCATTCCTAGCGACTAACGAACCATTTAAAAGTGATTATAAGCCTCTCTAATCTATTTACTACTCGTATACATCATGTTTCATTAATCATGCATCATATATTTTATGTTCGAACGTGTATTTGTTTCTTTCAAATATTATGTCTCGTTATTATTTATTTCTAGCAAGAACTTGGTCGTCTCCTTAACGGAAGGCTAGGAAACCATGTTTGCACATTCACACGACTCATACGTATTCATTTTATATCATATCGATCACCATATTAAATTTTGTTTCATCGTATATAATTAAAACTCATATATAAGTCACTTTTATTATTTTGTACAACTCATATAGTCGACTAGATATGGTCATTTAAAATAGAAATGAAACACACGCTATATCATTTTTATTGTACAACTCGATTCTCTATAATCACATTGACCAAATTTAAGTTTGGAGTTTCCCCTCATAAGCTCATATAAGCTCTTAAAAATCATCAAAGTGAAAGCTACTCGAACGGATTTATAAACCCAAAAATAATTCTAAGTCTTTTCTATTTGTTGAAACGCCCACAGTCAACTAAAAAGGACTCCATAAAATTCGAAACATACACATGACATACCAATATTATTACATGTCTCGATTCTTCATACACCCAACTAACAAATTCATGTTTAGAGTTTTCTATTTCAAGCTCTTATAAGCTCTTAAAAATGGCCAAAGCTTAAGCTCATGAAACTGCTTAAAAACCTTTTCATTTTGTTGACTTGGGCTTAAAGCCCAATAAGCTGTTAATAAGCAATCCGTATAAGCTGGACATTTAAGCACTTTGGATATGATTTTAGAACATTAAAAATGAGCCCAAGGATAAGCCCAACTTGTCTCAAAACCCACGGATCATTAAACGTTAATGGGCCTTGAATTTTATTCGTTAAAGCCCAATAATAGAGAAATAAGTCGTCTTAGCTAATAAGTAGTTGATTTTGACTTGAATAAGCTTTTATAAGCTACTGAGACTTTCGGATTATTTTTCCCCATCTCTTTGTGACTTTTGGACTAAATTTGCAAATAATTTCACTTACAAGGACTAAAACTGCCAACTGTTAAAAACAAGGACTGAAACTGCCAAAACAGTAACATTAGGGTAGAAACTGATATTATATATAACTCCAAGCTCAGAATGACATTTTGGACAATTATGGACTAAAAATGTAAGTTATATATAAATAAGGACGAACGATGCAACGCTAACGCCGTTAGGGTATAAAATGTAAAAACAGAAAAAGTACAAGGACCAACAGAATCTATTTGATATTTTTATTTCTATTTTACATTTAACAATTTTCCGTCACGTCACGTGTATTTTTAAGTTTTAGTTACGTATTTAAATAACGTTACGTTATATTTATATATAACGAGTTTTAACGATTTAATTTAACGTTTTATTTCACCATTTTTGAGGAAATGATATTATTAGAGTTTGATAACATAAAAATAAGATAATATTATATATAATATTATTTTTGAACTTTAAGCATTTTAAGCATATCACACTCACATCACTGATCATTCGTTGTCCGTTACTCACTTTTACAATCACTATTCGTATTAAGTCAAATTCTCAGACTTTACCATTATTCAGGTCGTGTGTTGGAGCCGTTCCCATAACTTACTTGAATTTACCTTTCACCTAGCCAGTTACGCTCAAGGTGAGTCATAGCCCCACTATTACTTTTAACTTGTTTTAAACTATTGGGGTGAGAAACATGCTTACTTTTATGGACTATTTAAACTATGCTTTTGCTTGATAAACTATTACCTGCTGGTCTAAGTACTGTATCCCAAATGCCCATGCTCATGTACCGTTAATTTCCTGCTGGAAAGCACGAGTGTTATAAATAGATCTATTGAGGGTGACACCTCCATCCGTGTTGGGATTCAACAGTCCGGATTGGACAAACGGATGTATACCATGTCGAATTACAGTGTCTAGGGATAGAACACTTGCCGGGCCGTATTATTACATGACTCATTTCATGAAAACAGGTCGTAGCTTCGGTAGCATGAAACTTAGCGCAGCGTAATAGCACTTTTGTATACATTTCGAAATTGAAATGTTAACTCTTGAACTTACTAGTCCAACTTTACTGATTTATATAAACCTATGAACTCACCAACCATTGTGTTGACACTTTAGCATGTTTTTCTCAGGTGTTTAGTTGTATGATTTATGATGAAGCAAGGCAGCGCTTGGCAGGGGCATAGGCGCACTTTTGGAGTGTACACATAACACTCATGACCAAAGTTTTTGTACTATGGGACAACTAATATTAAATAATGGGTCTTGTTTTCCGCATTCCTATTTTGTAAAACTTATGTTTAATTAATGAAGCTTTTAAAACGGATTTGATAAATTCGTTCTCTATTACTTATGTTATGATCCAACTAAGTAGCACCCCAGATGGTGTTACCGCTGCGATCTGATTTTGGGGGTGTTACAGATTGGTATCAGAGCTAAGGTTATAGAGAACTAGGTACACATAAAACCTAGACTATTACCGCTTTTTACAAAAACTCAACCTATGACCGCCAGTGCCAGCCTGCCTTACTTGCCACTTTACTTGCTACTCTACTTATTGTTTCAGCAAGCCTAGCATATACTTGCATGCTACTTTGATAACATGTGCTTTCGTGTTAATTGTATACATATACATATGTACTTATATTATAGCTAATACTTTCTAGCCTTACACTAAAGATTATAAGTATCTTCTATATACCTATACACGAATACCGTCTCAGACATTGTAAAATGATTACAATGATCACTAAACTTTTCACGATCTTACTTAATAATATTTTACCTAGAGCCTATCACAAACTATTGATTTCCTTGGTGGAAATCAAAGATATGAAATTTATAAGGAACAAACTGATTCATCATCTACAAAAGCTGAAGTTCAGCAACTTTCTCTACATTCATCAAGTTCTCTTCTGAAACTTTCATTGTTAAAAGTCTATGATTCTAACCCAATGTGGACTATTCTTTCTTTTCCACACATATGAGTGTTTTTTCAGAAATTCTTAAGTAGGATGATTGACAATATCTTTATGTTGGGTTTTATAGATTTGAAGATACAAAACAAGAAGAATGAAGCATGAGGATTGCTGAGAAGATAAGGAAAATACACCAAGTAGATACTACTGCTAGGCATAAATGTTTCTACTGCTAGTGTATTTTATTTTACTACTAGTGTATATGTTGAGACTGCTCAAGTTATAACTAACAGTACTAACTCTAAAGTTAGTACTGCTAAGATACTGCTAGTACAAAGAAGATACGGCTGTTGGTGAGTCATACTACTGCTGAATGGATAAGAATGAAGAAGATATTAGTTGGATAAAATTCAAATATATACGGTAGACAATATCTTAGATATGTGTTCAGTCAACAAGTTGTAAACTCAGAACAAGTTGTATCTTAAGCTACTGACACACACAAGCTAGCAAGTAGTCGAATACTCAAGTGTGCATGTGCTTAGATATTTACATATATAGAGAGTTAGACATTAGTTAGCAAAGTGTGCTTAATGTGTAACTATCAGCTAGTGACTGAATACGTTAAACAAAATCAGAAATAGTTTTTCTTTGTAATAGAGATTCAAGGTTTTGTAACCCTAGTGATAGTGAAGATCACTCGTATTATTCTCAATAATATTGAATCGTTTGTTCTTATACTTTCTGTGTTCATTGTTCATTACTTAAACATTACTGTTCCATTTCCAATAACCAATATCCTTCTAAGTGTGATTAAGTAGATTCCGCATACTTAATCATATTAACTCAGAGTATCATATACACACGTTATAAAGGACTAACATCCTACAAAGTGTATTACATCCTCGCACTTTATTTGAATGGACTGGGACGCCTTTTTATTTAAATAAAGAAATTGTGAATCGCCGAACCATAAGTTTATACTTATTTATTTACATTGTTTGGGACGCTATTTCTGACCGAACAATAGACTATTACCACCCGGTAAGAATCTCACAAGAACCTTAGGATTCATTTCAAGGACATCCTACTTATCACCCTAGAAATCCCTAACTCATCATCGTAGTGCGAACCAAAATTTTCAATTTTTCTTTGAAAAATAATTATGTTGTTACTTTACAAAAACAACACGTTGAACACCATCTAAAACTTTTTGAGAAACATAAATACCACTGTGACTGAGCCAAGCATCACATCATTGGTCCTCAATTATACATAGCCTGATCACCAATGTCTAATTTAGGAACAATCATGTCATGAATAAAACAATTATCTTTTCAGATTCACTAAAACAATCTTTATTCAAAAGCAAAATCTTGAAACAAAACAAACTGTTCATAAACATCCTTTTTGCCCACCTACAATAGATATCTACACCTATTACCCATCACGTAGCAATCGCAAATTTTCCAGGTCCTTGCGAAACCTTATGCTCGATATGATCTATTTATTTAGTTTATGTGTTCACTATTATGTGTGTTTGTGAGATAGACCACACAACGCGAGTCTGCACAAATAAACCTAATAACACGTGAAATATTGATTTTAACGAGATAACATGAACATGGACGTATTTATTATCATTTTTAATGGAAAAACAATTTTAAAAATATTGGCGCAACTTAGGAAGTCATACGAGCAGTTTTGGTATGCTAAACGAGCCCGAGAGCGCTTTTATCAAAAGATTAGTAAAATTTTATAAATAGTCCCAGGAGTTTAAACTTGGTCGCATCCTAAAGATAAGTGAAATTACGTAATTAGTCCCTATGAGGATAAAACCCTACATCTGCCTCTCTCTCTTCATTTGTTTTATCTCCAACCCTAAAAACATATTCCTCCTCTCCCCTAACCCTAGCCGCCACCTGCAAACACCATCACCACCCGTCACCGCCCTTCACCACCACCAAATAAACACTCCACCGTCATCACCACATCACGTACACCACTAATCCGTAGTGAACGTGCCTTAAATCACACCACCATCAACCACGCGTCGCCGATTTTGAGTTATTTTAGTGTGCCACGTTTAGATCCAGTGAAGATAAGGTGAGACACACCGTTTTCACCCTTGTGTGAAATGGTGTGGGGTCGAACTCGTTTCGAAACGAGTCTTTCCAGTTATTCACGAGTGGGCTTCGGTTTAAAAACATGTGGGTTAACTTTTTTAATAACTATAAACTGATGTAGGTCGAGTTTGGTATCATTATTTGGGGTTTGTGTGGTCAATTCGTGGGGAAACTGTGAGCCTAGCTCACGGCCGTGACTTATTGTTGCAGTTTTGAGGTCGAGTCGAGCGTGTGGTGATTATGGTCTTGTTATTTCAGTAGTTGTTATGTTATTTTCATTTTTATTTTTATTTGTTCTGATCGAAGGGATTATTGATGAACTGTGGTCGAATCTGGATTTAGGATTGATTGATGTTAGTTTAGAAGTGTCGTGGTTGCGTTGGGATTGAGGCCGAGAGGATCTAAAGGTCCGAATGGTCTGTTTTGTGGTGTACCGAGGCTCGAAGCCAAGACCGTAATGGTCTCGGCATGGTGACATTCCTTTTGTGCTATTGTTATTGATGGGAAAATTTGAGACTTGAAATCCTCGATGTCGAATTGGTTAATTAGTTATCGTGCCGTAAGTTAGGGCCGATAACTATATACTTGAAATTATGGAGCATAAACAAAAAAAAGAAAAAGAAAAAAAAATTATATTGTAAGTTCGGATATACTTGTGATGTTATTGAGCCAAGTCGAGTGTCACCGAAACTTTTTAGTCTCGGCGTGGTCTCGATAAGCCGAAACAATGCCTATTAGACTTTAGTTAGACTTAGGTAGATTTGAATTAATTTTGTTTTGGTTTATTGATTTTTGGTTAAATTGTGAGTTATGGTGATGAATTTAGAATTATTTATAAACTGTGATGTTTTCGGCCATAGCAAGGATTTGCCGAGACCTCGTGGTCTCGGGAAGAATTGTGAGCCTATATTGGACTAATGACTTTTATCTTGACTATTGACCCGAGGGTGTTGATAATGAAAATGTGACTCGAAGCGGATAATACTTAGCGACTCTACTTATGTATTGATCCAAAGAAAGAGATAATAATTTTTCCATTAAGGAATAGTAACTAACAAGTTTTAATTTGTTATTTAATATATACTAATACACAAAAAGCGATTTTTGAAATATATGAGTTAATAATATTTTTAAATAGGAAATACGAAAGTTATTGGACGTTTCGAGTCACATTGACCGTAGGGTACCGTATGTGGATTTATTGGGTTATATGTTAGATTATTCATTTGGTCGTGATTGGTAAGTCGGAGTACTATGAGATTGTTGACATAAATAAATGCCTAAAAACATTATCAATATTTATTCATATCTCTATGTATTGATGATCACAAAATGTAAACTCATTAAAACATAAACTTATAAATTAAACAAGTACTTAGTTGTAAATATTCACTTCTACAACTAAAATCACTTAAGGTATGAATGAACTAATGCTTAATGCATTATATGATCAAAGGAACATTTTCTTAAAAACTATATTTTTTATAAAACATCAAAAACATTTTATATATTTTTGAAAAACATTTTTGGCATTAAATAAAAATGTTTAATCTTTTATAAAAATATGAATTCAAATTTTTAACCAAAATCAGTTAAAATGTTCCAGAAAAACCTTCCTCACAAAAGGACAAAATTGGCCAACGTTCAGTAGGGGCGGCCCCCTTAATTTTGCTAGGCGGCCCCCTTAATAATTAAGGGGACCGCCCCCGCTCCAGTAGGCCTCCAGCTGTCCAGTTTTTCTCCTATAAATACCAGCCTTCTCCTGGATTTTTACTCACCCTTTTGCACTAAAACTTTCTGTTATAGATCTCATTTCATATCTTCAAAAAACCTTTGATCATGTAATCTTAAGCATTGGTTTCCAAGTGATCCAAGCTTCCACCATCCAAGTGCAAAAGAAGAATACTTCTATCAATCAAAACTAGAAGTATTACAACTTAGTAGCATCTTGTTATTCAAGTTGTTTGTTTTGTATACCTTGTATATCATTCATTCATTTGTGTATAAGGTGTGGGTGAACATAAGTGACTAGATATGTATAGTGTGTAAGTAGTGAAGAAGGTGTATAAGTTGTTGTGGTGTAAAGAAGTCATGTAGAAGTTTGTAAAGCCGTGGTGTAGAAGTTGTGAAGCCGTGGTGCAGATGTCGTGAAGTCGTTGCTTAGAAGTTGTGAAGTCATCATGTAGAAGTCGTGAAGCCATTGCTTAGAAGTTGTGAAGTCATCATGTAGAAGTCGTGAAGCCGTTGCTTAGAAGTTGTGAAGTCATCATGTAGAAGTCGTGAAGCCATAGCTTAGAAGTTGTGAAGTCCTAGTCGTGAAGTCCTAGTGTTGAAGTCGTGAAGCCGTAGCATAGGAGTTGTGAAGCGGTCGTGTTGAAGTTGTGAAGTCTTAGTCGTGAAGCCGTAGCTTAGAAGTTGTGAAGTCGTGGTCGTGAAGCCGTAGCTTAGAAGGTGTGAAGTCGTGGTCGTGAAGCCGTAGCTTAGGAGTTGTGAAGTCGTCGTGTAAAAGTCGTGAAGCCGTTGTGTAGAAGTCGTGAAGCCGTTGTGTTGAAGTCGTGAAGTCGTCGTGAATAAGTTGTGTACAAGTTATGTTGTGAAGTTGTGAGATTGGTTCTAGCTACGATTAGAACTCGACATTTAGCTTTGTGTTGTTAAACCCGTGTAAGCCAAAGTCGTGTAAGGTTTTCTCCGCCATAAGGGAGCTTATTGAAGTTGTGAAGAAAACTCTCGAGCAAGGTGTGCTCGGGGAGTGGAGTAGGGCAAGGAAGGTGTCCTTGTAGCCGAACCACTATAAATCTCTCGTGTCTCGGTTAGATCTTTCCATACCTTATTTATTTCTTTACTTGCATCGTCATTACTTTCATACACATACGCTTATATAATTGCTAGTATTAATTAGAGGTCAACTTCACATAAAGATCAATTTGAAAATCCATTCAAGAAACCAAAACTTTTACAATCAATTTAAAAGAATACATATATAACTAATAATAAGATTTAAGTTTTATTTTTCATAACAAACTTGAATCTAAGCTTTTAAAATTAAACAAAGATTTTATAATAAATTAAAAAGACGTAAAACTATTCAACCCCCCCTTCTAGTTTTCCACAATTGGTATCAAGAGCCACGTCAATCAAGATCTTTAAAATATACTGTATTTTAAAACTTGAATCGATCTATGGAATTCGAAAAATATCTAGAAGGGGAATCTTTGCTAAAACCACCACTATTTGAAAACTATACTTTTCTTGAATGGAAAAATAAATTTGAAACTTATGTGAAATCAATTGATCTAGATCTTTGGCATGTCATTTCGATTGGTGATTTTGAAAGTCAAACAAAAACATATTTTGAAAGTTAAACAAAAACATATTTTGAAAGGATGTTGAAAGTCAAATTGATTATTTGAAAACAAAGAATGAAATAAATAATAAAGCTAAAATAATTATTTATAAAACCTTGCCGAAAGTTGAATATGAAAGAATATTCTTCTGTAAAACGGCAAATGATATTTGGAAAAATTTCTTAAACTTTCATCAAGAAAAATGTCAAGCCAAAGATGAGGATTTTGATCTTGTACATGAATTAGTTATCTTAGAAAATTTAATAGATAAACATTTAGATAAAATAGATACATGTGCTACTAGTTCAAATGTTGTTAATGAAGGTGTTAGCGACGAAGACTACATGAATCAACTTCAAAGTGAACTCAATCCAAGATCATGGAGTGACACAGACGAAGGAGAAGATCATCATCCGACTCACCTATCATTCACACGTCGATCATCATCTGAGACATTACGAAGAAAAGCTAGGACGTGTTAGGAATATGAATATTCAGCAGAAGACTCGGTCACCCCGAGTACTTATTAGATCATCATAGCTCATAAGATTATCAGTAATATTATTAGTAGCTTAGTTATTAATTACTATTGTGGAGTGGGTCGGGTCTTTACCCTCTGTCAGCTCGCTCCACAGTCCACTAGGGACATAATATGTAGTAGTATATATACCCCTTCCCACACAAGGGAAGGGTTGGACCTTTTCAATCTAATATTACACTAGTTTCTTTCTCTCTCTAAAAGGCTCCCACTTCTCTCTAGAAATCTTACTTATTCGATCCATACAAGCCTCATAATAGTGATTCATGCATTGTGAATACCCTACAATTGGTATCAGAGCCAGGTTAGGTCCATGAGAGTTGGTATTCACGGATTTGTGTAGTTCTTGAGGTTTTCTTGTTGGTTCGATTTGTAGTTTTTAGTGTTTTTGGATTCGGTTTGTTTTGTAGCATAAATCTCATTTTGTACTTTGTTTAGTGATTAGAAGTTGTTTTACTTTGTACTTTCTAGATTAAGATTAGTATTAGAGTGGTATTTGGTGTTTGGATTCACAGATCTAAGAACCGTGTGGTGATTTTGGAGCAATTCGTGGGTTTTTTGTGGAAGTGTTCTTGAATGCGGTTTGTGTAGTTGGGACGATCTTGAACGCGGTTTGTGGTACATCGGTTACGCGGTTTGTCTTTTTTACTAGTTTAGGCAAAAGGACAAACTGCATTGAAAGTGACAGGTTTGGTAGTTTGTGCCAACGCGGTTTGTCTCTACGGTGCGTACGCGGTTTGTATCTTCTGTGTGAACTCGGTTTGTCTCTAAGGCGCACACGCGGTTTGTGTCAACGCGGTTTGTATATCCGGTGTGAACTCGGTTTGTCTCTTTGGCGCATACGCGGTTTGTGTCAACGCGGTTTGTATCTTTGGTGTGAACTCGGTTTGTCTCTTTGGCGCACACGCGGTTTGTGTCAACGCGGTTTGTATCTTTGGTGTGAACTCGGTTTGTCTCTTAGGCACATACGCGGTTTGTGTCAACGCGGTTTGTATCTTTTGTGTGAACTCGGTTTGTCTCTTAGGCACATACGCGGTTTGTGTCTACGCGGTTTGTGTCTCCTGTGTGAACTCGGTTTGTCTCTTAGGCACATACGCGGTTTGTGTCTACGCGGTTTGTCTAGGCGGTTTGTGTCTTGGTGATTTTAGAAATTCCCGCGAAAGATTCGATTTCTCGGTTAAATCACAAGATCAGTAAAATCCCGTAGTTACTATGGCTACCACATCAAGTACATCATCAGATGATATTCAAGCAGCAGGATCTGACACTCGTCCACCTATGCTAGATAGGACGGATTATGAGTCTTGGGCACAACGAATTAGACTTTACTGCTTGGGAAAAGATAATGGTGTTAACATTCTCAAGTCAATTGACGAAGGACCTTATCAGATGGGTACCACCAGAGATGTTGTTACAACTGGTGAAGATGGTACTGTAACTTGGGGCATCGACAGACCTAGAAACTACAATGATCTTAATGAAGAAGAAAAGAATAGGTATGATGCCGATATTAGAGCCTCCAACATAGTTATTCAAGGTCTTCCAAAGGATGTATACAAGCTCATCAATTTTAACACTGAAGCCAAGGCTGTGTGGGACAACGTTAAAATGTTGTTGGCAGGGTCAGAACTCACAAAGGAAGATCGTGAGTCACAGCTGTATGATGAGTTCGAGCATTTCAAAATGAACCCAGGAGAAAATATCACAGATTACTATGTGAGATTTCATAAGTTGGTGAATGATATGAGGATGATCAGAATGACTATGCCCAATATCCAACTTAACTCAAAGTTTGTGAACAACATGACTCCGGAATGGGACAGATTTGTTACTGCCGTCAAACTCAACAAAGGTTTAAGGGAGACTAACTATGAACAGCTGTATGCTTACCTGCAACAACATGAGAAGCATGCTGCCTATGATCGGGTGCTGAGAGAAAAGTTGAATCCTTCAACTACGAATGACCCACTGGCTTTCATGACAAATGTACAACCAACAATCCAATCATCATCCAATCCAAGCTATCACCAACTTCACTCACAAGTACCTGCTATGAGTTCACAACTTGACTCAGGCTATTCTCAGACCGACAAAATAATTGACAACCTCACCAATCAAGTATCTCTACTGGTTCAACAGTTTCAAGCATCACTCCCTCAGACCAACAATCAGTTAAGGAATTCTTCCAACCCACGCAATCTAGCAATGGTGGAGGACGGGAAAATTGTGGTCCAGAATGTGCAAGGGAGAGCTGGTAGAAACATGGGTCGAGGTTATGTGCAGAATAGAGCAGGGAATGCCAATCAGGGGCAAGGGAAACAGATCAAGTGTTATAATTGTGGGGGGCTTGGACACATTGCTAGAAACTGCAATCAACCTAAACGTCCTCAGAACTCAGATTACTTCAAAGACAAGATGCTGTTAATGCAAGCTCAAGAAAATGGAGCTGTATTGGATGAGGAAGAGTTATTGTTCTTGGCAGGAGATGGAGGAAATACTTTTGATGAAGATGTGGATGAGAAACCTGTTCAGGATCTAGCACTTAATGATCCTAACATCTTCAAGGCAGATGACTGTGATGCTTTTGACTCTGATGTGGATGATGAACCTACTGCTCAAACAATCTTCATGGCTAACTTGTCTTCCCTGGCCTCATCTCGTCAAGCTGATCCTTCTAATGCATCCGTGATATCTGAGGTACTAAAAATTTATGACACATATAATATTGTAGAGGGACATCAGATTCCCGAAGAAGTACATCAAGCAGTTGTTTCTGACTCAAGTGATGTTGATATGGAAAATAGCAATATTGTCTCATATGAACAGTATTTGAATAGCAACAACTCGCCTGATGTACCAAATGGTGAATCCTTTGTCAATAATGATGTGTGTGCTATGAGTAATGTATGTGCCTTAGATAATGCGAGTAATGTAGATAATGCTTGTGTGTACCATGAGAACCAATTGCCTGTCCCTGATAATAACTTGATCACTAGACTTAACATCTATAAAGAACAAGTTGCTATGTATGAACAGCGTGCTAAGTTTGAACTTAATGATCGTGAGCAGAAATTAGAGGGTCAAATGAGTACACTTATTAAAGAGTCTAGAGTGCGAGAAGAAACATTAAAAATAGAGTTAAGTTCTTTGAAAATTCAGCTAGAACAGTCTGTCAAACAGAAACAGGAAGCACAAAAGTGTGTAACAACACTTAAGCAAGAATTCAAACAAAAAGAAACAACTCTTTTAAATGATTTCTCTAAACTCAAGACGCTAAAAAATAAGCTTGAAGATAAGTTGTACACACAAAATCAAACCATACAAACTGCTCAAATGATTCATAAGCACAGAAAGTTGAGTGATAAGCATAGTAAAATCATGATAGGTGAACCAAAGTCAACCATCCTTAAGGGTATGCAAGTACTTCAACCGGCACTATATGATGGTAATGTGATGATTAAGCCTATTCATGACCAACCTGAGCATATCTACACTGATGAAGAGGATGAGTTAAGTGATAAAACGAGGGAAAAAATGAATGAGAAAATGAGGGATCCCGAATGCATAGCCAGACGAATAATAATCAAACCCCATGATTATTATGAGGAAAATCGTTTGACTGTGTTTGTTCCTCAAAAGAAGTTAACACCTGAACAGATATTTTGGAAACAAGATAGTGAAAAACTTAAGGAAGATAAACTTAAGGCTAACACCCCCCTCATTCGAAAAGTTGCGTCCATAACGGTGTATCCTCCCAATACACCTAGGAATCTGGTGCCTTTGTCTCTTCCCACTGAATGCAAAACCTTTTTTAGCTTATATGTGCTTTGGCAACTGTTTGCTGATTTTGATAAAACATGTAAGAAGAGAATCACACCAACCGGCATTACTGAGGGGGAAAGGTGTTTTGAACATGCAAAAAGGTGTTACTTAACTGAGGTCATGCCATTCTTTAAACTACTTAAAGAACATTTTGAAGGGTTGCAAACTGCCCTTAAAACCGAAATAAAAGAAATGGAAGTAGTGTTTAAAGACATGGAAAATGAGGTGAATGAATATGCAATAGAACTTAAGAGTCGTGAGATTGAAAGAAAAAACATACTCATCACTAATGACAACTTGATTGCTAAATGTATTGCACAAGATGTATTTTACACTGTCACTGATTCTGCATTGTCTGCTTGTCAATTTAATGAGTATGCTATTGCGTTAAATGTCACCCAGAATCGTGTTGTTGAGCTTGAGGGGGAGAATTTGAAATTGCTTGAAAAAATTCAAAATGATGACCATGATAACATGGTTAAACATTTTTCAAAACTAGAAGTTGATTATCTGAATTTGCAACTCAAACATCAACACTTAGAAGAAAAATGCAAAATATCAAATGTCAAGACATCCTCGGATGCTCCTGAGTTTGATACTTATTTTGAATTAAGCAAACGAGATGAGACAATTCAAGCTCACACGAACACGATTCGACTGCTGAGGGCCCAAATTGCCCAATTGAAATCCAACAAGTGTGAAGTATATGGCACCAATAAACCTTCGTCTTCAGATTCTCAGAATTTTCAATATCAAAACACCATAAATAAGTTACATTATGAAAATGAGTGTTATCGAGAAGAAAATTCAAAGGTTAAACAACATTTCAAAGAGTTATATGATTCTATTAAAGTTACAAGAAGCAATCATAATGATCAAATAACCTCTTTGACAAATGAAATTGAGAATCTTAAGGCTCGGGTGAAAGGTAAAATGCCATGCACCACTTGTAATTGTGACACACCAAAGGCTACTGATTGTAAAAAGTATGATGTTGATGTTGGGCGTATTCCGTTTAAGCTTAGAAATAACAGCCTTGCCCATCAAACATATCTAGATCATCTTAGAGAAGGTCTTGACACACTTCGTGAGGTAGTTGAAGAGGATAGGAATGATAAGCCACTTGATCAAGCAGTTGTCTATGCATGCAAACTCACGAAAAGGATTCAGGAAAACTTAGAATATGCCATAGGCTCAATTCCTAAGTTTAGAGGCCATAGAGATAGATTTGTTGCATCATCATCCAATGTTGTGAACAAGTATGTAGCCTTTGACCTACCACCCAAAACATCAGAACCCAACACATCATTATCAGGAAGGCATGTGACAGAAAAACAAACTAATGTTACCTTCGATGCTTCTACAGGAGTAAAAAGTGACACCCAAGCTAGCGGGTCAAGGTCTAGAGGAAATGAAAGAAAGGATATGACTGCGCCAGCTAAGAATGATCACTTGAAGAATGTAGAAGCCCAACCTAGGAACAATAAGTTTACAATGAGTAGGATGAATCGTGTTGATTCTAGTATCAAAAGTACTGTAATTAATTCGAATTCTAATGCTATCTGTAAAACTTGCGACAATTGTTTAATTTCTGCTAATCATGATGATTGTGTTGTGTCCTTTCTGATGTCTTCTGCATCATCCCATGTTAAGAATGGTAGGATAACTGAAGCATGCAAAAAGTTTTGGAAAGCAACAGGAAAAACATTTGCTAGCATAGGCTATCAATGGAGACCCACTGGAAGGAAATTCAATTTAGGAAAACAGTGCACGTTACCTAAAATGAATAAGCATAAAATTGTAAAAGTTAAGGAATGGAGACCCACTGGAAGGAAATTCAATTTAGGAAAACAGAGACCATTACCTAAAATGAATATGCATAAAATTGTGAAGAATAAGGAATGGAGACCAACTGGTAGAATCTTGCCTTTAGAATCACAATGCCTTCCATCTAGGTCTTGTCCTGTCTCAAGTTCTGTCTCCACAGTAAAGATAGTAGCATCTGTGAAATCTGTGGTTCCTGAATATGTGTGTGCTGACCAAATGGACCCCAATTGCACGTGGGGATCCACATTTTTCAGTTATCCATTGTTGTCTGGTTTCAAATGCAGGTCGTACAAATCGTCCTGTGGTATTTGGACTCAGGCTGCTCAAAACATATGACTGGAGATCGCTCACGGCTCAAGAACTTCGTGAAAAAGTTTATCGGGACAGTTAGATTTGGGAACGATCACTTTGGTGCTATTATGGGTTATGGAGATTATGTGTTTGGTAATAGTGTAATCTCAAGGGTATATTATGTGGAAGGACTAGGACACAATCTGTTTTCTGTGGGTCAATTTTGTGATTCAGATCTGGAAGTGGCTTTCAGAAAGCATACATGTTTCGTCAGAGAATTGGATGGTTTAGATCTCCTCAAGGGCAGTCGGGGCACCAATCTATACACCATCTCAATTGAAGAAATGTTGAAGTCCTCTCCAATATGCTTGCTTTCTAAAGCCTCTAAAACAAAATCATGGCTGTGGCATCGTCGTTTGAACCACTTTAACTTCGGTACCATAAATAATCTTTCCCGTAAAGATCTTGTTAGAGGGATGCCCAGACTGAAATATGAGAAAGATCATCTCTGCTCTGCATGTCAACTGGGTAAAAGCAAGAAACAAACCCACAAGCCTAAAACCGTCAACACCAACTTGGAAGTTCTTCACACCCTCCACATGGACCTGTGCGGTCCAATGAGAATACAAACCATAAATGGAAAGAAGTATGTTCTGGTGATAGTAGATGATTATTCTCGGTTCACATGGGTAAAGTTTTTGAGAACCAAGGACGAAACTCCAGAGGTTATCATTAAACTGATAAAACAGCTGCAAGTAAGGCTAGATAAAACTGTCAGAATCATCCGCACAGATAATGGTACTGAGTTTGTTAACCAACAACTCCGTAATTTCTATGAAAGTATTGGCATCACGCATCAGAAAAGTATCCCTCGCACGCCTCAACAGAACGGGGTGGTTGAACGAAGGAACCGTACTCTGGTGGAGGCTGCAAGAACCATGCTTATATTTTCAAAGTCACCGATGTTTCTCTGGGCAGAAGCTATTACAACAGCATGTTACACTCAAAACCGATCCCTAATTCATCCGGCTCATGAGAAGACTCCCTTCGAGTTAATTCATAACAAGAAACCAGATCTTTCCTTTCTGCGTGTGTTTGGTGCTCTTTGCTATCCAACTAACGATAGTCAAGACTTGGGAAAGTTAAGAGCTAAAGCAGATATAGGTATTTTCGTTGGATACGCACCAGACAGTAAAGGGTATCGAATCTACAATAAAAGGACCCGTAAAATCATGGAAACCATTCATGTTACGTTCGATGAGCTGAGTGAGCTACCTGTTTCAGGACAAATCAGTTCTGGACCCGATCTTCACCTTTTGTCTCCTGGACCCATTAGTTCAGGACTTGTACAGAATTCCACGCCTGCAGATTCTTATGTGCCACCTACATGTGAGGAGTTGAAGAAGTTATTCGATCCTATGTTTGATGAATACTTTGAGCCAACGAATGGAACCATCCCGAGTGAACCAGCTATAATTCCTATGGATGAGGTTCAAGCCCCACAAGGTTCGGAAGGCCCTGTAGCTTCAGTATCAGTCAGTCACAATGCTCCTGCTGCCAGTCAATCGCCTTCGTCATCAAACACTCAAACTTCTCCAGTAATGCAACAATCTTCAGATAATAATTCGTTGGAAGTTAATCCTTTTACTCCTGTTGAAGAGGTTCCTTTTGAAAACATATTTGCTCCTGAACATCCATCAGACACATCCTTACCTGAGGAACACAGCACTGCTACTTCTGTTCATAACCATCAACCTCACGACCATCTCAGGAAATGGACCAGTGATCATCCAATCGACAACATCATAGGCAATCCCTCACGTCCAGTATCCACACGTAATCAACTAGCCACTGATGCACTATGGTGCTTCTTCAATTCCGTACTGTCTAAAGTCGAACCAAAAGATGCCAAAGAAGCAATGACTAAAGATTGCTGGTTCCAGGCTATGCAAGATGAAATCCATGAATTTGATCGACTTGCAGTATGGGAATTAGTGCCTCCTCCTGAGCGTGCAATGATCATTGCTTTAAAGTGGATCTTCAAAGTGAAGCTTGACGAGTATGGTGATGTCTTAAAGAACAAGGCACGGCTAGTTGCTAAAGGGTTTAGACAAGAAGAGGGCATTGATTTTGAAGAATCGTTTGCTCCGGTTGCTAGAATTGAAGCTATAAGAATCTTCCTAGCTAATGCGGCTAGTCGTAATATGATAGTCTACCAGATGGATGTCAAAACGGCATTCTTGAATGGTGACTTAAAGGAAGAAGTTTACGTGAGTCAACCTGAAGGATTCGTGGATGCTGAACACCCTACTCATGTTTACCGCTTGAAGAAGGCTCTTTATGGGCTAAAACAGGCGCCAAGGGCATGGTACGATACATTGTCCAAGTTCCTCCTTGCAAACAGATTCTCCAAGGGTGTTGTTGATCCTACACTATTCACCAGGAAGTCAAGAAACCATCTACTGCTAGTTCAGATATATGTAGATGATATCATCTTTGCTTCAACAGATCCTGGTGAATGTGATAGTTTCTCAAAGGAGATGAATTCCAAATTCCAAATGTCCATGATGGGACAAATGTCATTCTTCTTAGGACTACAAGTTTCTCAAAGTCCCGGAGGCATATTCATCAATCAATCCAAATACGCCAACGAGATCCTGAAAAAGTTTGGATTCCATTCAAGTGAACCTGTTGACACTCCCATGGTTGATAGAACGAAGCTGGATGAAGATCCTTCAGGGATTCCAGTTGATATAACACAGTATCGAAGCATGATTGGATCTTTGATGTACATCACGGCTAGCAGACCAGATCTTCTGTTTGCTGTATGTATGTGTGCTCGGTATCAATCCAGACCAACCAAGAAGCATGTTGAAGCAGTGAAAAGGATCTTCCGATATCTTCAAGGCACGGTTCATATGGGTCTCTGGTATCCTAAGGACACTGCAATGGAGTTAATGGCATACGCAGATGCTGATCATGCGGGATGTCAAGACACTCGTCGAAGTACTTCAGGAGGAGCTCAATTTTTAGGGGAAAAGTTGGTTAGTTGGTCTTCTAAGAAGCAGATGAGTACTTCCATATCATCTACTGAAGCTGAGTACATTGCTATGTCTGCTTGCTGTGCACAAATCCTTTGGATGCGATCACAGCTTTCGGACTATGGATTCTCATACAACAAAATTCCCCTATATTGTGATAACAAAAGCGCCATTGCTCTTTGTTGTAACAATGTTCAGCACTCCAGGTCAAAACACATCGACATCAGGCATCACTTCATCAGGGAACAGGTGGAAAAAGGAATTGTGGAGCTATACTTCGTGAGGACAGAGTTTCAGTTAGCTGACATCTTCACCAAGGCCCTCCCAAGAGAAAGGTTTCAGTTTATTCTCCCACGCCTTGGCATGAAAAGCATGACTCCTGAAACCCTCAAGTGTCTTCAGGAAGAAAAGGAGGAGTAAAGGATTGTCTTCTTATATCCTTGTACATAGTTGTATATATCTTAAATCAAAAAGAAAAATACAAAAATATAAAACCTATAAAAACCATAAAAATCGAAAAATCAGAAAATACCAAAAATAGTTCTACCTAGGCATGTCTTCTGTTTATCGATAACATTTACGTATCTAGAAATGTCATTCAACAATGGCACGGATTCTTAAATGAAGCTCGAGCAGAAGTTATACTATTCAGTTAAAACATGTCTTAATGGCTTGCAGTTACTTCATACTGCAACCCGCACTGTACAATGGGGAAAGCATGTCGCCAAAAAGACAGCTGTTTCTCCAACCGGGTGATGTTCACCTGGGCATGGATTACTTTATATCCATGTTCTCCCGACTTGATGTACGTTTCAGTGCGTCATTTCGTGTATTAGAAGAGAAGTCTTCTTTACATCAGACTCTTTATCTTGTTTGATTCTTCAAGAGAGTCTTGATGTTACACAAGGTGGTCAATTGACTTAAATTTTCAAATTTCTGACACCTTACCAAATTTGTGCAACATCAGCAGTGACACTCTCTCGTTGTTTCAGGGGGAGCATCATATGCTCCTAAATCAGAATACATTTAAACCTGACCACATTTTCTCCCGAATTTTTCTAAACGTATTTAAATCAATTGGGATCACAAATCTCAAATGGTTTGAAATTTTTGATCGGGGGAGAGAATGTGATTTAAATAGGAAATTCTGATAAAATGTGATGATTTGGTAATTAATGTAAGCTCTCCCGTATGTGCTAAACCATTTTGCATATCAAGGCACATATTGAGGGGGAGCAAAATGTTTTAGTCATAAAAGCAAGCTCCTCCATATGTACGAAAATCTTTCTTATATCAATGCATATATTGAGGGGGAGCAAATGGTTTTACAAAACAATGGATTATGGCATCTTGTGTGAACAAGGCTCAGACTTCACCTAAGAATTGACGAAACTTGAATTGTCATCAATCGAAAGGATACGCCTTGGCCGGGTAATAATTTCAAGCTGGTCTAACCAGTGATGTAAGCGTGTCTCGAAAAAGATGTATCTGAGTAGAGTGTACCGTTTCGAGAAACTTTCTATGGACTTGACCAGGACGGGTAATAATTTCAAGCTGGTCTAACCAGTGATGTAAGCGTGTCTCGAATCGGTCATGTTCACTGAAAGTGGATCAATTCAAAAAGTGCGAGCTCTACCTAACATGTGCAAATTTATAAAACAATCAACCAAGCACATGTTGAGGGGGAGCATTTGAAAAATATAAAACTCTCAAGTGTTTGCAAAAATGGGTTTCAGAATCATGAACACTTTGAGAGATTTTTCAAAGATTTGGTTTGGCAATTGTGGATGAATACCAAAGACCGACCATTTTAATTAATGCATGGAGTTATAAGGATGGTTAGGTTAGGCTCAAGTTCCCACGATCCCGCCAGAGCCGGAGGGATCTACCCAGGGACAATCCACTAGTTAGTGTAGAAGTCCTTAGGTATGATTAAAAAGGAGAAATGTGCATAAGGGAATAGTGCCGACTGAGATGGAGCTAACACTGGAACAAACCCAACAAGGTGTTAGTTTTGAAGTCTCGGTAAGCACTGAAGGGGTTGAAGAATGAAAAAGAACTGTAAAGAGAAAGGGTGAAAAGAAATAGCCCTCCTTACAACTTAGGCAGAAACCGGGTCAATACATATGCTGTCAGAATCACTTAGTTGATTGCTGGCATTGAAGACAAAGTATCATGGACCCAGTGATACGCTGCACAACCCTCCCTAGCCACTCAAGGTCCCTCAAAGGATTCTTGTTTCAATTGTCACGGAGTTCAATACATTACTATCGTCTCTCTCACTCCGAGTTAGATGATATTGAAAAGGTGGCAGTCCTCTCCAGCCTCCGATCACCAAATCAAAACGCACAATAGAGTCTAGAGCCACGAGATGCATAATAAGATCTCATAGGGACACAAATTATTTCTACACTGGGTGTTCAACATTAAGGACACCAGTTGTAATCTTAAGAGTCCTACGCAGATCTTAGCAATTTGCCAGAACATTTATGAGAGAATTTACTTATGTAATTCTCAATGATTGAATGGAAATTCCTGCCAGGGTCAACATCAAGCAGCCCTGAAAGCAGGTCACTTCGGTAATTCCTCGTGGATTACGCTTAGTGGTCGCGGCGGTTTCAACCGGTCTACAGTCGTGGAGTGATCTCCAGCGACTCACCTAATCGTTGATTTACTACGGTAAAATCTTAAAAAGCCCTCTGTGGGTTTTCGATTAGGAACGGTCTTGGTAAGGATTAGAGAGAGTTTTCACAATATGCTGTTGACTGTCTCGAAGTCCAAACTTGTAAGTACCGGTCGAATTATTGCTAACTGTCGTATGCAGGAACTTCTGGCGATTGTAGCTGTGGAAAGCTGTAGCTGGTTGCTGTTGTAGCTGGTTGCAGAAAAGATGCCAATCCATCACCACATGTTCACACCACATCATCATCAAAGAAGTCATGATCACCCTAAAAGACCTTAAACACAGCTTCTGCTTACTCTGATGCTGAAGATCATGACCCCATATTGTGTGAGCATGTCGGCTCTAAGTATATTTCATCACATGGAGTATTACTACAGAAAGATGACTTGGAGACTCAAGTGGGATGATACGTTCAGAGATTATTCAAAATTCATCCAAGACAAAAGAGAAGTCATCTTTAGATCACTGATGTTTGCACAGCAATCTATGACATTGAAGATTCAATGAGTACGAGCTATGATGTCAAGATCCAAGGAAGAAGTGCTGAATTTCAGAACATTACTTCTGGGGTGACCTCCCTTAGGGGGAGATTGTTAGGAATATGAATATTCAGCAGAAGACTCGGTCACCCCGAGTACTTATTAGATCATCATAGCTCATAAGATTATCAGTAATATTATTAGTAGCTTAGTTATTAATTACTATTGTGGAGTGGGTCGGGTCTTTACCCTCTGTCAGCTCGCTCCACAGTCCACTAGGGACATAATATGTAGTAGTATATATACCCCTTCCCACACAAGGGAAGGGTTGGACCTTTTCAATCTAATATTACACTAGTTTCTTTCTCTCTCTAAAAGGCTCCCACTTCTCTCTAGAAATCTTACTTATTCGATCCATACAAGCCTCATAATAGTGATTCATGCATTGTGAATACCCTACAGGACGTGAGGTAAGTTCTCTTTTTAAATTTCATAAGTAATTACTTCATGCATATAATCTTATTAATGCCTTAGGATACGCTTAGTCTGATAGGTTGTTTTGCCTTTACACTTTAGTTATATTCGTTCTGTGGCTTAATGAACTAGAAACTCTTTAGTTAGCCCCCTTAAGTATTAGTAAACCAAGCAATCTTCATATTTGGTACTCTTCGATAGGTAAATTTAGGAACTTAATTTCTTCTAAAAAGAGAATGACTACTGGAGAATCTATTGACTAGAAACTCAATTTGACCTAACGGTTGAATTGCTTCTATGTGAGAAGTTGGGTGTGTGTAACCCGTAAAAATGGTCGTGTTTAGCCTGAATTGAGCACCACTAGTAATAGTCTCATACTCATTCTCCAACTTGAATACATTATTCTTCCTAAATATACCTAACGATAGTTTACTGTTATGAACTTTTCTTTTCACTAGAGCTTTTCATTCCTAGATGTATGTCATCCTGCATATATAAAATTTCTAGATGTTTACTTGCTCCTATGTGATTTGACTGCGTGCCTTCGTAATTATTTGTTTAGTTGAATGCATTGTCATTATAATAGCCTTTGTTTTTCTCTAACTACTCTGACATGATGTATTTTTGTATTTAGTCATAATACATGCGTAAATGTCATAGGATATGTAGAAAGAGGTAGCATGTGACAATAGACTTGAGCATGAGATTTTTTATAAACCATTATCTTTTAAACCTATAATTAATGGGACTTATTTTTAAATTTGCAAAAACTTCACATTTTGGAAAAATAATCTTTTAAAAGATTATGACACATTTCTATTTTACATGTTTCACCATCCTACCTTTCTTCCAAACTTGTGTCCATAATTACGTGTTTATCAAAACCAAAGATTGGAAAAATATGTTTTCTTTCCTCATAAAAACATTTTGAAATAAAACCAAAACTATTTCATTAAAATATTTTTCACATCCACATAAAAACCCACTTTCAAATATTGTTGAATAATGCCAAAAACATTTCTTTAAATCATGCATGGTGATCTCATATCTGTCATCTATATTTATGTATGTGACATTTATAAGTGAACTAAATTTGAAAATAACCATAATTTATTCACTAAGACCTCACTTGGTACAAGTCTAGAAGTCCATGCTATCACAACTCTACATTCCCATGCACATAGATATTCATTAGGATTATTTAACTAGCTTATTAATCTTCCTAAATATGATACTATGAATTACTTGGTGCTATGTAGTGTTTTCTTGTCTAACATATATATGTTACATGCTAAATGAGTTGTTTGCATGCTAGATAATAATGTCTAATGAATATGCTTAGCATACATAAGTTATTAAATCCTAAATTGCCTCAAAAGAAGTTGGACTTGCTTGAAACTAAACCCAAAAACACAACCCTTTCAACAATTTTCTGCCAAAAACCCATTTCCAGTAACCTGGAAATCAGCAGATGGGCGGCCCCCTTAATTCATTAGGCGCCCCCTTAATATTTAAGGGGACCGGCCCCTTAATTAAGGGGACCGGCCATCTGATGGTCGAAGGTGCTGCTCTCTTTTTCTATTTTTAAGCCCATTTTATCCTATACTTCCCAAAATTCACAAATACATTTTGTCACAAACCACCCTCCAAAATTTACCTTCCACAATCACATCATCACTACACCATAAATACCTATTTGGAGGAGG
This sequence comes from Artemisia tridentata subsp. tridentata, assembly GCA_021014915.2. NCBI lineage: Eukaryota > Viridiplantae > Streptophyta > Magnoliopsida > Asterales > Asteraceae > Artemisia > Artemisia tridentata. The sequence continues at coordinate 74,971,124 of CP139506.1, read as the reverse complement.
AAGCTTGACATTTGCCATAACCCAACAAATGATGTTGTTCAAACTCAACCAACACCTAAACCTCATCCTAATGAACCCTTTCACACACATAACCAATCATCCATATGTCCACCTTTATTCACTCATAATTACCCAAGTTCACAAATGTCTCCACCACCAAAAGTGTCACCACCACCTCCACCAAATAACAACCACTCTCCATCATCATCACCTTCCACTCAACACTTGAAGTTCATTGAAGAACTCAAGGAAGCCCATGAGCTTAATGCTCTCCTTGCTTTGCACCTTGCTCAAAGCAACTTAAACCCATCACCATCTATATCACCATCATTACCATCAACACCACATCACTTGAGTCAAATTGAGAAATATGTCAACAATTGTCCTTGTTGCATCTTTCTCCAAAATCAAACCATCATTACCATTATCACCATCCATCTCACCATCATTACCATCATCACCACATCACTTGAGTCAAATTGAGAAACATGTCAACAATAGTCCTTGTTGCATCTTTCTCCAAAATCAAACCATCACCTTAAATGAGCGTCTCACTTGGATTGAGTATCTTCTCACTAGATCTAACCCAACACCACCACTTGAACAACATCAAAACCCTCATTCAACATGGTCAAGTCCAAGCTCCCCACCTCCAATTCTTCTATCAACACTCTCTCCAACATCCATACACCCAAACTTACAACCCCATTAATCCAACATTTTTTTACCCCCTCTTTACCATCATCCATCCAAAATAATCCAAGTTTTCATGTCTCAAGCAAGTCCAATGGATCTCTTAGGCAATTTAAAATTTTCTACTTATTGCATGCTATAAGCAAAATATGTGTTGTATCAATAATTATGTTTTTAACATAATTATTTTCAACTAATGAATGCTTTATTTCTTGTCTTTAATATTTGATTGTTATGCTTATTGCTTGTATACTTGATATCATGATATATATACATGTTTGATGATTAATAACATGCTTATTCCATAATATGTTTTAAATGTATGCATGCGTATTTAACATGTTTATGCCACTATTTAATCATTCTTGATGTACATGATTCAAATGGAGCTTGCTGCAAAAACACCCTAAAAATGACCCTTTTCTGGAAATTTTTCAAATTTGGTCGCCTGGGAAAACACCAGATGGGCGGCCCCCTTAATTCCCTAGGCGGTCCCCTTAATTTTAAGGGGGCCGGCCTACAATTAAGGGGACCGGCCATCTGGGCAGTAAAATTTACTGTTTTCTTTTGCATCTTGCGACCCCTTTTATCTAGCCCAAACCTTACCTAAATCAACCATCACCTCCATCAAAAACACCCTTCACTCATGGCACAACATCTTCATCCATACCTTCCACTTCATCCATCAATAACTACATCAACTCACACCTTTCATCACCACCATCAAGAGCATCAACTCCACCTCCTACTCAAGAACCTCCATTCACCCAACTTGTCATTTCCATATCACCAATAACACCTCTTGATGCTCATTTCTCATCATCACCAATACCACCACACCCACAACCAAACCATCATCTTTGGTCTTAGAGATGAGATACACTACATGTTTTCATCCCTTGAACACATGCTTAACAACCAACCTCCACCACAACCTCCATCATTTTCACCCACTACACTACCACCACCTTCATTCTCACCAAATTAAGCATATGCAATGCTTAATCAAAAATAATTTTTCAAACCATTTTGTGTGCAAGCCCCATGGAAGATCATGTACTCCTAGAATGATTATGTAGATTGCATTACTTACTAGCTAATGTAGGATTGAATATAATCTTGGATGGTTGTATATTGATACACAACATTTTTAATGAATGTCTTTATATGCATGCTTATTTTTGCTATATATATGCTTGTGCTTCTAATATTTTTCTTGCAAGTATTCCATATATCGATTCCTTGGTACCCCAAACGAGGGGGAGTACACATCAAGGGGGAGTTTTCGTCCCGAAAAATTTCACGTTTGAATTTTGTCGGCTTAACCTTTTTGATTCTACAAAAAGGGGGAGAAGTGAATGTAAACTCACTAAATACTTGTCCAAAAATAAACTTTTTGGTTTAATGAGTTTAGGTTTTGTAATCATCAAAAAGGGGGAGATTGTTGACATAAATAAATGCCTAAAAACATTATCAATATTTATTCATATCTCTATGTTTTGATGATCACAAAATGTAAACTCATTAAAACATAAACTTATAAATTAAACAAGTACTTAGTTGTAAATATTCACTTCTACAACTAAAATCACTTAAGGTATGAATGAACTAATGCTTAATGCATTATATGATCAAAGGAACATTTTCTTAAAAACTAGATTTTTTATAAAACATCAAAAACATTTTATATATTTTTGAAAAACATTTTTGGCATTAAATAAAAATGTTTAATCTTTTATAAAAATATGAATTCAAATTTTTAACCAAAATCAGTTAAAATGTTCCAGAAAAACCTTCCCCACAAAAGGACAAAATTGGCCAACGTTCAGTAGGGGCGGCCCCCTTAATTTTGCTAGGCGGCCCCCTTAATAATTAAGGGGACCGCCCCCTATTTAAGGGGACCGCCCCCGCTCCAGTAGGCCTCCAGCTGTCCAGTTTTTCTCCTATAAATACCAGCCTTCTCCTGGATTTTTACTCACCCTTTTGCACTAAAACTTTCTGTTATAGATCTCATTTCATATCTTCAAAAAACCTTTGATCATGTAATCTTAAGCATTGGTTTCCAAGTGATCCAAGCTTTCACCATCCAAGTGCAAAAGAAGAATACTTCTATCAATCAAAACTAGAAGTATTACAACTTAGTAGCATCTTGTTATTCAAGTTGTTTGTTTTGTATACCTTGTATATCATTCATTCATTTGTGTATAAGGTGTGGGTGAACATAAGTGACTAGATATGTATAGTGTGTAAGTAGTGAAGAAGGTGTATAAGTTGTTGTGGTGTAAAGAAGTCATGTAGAAGTTGTAAAGCCGTGGTGTAGAAGTTGTGAAGCCGTGGTGCAGATGTCGTGAAGCCGTGTTTAGAAGTTGTGAAGTCATCATGTAGAAGTCGTGAAGCCGTTGCTTAGAAGTTGTGAAGTCATCATGTAGAAGTTGTGAAGCCGTTGCTTAGAAGTTATGAAGTCATCATGTAGAAGTTGTGAACCCATAGCTTAGAAGTTGTGAAGTCCTAGTCGTGAAGTCCTAGTGTTGAAGTCGTGAAGCCGTAGCATAGGAGTTGTGAAGCGGTCGTGTTGAAGTTGTGAAGTCTTAGTCGTGAAGCCGTAGCTTAGAAGTTGTGAAGTCGTGGTCGTGAAGCCGTAGCTTAGAAGGTGTGAAGTCGTGGTCGTGAAGCCGTAGCTTAGGAGTTGTGAAGTCGTCGTGTAAAAGTCGTGAAGCCGTTGTGTAGAAGTCGTGAAGCCGTTGTGTTGAAGTCGTGAAGTCGTCGTGAATAAGTTGTGTACAAGTTGTGTTGTGAAGTTGTGAGATTGGTTCTAGCTACGATTAGAACTCGACATTTAGCTTTGTGTCGTTAAACCCGTGTAAGGTTTTCTCCGCCATAAGGGAGCTTATTGAAGTTGTGAAGAAAACTCTCGAGCAAGGTGTGCTCGGGGAGTGGAGTAGGGCAAGGAAGGTGTCCTTGTAGCCGAACCACTATAAATCTCTCGTGTCTCGGTTAGATCTTTCCATACCTTATTTATTTCTTTACTTGCATCGTCATTACTTTCATACACATAGGCTTATATAATTGCTAGTATTAATTAGAGGTCAACTTCACATAAAGATCAATTTGAAAATCCATTCAAGAAACCAAAACTTTTACAATCAATTTAAAAGAATACATATATAACTAATAATAAGATTTAAGTTTTATTTTTCATAACAAACTTGAATCTAAGCTTTTAAAATTAAACAAAGATTTTATAATAAATTAAAAATACGTAAAACTATTCAACCCCCCCCCTTCTAGTTTTCCACAGAGATATTTGCAACACCGGAATTGGAATATATATTTTGACTTGAGATATTATTGAACTTTAGGCATTTTGGACTATTGGACACGAAACGAATATAACACATTAGACTCATGATGAATTTTATGTATTCGATTCGCAACGGGTAAACAGTGAAATAATGCCTAACGAACGATAATATTTATAAATTTCACGTCATCTAAACTGCTTTGGAAATTATTTCTAATAAAGTCTTTCGACTTGGAAACGTTCCATGAACGAGCGGGTCATGGCAAAATTTTACTTTTAAACTATAAAACGAGTATACTTTTATAACTAAATGGGATTATGGGAAAGTACCGACGCTTACCAATCTAGTCATCTTAATTGTTGTGTTTGCTATTTGTTATCTTTTGGTTTCTCTCCGTCATCTCTTCTTGACTCGAGTTCTCGTCAACACTCTCCGCATCAAATTTCGTTTTCTTATTTTCCTTTCGGTGTGTGTACTCTAGAGTCTGTGTCTTCCTCCCGTTACACGAATGATGATACCAAACTCTAATAAAAGGATAAAACGAAACTAAATTGGAAACGAATTTGGGATCGGGAATGTTTAACTTTTGAGGACTTTTATGCCTTAGGTTGTTTTAAGGAATATATGTTAAGACGAGTTTTTATATTATTAGGTCGTGCTGAGTCCGTTGTGCGGTGACGCCCTAGTTGTCGTGTGCTATACTACCCTTGAATTGTTGTGTTGTGCATTGCCTGATTAAGGTGAGTTCTCGTAGCCCCTTTTTCATTATGTTTTCCTTGGGGGAAAATGGTACTCAAATGATATTTTAACTGTTTTCATGCTGTGATACAATGTTTTCATGTTTTTGGACAATATGTGTGTTTTGATTGCAATATGTGCCTTACTGTGTGAATTCAGATTGTGAGACTTAGCTTAAACGTGCGCAACTGTTTTGTGATACATTGTTGGTATAATTTTGGGAAGTGGCACCCAGTATATCATTTTGAGAAGTGGCACCCAGTATATCATTTGGGAAGTGGCACCCAGTCTAGGCGTGTTTGCAGTCTGTGATAGTTTGCAATCTTTACAGGTGCTCATACTTGTTTATCTTGCTCACTATTGTCCTATGCTTTTATTCGCAGCTTCATGGTTTAACATCTAAACCTACGAGCTCACCAACTTTATGTTGACGTTTTATAGTATCATTTTCAGGTGTTATTGAAGCTGCTTAGAAGGTTTAGTATTGACTGGCTTAGCAAGACTTAAGACAAGACCCTCCCAGGTTATATCTCGTGGAGTTGCATTTGATATTCCCTAGTGACGTTGTTTAACTTTGTGACTTATGGTTATTTTGGATTTTGTACTTATCCCGTTGGTGGGAGTTCGCGACTATTATCTTTCGTATGTTATGCATTTAGTGTTTCTCTATTGTGACACCTTGTGTTATTGACTATGAGGTCATACCCCGTAAATGCTATTCCGCTGCGCCATTTTTGGGGTGTGACACATCACCTCTATGATAGAAAACCGACAAAAGTACGAATATGAGAACCCTAAGAATTCATAAGGATATATGGAAAACACAAATAGCGTAAATTTTATTAAAATCCACGAAAATTGATACATAGCGATATAATTAGCATCGGAAGTGTTAATGTTACAAAGATTACAAGGAAAGGTATAGAATCGCCAATAAGTTTACCCGCCAAGGCAACGAAGAACACCACCACCCCTACGAGAGCGAGAGTCACTACGGGATGTATCACCTTGATTATTCTGTATACGATAAATACAAACAAGCAATTAAACACGATAGTAAGACTAGGTCTTATACATAAAAATAAACGAGTTTTATTTCACATTTATTAAATATTACATAGAAACACAACAGGGACTCATTTTAACGACCCTAACTCGAGACTATTACCCCCATAGCTTGTCCACACCAATAGCTAGAATCACAATTGGTACAAGAACCGCTAGAACCCCAACCAAGAATACATAGTCTTCATCAAGAACATAGGCAAAGTAGATGACCGCAAGAACAACGTACACGATTGCGAGAATAGTGATAAGGTGCGGCATTTTGGAAGAATTAAATGAGAGGAATATGATTGGTGGAAGAATGGAAATTAAAATGGGGTATATATAAGGAAAAACTAGCCGTTGGAGCACTATTCACGACCGTTGGATTTTACTATTCATAGCCGTTAGATTTTACTGTTCATGACCGTTATTTTTCACTATTCACAGCCGTTGGATCCATTAAGTAAAGTCGCATTCCTATTACCCAAAATATCTTTAAAACTTTCGGTAAGAACTTGAATTCACGTAGGGAACGTGAAGATGAATTCAAGACCAAATATCCCCATCTTTCTTATCTTCACCTGATAACACTAAGTGAATGTCGGGACGACATTCAAATAAGGTTGGGAGACTGTAACAAATGGGAATTTTCCGTTTGCATAATTTTGATTAATTATCAGTAAATGCTCATTATTTAAATTTTTACATTTATTAATGAAAAGTTATTTCATTTAACCATTCATTTCATTATACAAACCCAAAACACGTTACTACGTAAATTACCAAATATCGGGACGAGCTCACACGCGTACCACAAAAAAAAACTAAATAAACTCAAAACAATACTAAACGGGCCATTAATTTCAGCCCAACTTCTAATTCCCGGTTACTGTTCATTGACAGCCCAACTACGGCCCAACTTCACTTATATTTCATTTCTAAATCGCTCCAAACTCATCCAAATGCACCCCGTTTTCTCCCAATATTGAAACACAACCTATACGAAATTTTGTACCACCTAATTCTCCTCCCACCAAAGTATTAGGGTGTCGAATTACACCTCATGATATCAACTCTTGATACGTGTAAAATGGTCAAAGTAAACTGCCATTGCACAACCCATTCGAAAATATTAGAATTGACCAACTCATCCAAATTCGACCCAACTTGATTCTACCTAGTTCTAATATTTTTCCTAGTTCCTATATGAGTTAACAAGTGTATTTCTCTTATCCTAGCTCAATGTTACACGTTAAGATGATTTTTGGACCCATAAATCATACTTGTCGACATATATACTAAAACAAAATCCACACCAAATCAAACCTTGCTGTAACATCCCGCCTACTCAGACCACAATATTGTCCGCTTTGCCCGCAGGCTCACGGCTTTGCTTTTGTGGCCTCATTTGAAGACTTCCCGGCAGGTCACCCAAGCCAGTACTACTCTCACATGAGCACGCTTAACTGCCAGTTCCTAAGAACCCCACTTGCAGTAGACCACAAAACGCGTTGTGTCATTGTAAGGCGAATGTAATCTTATGAACCCAGCATCTCTCCAGGCCACAGCCGATGTAGGATTTGCCTAGGGTGTTACACTTGCACACACCAATCTTTCTTTGATCTTTGAGTGTCAGTAAATCCATCTTATAGTCCACATCTCTTACACATTCACTGCCATTCTACTATTCACGCAAGTTGTACACATAAAAATACATATACACAATTTACGTGTATATATATATATATATATATATATATATATATATATATATATATATATATATATATATATATATATATATATATACACACCTATTTCCTTTACTACTAAAGTCCATTCACACCTAAGTTCCCAACTTCATTATCTCATTATTTGATCACTGCCGAGACACAAGAAGGCCAGAAGTGATCACTCAATCCATTCGAACCATTTTCAATTATTTTGAACCATGTCGCGATCAAAGATAACACCATTTCGAGTTCTTTACCATTCCTAGCGACTAACGAACCATTTAAAAGTGATTGTAAGCCTCTCTAATCTATTTACTACTCGTATACATCATGTTTCATTAATCATGCATCATATATTTTATGTTCGAACGTATATTTGTTTCTTTCAAATATTACGTCTCGTTATTATTTATTTCTAGCAAAAACTTGGTCGTCTCCTTAACGGAAGGCTAGGAAACCATGTTTGCACATTCACACGACTCATACGTATTCATTTTATATCATATCGATCACCATATTAAATTTTGTTTCATCGTATATAATTAAAACTCATATATAAGTCACTTTTATTATTTTGTACAACTCATATAGTCGACTAGATATGGTCATTTAAAATAGAAATGAAACACACGCTATATCATTTTTATTGTACAACTCGATTCCCTATAATCACATTGACCAAATTTAAGTTTGGAGTTTCCCCTCATAAGCTCATATAAGCTCTTAAAAATCATCAAAGTGAAAGCTACTCGAACGGATTTATAAACCCAAAAATAATTCTAAGTCTTTTCTATTTGTTGAAACGCCCACAGTCAACTAAAAAGGACTCCATAAAATTCGAAACATACACATGACATACCAATATTATTACATGTCTCGATTCTTCATACACCCAACTAACAAATTCATGTTTAGAGTTTTCTATTTTAAGCTCTTATAAGCTCTTAAAAATGGCCAAAGCTTAAGCTCATGAAACTGCTTAAAAACCTTTTCATTTTGTCGACTTGGGCTTAAAGCCCAATAAGCTGTTAATAAGCAATCCGTATAAGCTGGACATTTAAGCACTTTGGATATGATTTTAGAACATTAAAAATGAGCCCAAGGATAAGCCCAACTTGTCTCAAAACCCACGGATCATTAAACGTTAATGGGCCTTGAATTTTATTCGTTAAAGCCCAATAATAGAGAAATAAGCCATCTTAGCTAATAAGCAGTTGATTTTGACTTGAATAAGCTTTTATAAGCTACTGAGACTTTCGGATTATTTTTCCCCATCTTTTTGTGACTTTTGGACTAAATTTGCAAATAATTTCACTTACAAGGACTAAAACTGCCAACTGTTAAAAACAAGGACTAAAACTGCCAAAACAGTAACATTAGGGTAGAAACTGATATTATATATAACTCCAAGCTCAGAATGACATTTTGGACAATTATGGACTAAAAATGTAAGTTATATATAAATAAGGACGAACGATGCAACGCTAACGCCGTTAGGGTATAAAATGTAAAAACAGGAAAAGTACAAGGACCAACAGAATCTATTTGACATTTTTATTTCTATTTTACATTTTACTATTTTCCGTCACGTCACGTGTATTTTTAAGTTTCAGTTACGTATTTAAATAACGTTACGTTATATTTATATATAACGAGTTTTAACGATTTAATTTAACGTTTTGTTTCACCATTTTCGAGGAAACGATATTATTAGAGTTTGATAACATAAAAATAAGATAATATTATATATAATATTATTTATGAACTTTAAGCATTTTAAGCATATCACACTCACATCACCGATCATTCGTTGTCCGTTACTCACTTTCACAATCACTATTCGTATTAAGTCAAATTCTCAGACTTTACCATTATTCAGGTCGTGTGTTGGAGCCGTTCCCATAACTTACTTGAATTTACCTTTCACCTAGCCAGTTACGCTCAAGGTGAGTCATAGCCCCACTATTACTTTTAACTTGTTTTAAACTACTTGGGGTGAGAAACATGCTTACTTTTATGGACTATTTAAACTATGCTTTTGCTTGATAAACTATTACCTGCTGGTCTAAGTACTGTATCCCAAATGCCCATGCTCATGTACCGTTAATTTCCTGCTGGAAAGCACGAGTGTTATAAATAGATCTATTGAGGGTGACACCTCCATCCGTGTTGGGATTCAACAGTCCGAATTGGACAAACGGATGTATACCATGTCAAATTACAGTGTCTAGGGATAGAACACTTGTCGGGCCGTATTATTACATGACTCATTTCATGCAAACAGGTCGTAGCTTCGGTAGCATGAAACTTAGCGCAGCGTAATAGCACTTTTGTATACATTTCGAAATTGAAATGTTAACTCTTGAACTTACTAGTCCAACTTTACTGATTTATATAAACCTATGAACTCACCAACCATTGTGATGACACTTTAGCATGTTTTTCTCAGGTGTTTAGTTGTATGATTTATGATGAAGCAAGGCAGCGCTTGGCAGGGGCATAAGCGTACTTTTGGAGTGTACACATAACACTCATGACTAAAGTTTTTGTACTATGGGACAACTAATATTAAATAATGGGTCTTGTTTTCCGAATTCCTATTTTGTAAAACGTATGTTTAATTAATGAAGCTTTAAAAACGGATTTGATAAATTCGTTCTCTATTACTTATGTTATGATCCAACTAAGTAGCACCCCAGATGTTGTTACCGCTGCGATATGATTTTGAGGGTGTTACACCCATCTATCAGCTCTTAAACGGATTTTGCGGTATGTCCGAGGTACATTACACTATGGGTTACAGTTGTTTGCCTCGTCTACTTCATCCTAGGTAGCATATTCGGATGCAGACTGGGCTGGTTGTCCCACCACTAGGAGATCCACTTCCGGCTACTGCGTTTTCCTTGGCAACAATCTCCAATCTTGGTCATCTAAGAGACAACCAACTATATCTCGTTTTAGTGCCGAGGCAGAATACCGTGGGGTTGCAAATGCTATTGCCGAAACAAGTTGGTTACGGAATTTACTTCGTGAGCTGCACACACATTTATCTTCCGCTACACTAGTTTATTGTGACAATGTGAGTGTAATCTACTTATCATGTAATCCTGTTCAGCATCAGCGAACGAAGCACATTGAGATTAATATCCATTTTGTTCGTGACTTAGTTGCTACTGGTCAAGTTCAGGTTCTCCATATTCCCTCACGTTACCAGTATGCAGACATTTTCACGAAAGGATTACCCTCTTCTCTTTTTGAGGAATTTCGCTCCAGTCTGAGCATCAAGTGTCCTCCAACTCCGACTGCGGGGAATGTTTGATTTTTTTTTCTCCACAATAAAGTATCTATACTTTTCTTACGGTAATTAAGAAGTACTTCACAGGCTTTAGTTTTATTTAACTTTCTGAATATAGATGTTTTAATCCTTATAAATAAGACACTCAATGTTATTTACCTTCACTCAGTTTTTTTTGGACAAATCTCAATTTGTATGACAAATTTTATGCTGGTCAAGATTATGCATTTGCGCATTATATATATATATATTCTTTTTATAGAATACACGTAACACATTTATATTTTGAATAATAAAACTTAATGCTAGGGCCCCATCGGGGCGGGCCTAAGGCTAGTCAACTCCTATATAAAACAAGCTTTCTCTAAGGAAAGCTTTGCCTCAAAATTCCCAGATAATGACACCTGGCATTTTTTTGATCCAATGGACCACAATCATTTCCGCCTCTATGCATTCAATGCAAACAATGAAACCCCCAATTTTATTACCCAATCATGGAAGAGTTTCAGAAAATCATGGAAGAGTTTAAACAAATAATATTATCTCAATCAACAACATACGATCAATTCATTCCCAGTTTTTCAAACTTCTGTACTCTCAATCAATAACACATACAATCAAAACACACTTTTAATCTGAAAACAATAATAGATGGGATCGGTTTTTGGTCAATCCATCATCTCTGCAATTAATCATCACAGAAGGTAATCATTGTTTTTAATCTTTATATAATGTTACCATGAATAAATTAATTGTCTTTTTTCATGAAACTAATTGTATCGATTGTGTGACAGTAACGTACATATGATATTTCATATGGCTGCGTTTAAAAAGGTAGGTTTCTCAATCTTTTAAACTCTAAATGAATTTGGAATTGGATGGGATTTTATTATATTGATGATTTCATATAAAAATTTGTCTTAAAATCGATTAACAGTTGCTAATATTATGATTTCTACATTAATACATGTTTTAGGGAAGTGTATATGGTTATTTCTACATTAATATATGTTTCATGGAAGTGTTTGTGATAAGGAAGTGTTTGTGATAATGTCTGACTGAGTTTTGTATCTATGTTTTTAAGGTTGCACACCAAGTGTTTGTGATAATGTCTGAATGCGTTTTGTATGTGTGTTTTATGCAGGTGGCTTGCCCATCCTTAAACAACGACAATGATATTCACGACAATGGCAAACAGACGGGTGATTGCTTGACTCCTAATTTTTGATTCTTTATCAATGTACCAAGAATGCAAGCTATAGTGTTACTATATTTGGAATGTGTCGTTTAACATTTAAACTGATGATGTACACAGGATTGTCTTGAATTGTTGAATAATCTTATCCGTAACAAATCATCCAATCAGGTTCGATTTATTTTAGAAATTATATTTACTTGGTAGGTTGAAGTTTTGTATTTATGATGTGGACTTTTAAACATGCCATAGGTTTTGCTGAGGAAGACTATAGGCTTCGACTCATTGGTATCGATAGTGAAACTTCGAGGGAGCACAAAGTTCAGTCAACAAAAGGTTAGACGTCAAATGAATATTTTATTCTTTTGTCAGCTAACAAACATTTAGTAAAAAAAAAAAGGCTGCAACAGTATTGGAGATTGCAGATTTGACACTCACTACCATCTAAGAAGTATCATATTGAAGCAAAAAAGGTTCACTACAAGTTTGGCAGCTGGTTAATTTGATGGTAAGTGCACCACATAATAGATATACATTTAACACATTGTCTAAATTCTTATTCGAATGTTGTCTCACCTTCAATGTTACTAATTTGCAGGTTTTACCAAATATGACATGAGTTCCTGATTAAAGCAGTGTCTTATTATGTTTGTGCCTAATTTCAATGCATTTGCTTTTGTACCTACAAGTTGGATTAGATGCCTTATAACCGATTACGGGTACCTCTTATGGTCCTTGTGTGGACTGTCGTGTCCCATCCACCAGCTGGAAGTGTCCTAAAGGGAATCCCACGACGTCTTTTTTAGCCCATACCCGTGGTCTCCTGGTGCATACGAGAACTGTATCGTTATCAAGGTAAAACTTTCTTTGATAATACTGTCCTGCTAATCATGTAATAGGATGGTAAGTTTGCAAATAAAAGACAGTTAACATGGATGTGTAAATTTGTTATTGATAGTTTAAAAGTACAAAAAGTAAACCAAATGAGCATGCTTGAATATGTTTAAAAGAACAAAATTGTACTTGGTAGTTTATTGTAGACGTATGGTCTGGACTGACCCACGACAAGTGGGCCAGGCCCGGCAAACAACGGCCCACTCTACGCCTAACCCTAATCCATGCCCTATAAATATAGGGGTGGAATCCCCTTCTTCAGGACGATCTTCAACAGGTTACTCTAAACCTAACCCTAATCAACCTATATCGCACCAATACTAACTTGACCGTCGGAGGTGGATCCCGGGGCTACGGCCTCGGGTCCACTCCTAACGGGTTCTCTTTGTTGAACAGGTCTACTCAGGGCTCGAGAAGACGACTAACGGCCCAGGGAGAGTCGTTGAATCAGTCCGCGCCAGATTATGTATCAACAAGTTGGCGCCATCCGTGGGACCACGACATGTTTCGTGCTCTCACATCACCGGAAAGCAACCGCTGAGTTCAAAAGCCGGTAACTTTAAAGCTTTGTATCGTATACGACACAAAAACTATTAAACGTAAATCGTTTCTACTCACTGACACAAGATTAATACTTAATTGTTTTCCATTCTTTCCTTGGTCAAAAGTTACGGCTGACATCTATACAAATCATATATACTTGTTTTGCTCGTACAAATATAACAAGAATTATAATTCTTGTTCTTTTATTTACTGTCCTCTTTTATATATACGATCCAACTATAGGATTTGATTATATTTAAGCTGCAACGAGAACGCAAGTAAATCTCCTAATATTGGTAATATTATCTTTTAAATATTAAGAAGATTTTATGTAAATCTTTTAACTTGGAAAACACGATTTTACCTAAGTCACACTAAGTCCGCACGATCGGACCTACTATATCTTTTAGCCGCGAACAGCGCAGTCACGATAAATCTACCCGCGTTAGGCCGTGCGTATAGAGATCTTCGCAGACTGGCGCCATGAGCGCACTGTCACGTACAGGCACCACGATGCTAGTCAATTGCCATGCGCGCACTGGACGAAAGCCGTGGTCATCTGCGATCATCCACAAACGTTAGAGTCTATGCGGTCACGATACATCCATCTGCGTCTGTACGTGCGATTGAAACTACTAGTCGCGGTCATGGTACATCCATCCGCGCCATTGTTTTTATTATAATAAAAAAGAAAACGATCATGAGCGTACTGCGTTCGTAGATTAGCTACGTGCTACTTCTTTTATGTAGTTTGTAAAACCTCACGCTAGGTGTAATTCGCACTACTACTTCTCTTATGTGTTAATTTTACATGCTATGCGCTAATCTTTTACTTCATTAGGTTTTATATGTTGCGATTCGCGGCATATACTTCTAATATTTGCATTAAGTGTTTTTCAGGATTTGGATAAGTAAGTTTAATGCTCCTACACGAGTAGCACCATCAAACTTGGGGGGCTACCAGGATACGCACTGTGTGAGTACGCATCACGCAGGTATATTTGGAAGCAGATCGTACGTAAGAGGTATTGCAAGCCCGGTACAAAGACGGATTTAAATATTCGCACCCTATTGCCGCAGGGGAGACGTCCTCTGTTGGTTGTAAAGACGGATGTAATGTTCGCACCACTGCGCACAGCGCGCACCTCTGCCACAGAAGTACGTCTTCTGTCGCATCATGCTGCACCGCTACTGGTACAAAGGCACGCCCTTACCCAGGATGCGGCATACGGAATCCACCTTCACCATTGTGAGACAATCACAATCGCAATGTCAATGTTACTCAGGTCGCGCCTACAAGGACGCGCCTACAAATTCGCGACTACAAGGTCGCGCCAACAAGGACGCGCCAACATGGTCATCACGCACTGCACCACAGACCCAGTGCGCACTGTCGCATTTGGGCTGCGCGTTATGGTCACGCCGTCATAGTTGGTTGGGCCTACGCGGCCACGAACAGGACTTAAGTCTAGCATAACATAGCCACGCACTATGTCACACTAGACTTGGGGGGCTTGTAGACGTATGGTCTGGACTGACCCACGACAAGTGGGCCAGGCCCAGAAAACAGCGGCCCACTCTACGCCTAACCCTAATCCATGCCCTATAAATATTGGGGTGGAATTCCCTTCTTCGGGACGATCTTCAACAGGTTACTCTAAACCTAACCCTAATCAACCTATATCGCACCAATACTAACTTGACCGTCGGAGGTGGATCCCGGGGCTACGGCCTCGGGTCCACTCCTAACGGGTTCTCTTTGTTGAACAGGTCTACTTAGGGCTCGAGAAGACGACTAACGGCCCAAGGAGAGTCGTTGAATCAGTCCGCGCCAGATTATGTATCAACATTTATGTTCAACATGTTGCAAACTACAATATTATTTTCTTGATTAATTCGTTGTATTAAAAATCCCAAATCCTTAGTGTTTGGCGTTAACTGATCAAATCGAAGTTTATATGATTAGTCTTTATGATGATTGTAGGTGGATGGAACGCAAAGCTGATTGACAATGATACTCGGGTAATATAAACACAAACCATCATCTAGACCTTTTTTTTTTTTTTTTTTTTTTTTTTTTTTTTTTTTCAATGATTCAGATTTAAAACTCAAAATTTGTTTAGACTTCCAACTTCATTTTACCATTCATGGTTTTAAATTGAAGTATACTTAGATGAACTATATTTTTCCACAAAATATATTATCTGGATATGATTACGAATTTTGATCAATGAGTGCATTAGACCCTAAAAGTCATATGTAATTAGGAAGATGATGATACATAGTATTTAAGCATGAATCGACTTAAACAAAAAAGTCGATGAGTTTTCATATGTGACATAATTTGGGACCCCATTCATCATTTACCCTTATACAGATTATAAGGATATGAATATAATATTTTGTAGGTGATTGAGAACACCAGATGAGCATGATGGAAATATGGGAATGAGTGATGTAAAGGCAAGATCAAGACCACCAACATGTGCCAGGAAGAAATATTGAAGAAAGTGTGGTAATTTTGAAGCAATACAATTCCCAATTCTAGGCCCAAGAACAAGATCAAGAAGCACCAGTGCAAGAAGAGATGACATCTCTAATTACAAACCGCTATGCTGGAAGTGTAAATGTTGGGACTTCATATTGAATCCTTAACCAAATTGATTAATTATTACATATGTAAGATCTGAGGTCTGTATATTTACATTTTTCAATGGGTCATGATGCAGCAAACCAATATCGCAGACATGCTAGAAGAGGCTGTTGAGTACGTTAAATTTCTGCAAAGACAAATTCAGGTATATGTTGTCATTCAAATGCCGTTCGCATCTTTAACCAATCATAAAGATGAGATTCCTATTAGTTTCATGTACGGTTGGCTAAATGGGCAGGAATTCATGGTTAGGTGATAGGTGGCTTTTTTCCAGCTCTGTTTTAGTTGGTTTTAGTTGACCCAACACGCTTTCCCAGAAGTGTAATTTTTCCTTTTATGATACTAGGAAGTTATTACAATTTCACTAATAGTGTTAACACATTTTTAACAGCCTTAAACCCGCTGGCTTTTAGGCTAATCTTTTTCAGATTTTACCCGTTTACCCTGATAGAGATATAACATGCCAACCTAAGTTGACACATGTATTAGTTAATGCTTAAAAAATCCCCCCTTTTATTATGTATAAATTATACGCCGTAGTTTATTATTATGATGTAACGTTATACCTACCTGCTTCTGCTTCTTTAATAATTGGTATCATATCCTGGCTTTCGAGTGTGTTGTTTTAGTGTTTTACATTTGCATCTCTACAGAACTCTATTCCATTTTCAATGGCTAAATGGTCTCCGTGTTTAAAATACAAATGTTATATTTTGTTAATCTCCTTCATTCTTTACAACCAGATTTTACACAATCAACTTCAGTGGAGTAATGAAATTTGCATGATAATTATAATATTGACCAGAACTTTGTATTTGCAAGCGCAAAATCTGGAAACTTAGGTGATCATGTAAATCTTTAGTATGGCTAATCTTAAATTGATATTATTGCTTATTCCTTCAATGAAAATTGAATTCGTTATATTCTTATGATGTTTACGAATCCTTCTAATTAGGAACTTTGAATGATAACACTTGCGATTTAAATGTCTTCATTTTCCCTTTGTTACTGTATATTATCTTAAAGAGCCTGCACAAGAAAACACTTGCATGTATTATTCATATACTATACTTTACTTCATGAATAATTTAATTGATATTTCTTCTATGATGGTATTTTAAGGATCAAACGAAATGACGGCAAAGATGATATCAAGTCTTGAGCCCAGAGACGGACATCACATTGGCCTGAGTTGCTAGCAGTGAACCCTCCATTACACGTACGGTCTCTTTATCATCATAGATCACTGTGTGGGATTTTATATTGTTTTTGTTTCGAATAAATGCATTGCACAGTAACAAAAGTTAGATATATACTTGCAATTGATTTTTAAGAGTATATAGATAACCATTCCTTATATCCTCATTATAAACAACCATGTTTAGAGAAATATTTTACGTGTCTTCCAAATATCTTTCAAGGTGAAGAGCAAGAAGAGTATTAAAGTGTTATGTTGTGACAAAGACGGCAACCAGTGCAATTACACAACAAACGTTGTGTATAAAGAAGCCCTTCATAGACTATAAGTTTTCCCTTATTTATTTAGCTTTTCAGTTTTTAAACAATAGACTCAAGTTAGTTATGTTGATTCCGGATCATTTACAAATGTCATTTTACGTTAACTATCTATCTTTAAACATTATGTCATTTACGGAGTTTATATTTTAAATCATCTTTTGTACTACATTTATTTTTAATGACAAAACTTAATTCTAGGGCCCCATCGGGGCGGGCCTAAGGCTAGTTATGTGATAAGACAGAATCCTGTACTTCCATTTGTGAGCTGTACTTCCATTTGTACTTCCATTTGTGAGCTGTAAATTAGTATCTCATCACTAGCACATTAATTGTGACTAGCATAATTTATGGACCATATCAATTTACCCTAGATAAATCATATTGTATCCCCTATATAACCAATTCTCTTGTAACGTACAGATCAAATAAAATACAATTATTCATATTCATCTTTATCTCATTATCTCAACATTGAACACTAAAAAGTGGCAAATTATATACATTTTCAAATGCAAGTGTGTGTGCCGTAAGGATAATCGATGAAACAGGTTATATTGATGCCGTGATTCGTCTTTGATGGTCGTTGTTTGCATCTTCTTCTAGTCTTCTACCCTTTCTTTTATGTATAAGATAACTTTCTTAAATGTAGCTTGCACTATTTTTGACATGTCAATGGTTATAGTTCGACCTGATGGTATTTTGTGGGTTAACACCTTTTGGTCCTTCAATTAGAGACTGTTTCCATTATCTTTCAAATTATTTCAAGCTAAGTTAATTTTGACTACCCGAAAAGTATAGCTAGTTTCAGTTCATATATTAGAAATTACATAAATTTATCTCAAGTATCGTGTATTTTCGAGAATAAAAATCCTGTCATATAATAATAAAGAAACAACCCTCGGTTTTTCCATAAGTGGAAAATGGTAGTTCAAGAGTGGTAACATGAATAAAGCTTTTTACAAATGTGATATTAGGTAGTCTTTTTCGTTCAAACACATTACATAAAAATTGGTTTAGTTGGCTCAATTTTATAACTTTGGTCAAGTCTGTTTCTGACTATTTTAAAAGTTGGTAACCTTATCTATAATTTTCTTCCAGAGAAGCGACAAGAAAACATGAATATAATTCACATGACACGTGTAAAATTCAACCCCAATTTAATAACGAAAAAGCACAATAACAAATAGTAATAAGAAAACTAAAAACGTAAAACAAGAGTCAAATGGTACAATCCAATATCCTACATTAACCGATCAAAACTTTCATAAACTTGTAACACCAAAGGAAAATAACGATAGACCATTCGATAACGACAAATGTAGCGTTATTGATATGGCTTGATGTCAAACTTTGAAATCTCGACCTTTTGCTTATGGTAAGACAAAAGGTCGATAAGCCCGACAAGCCCAAACCATAAAAAAGGTCGATGAGCCCGGTAAGTCCGATTCAAGATGTGAAACCATTAGAACCATTGTTACTAAACCCATTAGTGGCTGTAGGATCATCATAATACTCATCGGTGAGCCCCCGACCCGAACTATTTCCAGTCCCATCACTACCATCCATTTCGTACTCATCATCATCGTGCTCGTTAGCGCCTTCGTCATCAGATGATAAAGGTGCTAACCAGCACACACCATGCAGGTGCCCATTAACACAAACAAAATACTCTAGCGCGCCGTCGTGCGAGCCGAGCCGTTTAGCCGCGTACTTAGGAACCAAGCCTGCTGTCGTCATACTCCATACACGGGCCCCACAATATTGACACCTTTCTCTCTCTTCTAACGCCACTTGTCTCGCTATTAAACAAGCACGTGTACTCGATTCGCGAAATGCCCGAAATACCCCTCGAAATACACCTAAATCATCCTCTCGATCCCCGAGCCGATGCTCACACGGGTCGCTGACGAATAATAAATCGCCACGACACCGTTTCATTAAAAAGCTTTTCCCCGAAGTTTTCGAAAACCGGGACTCTGTAACAAAGTGTCCCGGTTTCGACCGGCTCAAGACAAAATTGGGCGTAGAATCACACGCGCCACAAAAGAACAACAATTTCGCCAACGCGGGCCATCCCCCGCCCATCCGACTACTATGTACCCCGTTGGATAACGACTCCGTTATCCTCGGGGCACGAAACAAACAAAGCTCCCTCCATAGCAGCCTTTTCGCCATAGCGTGCAGCCGTCTGCAAACAGCGGCCGTGCGACACAGGCTTTGCACGTCCCATTTAATAGACTGAAACACCAACAACAACACTCTTTCATTAAAAAAGTCTGGTTCTCCGTGAGAACCAGACCCTCCGCTGACCCCGCTGGTCAGCCTAACTCTTTGGTTCGAGCTCATCTATTTATTTTTGTATTTCAACTTAAATGAATGGTTTCACTCACCTTTATACAGTTGCAAGATATTGTAGGTCGATAACACCTTTTTAATTTTATTAAGATATTTGTGCCATGGTCATGGACGGTTGTGATTAGTTAGAATAGGACACGTGGATGATTAAAAATGGTGCGTAAAAGGGAAGAAAGTAGGGTGTTCAGGTGACATAAGACACGTGTCCAGATAGATGTTACAGGTTTATTGCTCGAAATATCTTTTAAAGGGTAACGTGGCAATCTAGGAGAGAGTGTTTGCCACGTGTGAGACAAATATCTAGTGATGTGGGACACGTGCTAGTCTATAGTGGTGGACACGTAGAGTAGGTGACCTGTTTGGGACAAAAAAGGTAAAAGAAATACTAAATAGGAATATTTTACTAGTATAACGGAACTTTTATTTGGTTCTTTGGCTTTTTGCTAAATGGGGGTGTTGTTTGAGTGTTTGAGATATTTTTGTACTTTTTGAACCTTTTCTAGAGACTTTCAATTTTTATAAGTATAAAAAAAGAGATATAGATATTTATTTTGATGATTTTTGCTTGACTGGTAAGTTATGGTTAAGTTAAAAGTTTATGTTAGATATGTCTTTTTTCACTTTCTTTTTTTTTGAACTACTACCTCCGTCCCAAAATTAAGGTTGTGATATACTGACCCTCCTATACAGGGAGGGTGGGTTGACTTCTCGCTACCACCACTTGTACTGTCTGCTTTGTCGGTTTGTACATTCCTTAAAAATAGGTGAGGGCCCATGTGAAGGGAGAGTCCGGTTAGTATGACCCCAAAATTATTGTTCTTCGACAAAAAATATATTCTTTTAGAAAAATGTCACTATCACTACTTTTTTCTCTTACTTTTTTGGCAAATGATAAATTTACCCTTAACCAATTAATTAACACTTCTTTAAAGTTTGCAATATTAATTTCAACCAAGGGTAATATAGTAAACTTTAACAAACTCCACTATTTATTCACTTTCTATTTTTGGTATAGGACAATAATTTTGGAACGTTCGAAAAAGAAAAAAGGGACAATAAAATTGAGACGGAGGGAGTATATATGAAAACTACTTCAAAGTTTCTAGCGATGATCATTTTTGTCGCAATGAAGTAAATATGATCAAGTAAGTTTTTTTGGATAAAATTAAGTCGGTGAAAGCATTGTATCTTGTAAAGTGGTACTTATTGATCACTTTTGGAGTTGGCGATGGTTTTGGTTAGCGTTGGTTTTGGCACATATAATGGAATTGTATCGTCGAATTCGGGAACTTGGTAGATGCTTAGGCTTTTTAAGTGATTGCTTTTCATTAAATCAAGCATCACGTTTTGCCATGACCAAAGCTGTCATTGAGGGTGGACGAGGTGCGCGACTGATCATGGGCCTCGTAATTTGTCCCGTTAGTATTTATATACATGTGTACACCTAATATATAAGTGGAAGAAAGCGATGAAATTATCTTAGATGAGTTATATAAGAAGTGTTTAAATAGCTAATTTGCGTTATATCTTATAAAACGATGATACTGTTTATATGACATTGGTTTTTGAAAGCCTTATTACGAATTTCGCCAGGGGCTCTCAAAACTCGAGGACTAACCTCCATGAATTCCTTAAAAACTGAACATTGGTTTGAAATCATATGAAAAATTAAAGAGCTCGTCTTTAATTTGCTTTTGCATCCTAGAGCCTTCATTCTCTCTTAAGTAACCAGATCAACAACCATCATTTGTGGTTCAATCTAATGTAATCATCATATTATTTGGAACAAGAAGTTTACAATATGTTGGTGTTTCCTTAATTAAACTTATCTTTCTGTTTATGAACCATTTGATTGGCTTATGTTTTTTATAAGTTCATTTCTCTGCCTTATTTTAGTTGTCCAAGGGCCCACTATGCCAAATTTAAGTTACTTTGACCTCCTAAATCAAAAGATAAGTTTAAACAAACATATTAAACTTTGACCTAATGGTCGTCAAACCTACTACTACCTCCGTCCCAAAATAAATGTCACCTTTGATTTTTTTGAGTCTTTTTTATTCAACTTTGACCTTAAATATTTTTATTTGTGTTACATAATATTTGATGCGAAGTATATGAATGGATTGGGTTTCAAATGTATTTTCATTGGCATAATTTTCATCAAGTATAATATAACACAAATAAAAATATTTAAGGTAAAAGTTGAATAAAAAAGACTCGAAAAAGTCAAAGGTGACATTTATTTTGAGACGGAGGGAGTACTATACTTCTACGTCAGCGATATATCTCTATTCAATACACCATCAAATTCGCCATTAAACATGTGTAGTGGTCATTATCAAACCAAACATATAAAATATCACAATTTATACAAACATACCACATAAGCACACCCAAACAAACAAACAAAATGGCAAACCATTCGGTGGTCTGCACCACCAAACCAGCGACATAGTTGGGGTTTGGCGCGTGGTTGGGAAGGATGTGTAATGAGGTTGGCGCGTGGTGATGGTTGATGGTGGTGGTGCACCACCATCTATTACGTCCGGCCAAAAGTTGCATGATGCAAGTGAATATCCAAGAGGAATTGGGGGTGTGGGTTTGTGTTACTATGATGTAGATACTAGGGATTAAGATACATCCAACTTTTGTTCTTTTAGGTACTATTTGGCTTTAGTATTTGTTGTCGACTCTTGTTTTACCTTTTCTTCTTACTATACTTTGATTGTACTTTTCCGTTATTTAAGGGGTCGAATTTTGTTGTCGTTTATCTAAGAGAAAAAAAATTATAGATAAGGTAAAATAATAATAAACAGATCTACCAAAGATTATAAAATTGACCCAAATATTTTGTGTTTGAAAAGAAACAAGAATAAGCGTGACAACCTAACTGTTTACTTGTAAGGCATGGCTAGTTTCACATTCATTTTTAGAAGAAAGGAGCAAAGAAAACATAATCGTGTAACTAAATACTCCATGTCTATGGTAGACGTTGCAAACTAAAAATGATGAACCAGATTAGCGTTAATGATCTGGTTGACATAAACTTTTAAAATTTTTAACATAAAGTGGAATGAAAACAAATATACACTACGTAATTTATAACTATTCGACAATATATACCATGATACACTACGTAATTTGTTCTTAGTTTTGTTTGGAAATATATTGCCCTTCTAAAAAAAATGGTTGAAAGAAAAACAATGTAAAATTATGTAAGGCTAAAAGTGAAAGTTTTGAAATAAATCTTTACTACATAAAAAGGAAAAATGGTCAAACTTGAATTGTTGAATGTCGAAAAAATGTTGGATGGTCAAGGCAAATTGAATTGGTTGTAATGCAGGAAACGAGTATAAGTTTGCATGGTAATTAAGGAAATAATAAATTGGCTATAATATAGGATTAAAAGTTGAACATTTCATTTATTGTGAACTTACTTAAGTTGAAAAAGTAAAAAAACTCATAGGGAATGAAAAAAAGCAATTGAAACAATACGAATACTGTATACTCGCTTTACTCTTTCTACCTTCTCCAAATTTTTACAGCCTACTCTCTTACACATACAAACTTTTTCACATTTTGTAAAGAATAGAAGGACTGTTTTTGTACATATTGTATAGTTTAGGGACTTAATTGTAATGTTTTCTCTTTAAATGTTGGATTTACTCTCATTGAGAGATAACAGAAAATAATATACTTTTCCTTCATCTCATTTCTCTCTCACTTTTTCCCCAGTTCTGCCATTGTTAACACATTTTTTGTCTTTCTAAATACAAACTAAAAACATCATGATTTATTATATCCGGACAACCTACGACCAGTGGCTTTTGCCATATCCCCAGAAAACACCGGCGAGAACCACCACTACCATTCGTCATGTCGTTGGAAAATATCACCGGGAACCACCATTGACCCGCCACATGTTGTCATCATCAGCTGCCGCTGTCGGAATCTTTAAATCCGACATTCTCACAACTATTTAAGTATCACTTATGCTAGATCTAAGCAATTTCATTACTTGGGACCTTGTGAATGTTTATTTTTATTTATTTATTTATTTTTTTGTGTGGAATTTATGTGTTTTTATTTAAGTTTACTTTTGATGTTTGTTGAAATTATGTATTTTAGAAAATGAAGATGATTGTAGATGGTGATAGAAAATGATGGTAGTAGTGTATAATGAAACAAAAAAGATAATATTATTAAACTGTTAATTGATGATGATGAGAGAGAAACAAATTAATGGTGATTATCGGTGGTGAAAAGATTTAGAAAAAAATAGTAAACATTATTAATATATTAATATTAATTAATGATCACTGATAATTATAATGATTAGTGAATCATTTTGGTGTAGTTAGACTTATCATATACGAAACGAGTATAAGTTTGCATGGTAATTAAAGAAACAATCATAACTTTGCATGGTAAATTGAATGGGCTGTAATGAAGGAAATGATTATAACTTTGCACGGTAATACCCCACAAACACCCACCATCTCATCCATCTACTTCCGATTCACTTTTTCCAAAAAAGAAAACACACACACGCACAACCACGTTTTTTTTAGTTTGACCAAACTAAAAAAAAAACCTCTCTCATCTCACAAAAAGAAAAACATCTCATCTCTTCCACTATCCCCACCACAACAACACACACACCACCACCCGACTCCGCGAGACCACGACCGAAATCCTCCCTTCACCGTCATCCCACCACCACAATAGCACTACCACCGAGAGGAACTACCAAGACCCACGATCACCAAAAGAGTTTTTCAAGTTTTGAGGTATTTTTTTATTGGGGCAAATATAGACATGGTCCAGTCGCTAAAAGTGCTGGATTTTTGAGGACCCTAAAAAGTCTCTTTCCAAAAATGGCCCAACCAAAAGTCGCTTTCCAAAAAAGTCGCTTTCAGCGACTTTTTTGTCAATTAAGCGACCTTCTATTTTGTCTTTTTCTAGCCAAAAAGTTTAACTTTTTAACTTTTTAAGCGACTTTTTGACTTTTTAAACAACTTTTGCTAGCGGCCAAAAAGTACACAGCCACATGCCACTCTCACATTTAAGCGACTTTTGCTAGGGCCATTTTTGAAAAGCGACATTTTTGGGTCCTCAAAAACCCAACACTTCACTAGACCGGGCTATTTGTAGAATTGAAGGTATTTTTTTAATAGATCTATAGATTTTATTTCTAGCTCTATAGTTTTTTTTTTTGTTAATCTATGTATATTTTTTTTTTTTTTTTTTTTTTTTTCGTTAATCTATGTATATTAATGTTTTTGGTATTTTTTGTTAGTGTCGTAGCTTGCCGCCGATGTCTCGCCGGAAAAATTCAAAGCTGGCGCCGCTGTTGCCGGAGAGGGTTGCTGCTGTCATCGGAGAGGCTTGCTGCGGCCGGGAAAGTTTTATTTTTCTTTTAGATCTATGAACTTGTTATAGTTTTTTTCGTTTGTTAATTTTTTGCTAAATTTTTTTAAAAATCATTGTGTATATTTATTTTATAGATCTATAGATCTCGCCAGAAGCTGCTTAACCACCGGAATTTGTTCCGCTGCCGGCGGAGTATACTGTTGTGTCGACTGCTGCCACCGGAAAATGGTTGGCTACCTCTTAATGTTTGTTGGTATTTTTGACATAAGTTTATGGAGTAAACTATAAAATACATCCCTGTGGTTTGGTCAATTTCACACGATACATCCCTCCCAAAAAAGTTGCGCTATACACATCCCTCCGTTAGTAAAAGTCAGACACAATACATCCCTCCGTTAAAAAAAGGACTAACGGCACAAACCATTTCTCCGTTATCTCCTAACGAGATATAAAATGTTTACACCGTTAGTCCTCTGGGTTAACTCTATTTGCACCGTTAGTTCTTTTTTATGTTTTCTTCCGTTTTTTTACGTTTTCGTCCACTTTTTTATGTTTTCGTCCATTTTTTTACGTTTACGTCCGCTTTTTTACGTTTTCGTCCGTTTGGTTTCAAGGATTGACTTAATCAGCTGACTCGAATCATTTATAAAAATTCGAAAAAATTTATAAAAATTCGAAAAATTTATATAAATTCGAAAAAATTTATAAAAATTCAAATAATTTAGAAAAATTCAAAAAATTAATAAAAATTCGAAAAAACTAATATAAATTCGAAAAATTTATAAAAATTCAAAAAAACTTATATAAATTCAAAAAATTTATAAAAATTCAAAAAATTTATAAAAATTCGAAAAAACTTATATAAATTCGAAAAATTTATAAAAATTCGAAAAATTTATAAAATTTCAAAAAATTTATAAAAATTCGAAAAAACTTATATAAATTCAAAAAAATTTATAAAAATTCGAAAAATTTATAAAAATTCGAAAAAACTTATATAAATTCGAAAAATTTATAAAAATTCGAAAAAACTTATATAAATTCGAAAAATTTATAAAAATTTCAAAAAATTTATAAAAATTCGAAAAAATTTATAAAAATTCAAAAAATTTATAAAAATTCGAAATTTTTTTGAAATTTTTTTAAATTCGATTTTTTTTTTTAAATTCGAAATTTTTTTTAAATTTGAAAAAATTTTAAAATTTTTCGAATTTTTATAAAAAATTTTTTTTCGAATTTTTATAAATTTTTTCGAATTTATATAAATTTTTTGAATTTTTATAAATTTTTTCGAATTTTTATAAATTTTTTGTATTTTTATAAATTTTTCGAATTTATATAAGTTTTTTTCGAATTTTTTTAAATTTTTTGAATTTTTATAATTTTTTCGAATTTATATTAGTTTTTTCGAATTTTTATTAATTTTTTGAATTTTTATTAATTTTTTGAATTTATATTAGTTTTTTCGAATATTTATTAATTTTTTGAATTTTTATAAATTTTTTGAATTTTTATAAATTTTTTCGAATTTATATAAATTTTTCGAATTTTTATAAATTTTTTCGAATTTTTATAAATGATTCGAGTCAGCTGATTAAGTTAATCCTTGAAACCAAACGGACGAAAACGTAAAAAAACGGACGTAAACGTAAAAAAATGGACGAAAACGTAAAAAAACGGACGAAAACATAAAAAATGACTAACGGTGCAAATAGAGTTAACCCAGAGGACTAACGGTGTAAACATTTTCTATCTCGTTAGGAGATAACGGAGAAATGGTTTGCGCCGTTAGTCATTTTTTTAACGGAGGGATGTATTGTGTCTGACTTTTACTAACGGAGGGTTGTGTATAGCGCAACTTTTTTGGGAGGGATGTATCGTGTGAAATTGACCAAACCACAGGGATGTATTTTGTAGTTTACTCTAAGTTTATGTAAAGTTTGTGTATTTTTAGGCTGCCCACAGTAAGGGGACTCAATCCCCCCCATTTTCTCTGTCACGTCAGCTTTCTCTCTCCAGCGACCTTCAGGCGATTGGGTGCCCCAATAAGGACGACCTATATACCCCACAAATATTCCTTTTTAATTAAATAAATCACACATAAAACATATACACACTTGGTCGTGTAGGTGACCAAGATAGGGGAGATCGACTGAGGTGATTGAAACACCGCAACAAGAAAATCGATGGAGCAAATCGATCCTCAATCGATCGAGTGCTCCTTCTTTGGGCAGCCTTATGTTGAATTTGTGCATTTTGGTATGTTAATTTTTTTGCAACTATATTTGTAAATTTTTTTTCTAAATTGTTGGTAAATTTATTATAATTTGTAGGAAAATTATGTAGTTAAATTTGTGTTAAAAGTATTGACGATGTCACAAGGTTTTGATGAATCGTTATTGTTTTGTTGTGGCCTAATGAAGTTATTAGGGTGATGATATTAATGGACGCATATTATGTTTGGATATTCTTTATTAAACAACACATTTGTGTGGGTGGCGATAAATTCATGTCATGATCTCAAGGAAAGATATGTTAAACGTCATAATTCATGTCAAAGCTCTACGAAACGAAAGGATGAATACATGTTAAACGTCATACTCGTAATTCATATACACATAAATTGCATCTTTGGTGAAAATTACGTAAGAAATTACCAAAATTTATTTGAAATTTGAAATAAGTTTACTTGGTGGGATGAAAGATTTTAAAGTTTGCATTAAATGTCGAGATCCTCCACACACAAACAATTTAATACCAACAACGGTAACTGAGGGTGCGATTGGTTTATGCTTTTGGAGGGGTATCACCAAAAGAAAAAATAAAAACTTTGTTTGATTGACGCTGGGCCCACACTTTTGGGAATGAAGGAATGAAAAAGTGATTGATTTTATTCCACCACATTTTGGCGGGTTTTTTTTTATTCTATCCAATCAAATTTTTTTTTATTTGATCAAATTTTTTCAACCAGGTATTATTTATTCTTTTTCTTATTTTATATATTTTTTATTTCAAACAAATACATAAAACTTATTAAATATACATATAATTTAAATATTAATTAATTTTCTCTCTCATTCTTTTCTTTCAAACCTTTCCTAAATCACAATCCAATTCCAATCCCATTTACGAACCAAATGCACCCTGATAGTCAACGAAGTTAAAAACTAAATTACGATAACTACTCAACAAAAAGGACCAAGGTATGCTCAACAAAAAGATTGAGATATGAACACATTTGTTTTGATTTTTTAAAACCATTTTTTAAATTTACATAAAAAGATTCAATCTTACACGCAAAACAAAGAAAGAAAAGATAGTATAAGGTCACTCACAACAGTTAACTCAACCTTAAATTTTAAGGCATGCCACGTCAGCTTTTACACACCTTAACTTAACTCAGCTTTAACCCACACAGCAATAACTCAGCTTTAACACACCTTAACTCACCTTTATACATAAATTTTCAAATTCAACCCCTAAACTATAATTAATAATTCATTTATTTATAAATATATTACCATATGTCACCAGTCAATTAATATTTTGACTCCTTCATAAATACTTTGACTCCTTCATTTAATAGCACCAGTCACCACTCACCACTCACCAACTTTTTTTCTTCCTTTCTTCTTTCTTCTTTCTCACCGGAAAATATGTCCGGCATTTAAACATAAACACAAGGTCTGAATGTGTCATTTTTCTTTTTGAATTTAACGCATGAACTAGCTGTTGTGGGGGGTGGAAATGATTTTTTTTTTTTTTTTTTTTTTTTTTTTTTTTTTTTTTTTTTACACTTTCTACCCTTAACGCAGCGTTCAGGGGATAACGCAGCCCTTAATGCTGCGTTAACGTGGGCTGCTCACAACGTGTAACGCACCTTAACGTGCGTTAAAGGAGCAAAAAAACCTCCTTAACGCAACAATAACTCAACCGTTGTGCATGGTCTAATATTTATGCGTCAGCCCAATCACGTCAATGTTGCTTCATTTAAAATGCACTCATAGAATAATTACACGGCTAATTAGACAAAGAAAAATTCCATTGGCCATCGCAAGGTACTAATGTAACGATGTCATGTATAAAAAAGAAGATTAAAAGGTGGAGAAAAAAGAGACGTAGGTAGTAGCTGCGTGAACGGTGGTGAATTGAATAAAAAGAGGAGTTTAATAAGTTTGATATAGGAAGGTGTGAACAAGATAATAGACATGGTCATAAAAATCAAGAATTGGTACTTGGGTGGTCGACCTTCTTATAGCTTATAATCGGTCTAGGCGAAATTAATCGGTAATTAATCTGATTAGCATTTCTAACAAGTTTTAGGTATTTTTGGTGAGTTTTAGGTATTCCCGACAAAAATCTTGGAATAAATATAAACCACGACTATAAATGATTAAAACTACTTTACAACGAGTTTTTGGTATTTTCGGCAAGATTTGAAGGTTTCCGGCAAGTTTGACCAATGTTGATAGTCGTTGACTGATTTACTCATTAAACCGCAACCGTTACCGTCTTCAATAGAAATCGCAAATGGAAAGTTTTGCCATTCAAATTAATTATTTGCATAAAACTTTCGCCCCTATGTTCACCTTACTATATTATTGTCAAAAACTATACATCGTCACCGCTATATCTATGATTGATGATTTATTATAACATTTTTGTGGATGGATGTATTATAGTATTTACGGTTCAAACTTGAATCTTATTTGATACCACGCATGAGGATCTTTTGAGCATTATTTGCCGTTGAAATTTTTTGAAAAAAATTCATTCGAAGTCAACTTTTTTCTCGAACTAGACACCGCTGCCGCTAGGCGCGGATACTCGGCTAGTAGTAATGAATAGTGGTTAGATTGAAAATTGATAAGATGTTACCTCTCTTGAATACATCGTCCTGCACATGTGAAAGGATTGTAATTCAAGAGATTACAAGATACTTTGGTAGGTTTCTGCTATCTCTAAAAGATGAACTGAAACTAGCTATAGTTTTCGGGTAGTCAACATGGACGGAGCTAGACAAAATACTAAGGAGGGAAAAAAGTCATTTTTAACCAGAAATAGGAAAAATAATAAGCTTGCGTTAATGAATTTAAGGATCTAGTTGGCATCAAGAGTAACCTTGGGGAGGTATTTTTGGAGAGATCTCAGGTTCGAGCCTTACCATGGTATTTCAGGGGCGAAAATAAATAGAAGCAGGAGTAGGGTTTATCCCCTAAGGCGAAGGTTCGAAACTTGCATACTGGCCAATTAGATGTCACCGTGGGCTCGAATAACTAACTACTAACTTGTCTTTTAAAAAAAGATGAATTTAAGGATCTCTAATTCAAATAATTAGCATGTCAATGAAGAAACAAATTGCCATAATTTTGGTATGAATGTTAATACTATAATTTAGGATGCCAAAAGTTTTCGTTAAATTACGAACGATATACGCGTGTTATGAGAATATACGCGTGTTAAGAGAACTTGAAACCTGTTAAAGCTTTATAAAAATCTCATTAAACTCAAATACATTAACACGCTAAAAATCTCATTACTCAATTTAAATCATATACTTGTACGTAATAACAACGGATTTTTGTGTTCAAATAAAAAATAAGCTAAAAAGAAAACTGAGAAAGGTAAACAAAATATTAAAAATAGATGCCTTCCAATCACAATTCACAAACACATACGTGACTCTCTTTTAAGCAAAAATAAAGTCTTCTACTATGGTAAAACTTTATAAATGTTTATAATATATTATTATTTATAAATCTTTTTATACTATAGAGTTTTTTTCACTATGCATAAAACCTGTTAAAGCTTTATAAAAATCTCATTAAATTCAAATACATTAAATTTAGAAAAGGTTAAAGATGTTA
This sequence comes from Artemisia tridentata subsp. tridentata, assembly GCA_021014915.2. Classification (NCBI taxonomy): domain Eukaryota; kingdom Viridiplantae; phylum Streptophyta; class Magnoliopsida; order Asterales; family Asteraceae; genus Artemisia; species Artemisia tridentata. The sequence continues at coordinate 74,939,918 of CP139506.1, read as the reverse complement.
GACATTTTCATTCCACGTAACCATGAAACACAACTTCACTATAGTTAACAAAATGATAAACCTCTAATTTTTAAACACTTTTATAAGGGTTAATTACCAAATGGTAGTTAAAAAAAACTTTTTCAAATTGTGGTATGAAAATAATGAGGTTTTCCAAAAGAGTCATGTGCGATTGTGCGAACGTGCGAATCCACAAAATGGTTGACACGTGTCCGACAAATTGGTACCAAACCAATGATTAACCCCACCAAATACCCCACGTGCCTAGTTGACTTTTTAAAACAAATGTGTGAACGACGTTGTGCGAACGACGGCTATAAAATCTTCCAAAATCTTTCCAAAATCTTTCTTTTGTACTTATATCTTTCTTGGGAAAGACCAATACTATTTTAAAAATATTAAAACTTGTACTTAGCTAACTTGTGTTTAACAAACACTGTTAAAATTAAAACCACACAAACACTATCAAATTAACACACACACTTTCAAACACCGATCAAAAACACGATCAAACTAACACAAAGAGACGATACAAAATCACCGATCAAAAACACCGATCAAAAAAATGGCCAGAACGCATGTAAGTTATATTTCATTGATTTTTTTTTTTATTGTTGTGTCGATACCCACTTAGGGTTTAGACTAATGTTAGGGTTTGTATGGAAATGGATTGTTAGAGTTTGATTCTTGATTGTTAGCGTATTCTGTTGTTTAGATTTAAATTTTAGTGGTTTGACTGTTTAGGAATTGGATATGGATTGTTAGAGTTTGATTCTTGATTGTTAGGGTTTTTTCGTTTTTTTTTCGAGCTTGATTGTGAGGGTATACTGGTGTTTAGCTTTAATTTTTAGCGGTTAGACTGTTTATGACTTGGATATGGATTGTTAGAGTTTGATTCTTGATTGTTAGCGTATTCTTGTGTTTAGCTTTAGTTTTTAGCTGTTAGACTGTTTAGGTTTTGGACACTCGTGTTTCATATGTGTAGATAGATGTTAGTGTTTGTAAGTTATCACAAGCCAAATGCATTTGAATATCACAAGCCAAATGCATTTAAGTTACAATTACAAGCCCTGGATTAATTTAGTTGCAAATGCAGTGAATAAATATAAAAAATGCAGCTTTGTAAGTTATTGGTGGCGCCCTACCACCATATCATTTTTTCAAGAGGCCCCCGACACTCAAATAATGTTAAGTGTTATCCTATATGTTAAGACTTGAGATATTTTGTTGAATGTTTTTGTGTATCTATTTTATGAATAGAGGCTGGGATATGTGTTAAGACTTGAGGTAGTTGATAGAGGCTGGGATATGTGTTAAGAAGGCAGTTTAGTTATATAAGGATCAAGGAGTTGATGATGTTGATGCAGCCATAATTGAGGTAGAAAATATACAAAGCGTGTGAAGAAATTCATTATCCATGCCATTTTTTATTTTACACACCAAACACATATGGCATTGCTTGTGCTTATCTAAATCAAGCAGATTCTGATAAGCAAGTATGGAGATGCTAATATCAAATGTTTATCTGCTTAGATGAATTTGTAGATTTTGATTATTGTATGTTTACTTGTTGGCATTAATGTTGATTAGCTGAATACTAGCATCAAAACTAGATGAATATTTTGTCATAGAATGAAAGTGTATTGGAATTACTTATGTTTTACTTCTTAATGTTAACTTGTTTATTATTTTTTTGTAGGTTGTTAATGCGAGGGTAACTATTAGAACTAATTTAAAGCTACTGACAACGATAAGAGATCGTCTATCTACAAAGGGGCAACGTTGTTACAATCTGTTCAGGCGTAGTGTTTTTGGTCTGTGGTTAGATATTAGAACTTTTGATCATGATAACCATATTTTGAACTTCCTTGTAAAACCCTAAAATCTGAAAACATTTAAAATTACCAAATTGCCCCTATAATTTAAAAACTAAGTTAGAAGCTTATAAAGTATCAAATAAATTCCAAACTTCTGGCAATGCACAAGTTATGATCCCAAATAATTTTAAGAACTTCATTTAACATTTATACAAGTGGAAAAATTACCAAAATACCCCTATATGAACCGTATGATATTATATGTATTTAAACGATATTTAAAATCAAGTAAATATGGAAAGAAATCAATCAAATCATCACAACAACTTATGTCCAGCCTTTTGGCCGAAAATTTGGGTCCAACCTCCCCCATTTGACCAGCATTCCTTGGATAAAAATCAATCACATCCTTTTCCTTTCAAAACCTAGTTGCCGATTAAATCAAACACACAAAATAATTCCCATAGCCTCCATTCGGCATTCTAAAAATCCCAAGCCATTTTTCTGAGTTCAAGCATCATCCAAGGAGTACTAGAAAAATCATTGTGAAGGTTTTCATCGTTCGAATCGATCGTGGTGAATTTTTGTAAGTCGCGACATACAAAAGAGGTATAATTCGTTTTGATTCACTCGACCTTTGTAAAATTCGTCTCTTATTTTTCTTGTGTTCCTCACATCATATGTGACCTGTGAAAATTGGTTTCATGATTTTTAGATCGTTTTTGAAGTCGTGGTGATTTTTGACCCGTTTGGCTAATCGCGTGCAAAAGAATTCGTACACCTCATTCCACACGTTCAAATCTTGATTTGGTATTTTCTCAGACCCTATATATGTTAAGAACACCAAATAAAATGTTAAAGTCGATCCATGCATGATCTAACAATTATTTGTGAATTAAATCTTAAAAACGTGTATAAACCCTAAATAATTCAATCCGAATTTTTGAGGCTTCATATTTATTTTATTTGGACTCTATATGATCATATTAATCTGGGAAAAATGCTATTTCGAATTATCAAGGCCTAAAATATTTATTTTCGATTTAATTGTTTTTACCGATTTAAGGAAATTAAAAAGAAAAGAAATAAAAATGTAATTCAATTAGGGTTTGAGGATTAGGGCTTGTTCTTGGCTATTTAATGAGTATTAAATGATGGTATAATGATGGGGTAATGATTTGTATTTTAGGGTTAGGGTTTTGGCTAATTAAAGTGTTATACGATTTGTTTAAATTGTTTTGGGTGAGTTTTGTAACCTTTAAAACTCAAGGGTTATTTTTAAAACTTATTTTGGGACATGTACTTACTGTATAAAATATAAGAAGAGGGGGTCTAGTGTCATTTTTGTAATTTAAAGGATTAAAATGTTATTAGGGTTTAATATTGGTTCGAGTTAGAAAATAATTAAATGGAGGGACTAAACTTGTAATTTCTGGAAAGTTAGTGCTGTTTTGAATATTTTAATATATTCAGGGGGTTACGTGTTAATTTGGTGATTTACTGGATTAATATGTAATTATAAATAATATAAAGTTGAAATTGTAAATTAAGGGACTAAATATGTAACTTTGTAAACTAGAGGGACCTATTGTGTAAATTCTGTAAAATTGAGGATACATTCATATAACATGATAAAATAAGTGACCATTGTGTAAAATTGATAAATTAAGGGTTTAATGTGTAACTATGAATAATTGAAGGTTAAAAGTGTAACTTTTGTAATAAGGGGTATAAAGTGTAAATTGTGAATTCTTAAAGACCAATTATGAAAATATGATAAAAGATACCCTAATTCCAGAAATAATGATTTACCTAAGTATGTTACTCCATATTACTAAAAATGGAAACTTTCTAAATATGGAAACCTGTCAAAAATGGAAAGTTACTTTAAAATGGAAAGACACTAAATTAAGAATGAGTTATAATTCCCTTCTACTCCTCTAGGTGTGAAGAAGGAGAGATCTTGAGCCATTCCCTATTTCTGTGCTTTGTTCTGTTTGTGCTTTCGTCATAAGGTACAGATACTCTGCCCTTGTTTCAGTAAGGGTTCTTATATCCTATGCATTGATTTTGAGTTATGATTCAGTTAAGATTTCCCAAGCCATTGCTATGTTCCCTTCGAGTGAACCTTTGATATTCCTCTTGATTATGATCTGAGCTTCGTATATCTGACCTATGCCTTTGCCAAGTTGCGCTAAAGTTCTGAACTATCCTTGTGAGAAACTAAGATTTTGAAATGGTTTACTAAACTAAGGTTTTGAACTACTTGTTTTGAACTATCTTTTACGAAGACTATTTTAATGATTATCTTTATGAAACCAATTTAAAGACCATTTTAATTAAATAACTTAATTAAGCTTTCTAAAATGAATCTGTTGAATAAAGACTTTGAAGATGGATCCTTTGATACAGACGTTGAACTTTAATTTTGATTCTCTCTGTTTTTAAAACTATGATATGAACTTTGGAAGACCTTGGTGAACCACTCTATTATGAACTATTCGATATGAACCCCTTTCTATGGACCTTGTGATATGATTTTGAGATGCACCTTTTGATATGAACCTTTTTCATATGACTTTGAGATGAACCCGTTTGCATGACATTGAGACCTGACTCTTAGTTTGATACCCGAGCCACCTTTCTGTTTCCTAGCCAGGAAGGTAACCTGGCCATGTCTGTGATGCACCACTGGCATGACTCCTGTGTGGGGGAGTGATTTCTCACACCGTCCCTTTTATATTATCTGCCATGGCTACTATGATTTTGAGTATGACTTTGAGATTGACTTTGAGTGGGGGCGTATGGATTGCAATCCTAGGCATGTATGTTTAGTGGATTTAACTATGACTTTGAGTATGACTTTGAGGTGACTGGTGCCTGTGTGCTATACACGCCTTTCACATTTATGGGAGCTGATCACTCCACCCCTTTTGATACATGAGGCCACCCCTCATATTATCTGGTTGCCTGAGAGGTATCCCCTCTGATTGTGAGATCTTGACTTTGAGTATTATGATGTTGAGATATGACTTTGAGTACGGGCTCGTGGTAGATGACTATCCTACTCTTCTCTTATTACCCATTTGTTTCTTTTATACCTTCTGACATTCCCATTTTCCATATTATATTTCAGTTTCGTTATTCTTTGCTTTGTATATGTATCTGTTCACTGAGCTTTTTAAGCTCAGACGCACGTTTTCTTTTCGTGTGCGGCAGGTAATAAGCAGGACGACGGGTTTTGGGTATGAGTGAAGAGACTTTTGGACTTAGAAGACTGTGATAGTTATTCTGAAGTAGAGACCATTAGAAGGAGTTGCTTTTGTAGACTTAGTAATTAGCTTTTGTTTCCCTTGTATCCTTGTGTATTCAGTATTTCGTTTATAACCTTTGAGAATCTTTGTATTACTATTGAATGTATGTTTTGTTTGATCTGATATGAAGCCATAAATGTGATATCTTTACCCTTGTCGGGTTGGGGTGTTACAATTATGGTATCAGAGCGACAGGCTGCGATACGTAATACATTTACCCTTGGCCTGTGTAAGTTAGGACCACTAAGTTTTCCCTGTAGGCGCTCATAAGATAACCTGTAAGAATTGCTTTAGGACTTCCCTATAGAAACGTAAGTTTTGACCAGTGAGGAATGGGTAGACTAAGGCATTTGTTTAAGTATCATTGCTTCCGCATCACTCTGATTCGTGCCTTGCTTTTGGTTAGATCCTGTTGATACCACTTCTGGAAAGTGAAAGCTTATGTTTTGCACCACCTAAGTTTTGAACCTGATTAAATCTTGAAGAGATTGAGAATTACATAATGGCCTGACACTAATTGATCCTTATCTTCAAATCCCTTTTGTTAATCACTCTGATAATGACCCGCATTTCACTCTGATCCTTTTGTTAATCACTTTGACGCCTCTTCAGGCATTCCGAGAACCTCTATGGCGATGACGTACTGGATATGTTTTGTTGATTGTCTTTTGTTTTGATAAGTAACTATGAATCTCCCGATCCTATTTGAGTTTGTTCCAACCATCCATGTCCTTGCGAGAAGTCTTGTAGTTCATAACTACGAGTATAAGGATATTCTCATCTCATTTCCGAATAATAAGATTTGCGTTGCCGATCTGCTTGATTAGAGGATAAATTTTGATCGATCGCTCATTCGATGATATTTTACGTGAATTTCTTGAGTTTCGAGTAAATTTTTGACACCTACCGAATCCTAATACCTAGTATCGTTTATGTCATTTTCAGCATGGCACCTCCAGCACGCCCCAGATATCGTTGGACAACTAGGTTCGCCATCGGCCGAAAGAGGACCAGAAAATTGGGGAGGATTGCCAAGAGGATATTGATCCCCACTAGGATGTGGCCGGGCCGGATCGAAGAAAGGAGGACCGTCATGAATATAAGTGGGACGGAAGAACAGCTGCACGTGATGGAAATAACAGATGGAGGGGGCATTGTAACTAGATACCAGGGAAGATGCCCCAGGGTTTCAGAAGAAGGAGGAGTGGTGCGAGTCGAACCTCGAAATTTGTACGGATTTGTGGACCGCATAGAAGATGAAAGAAGAGACACTTTTGAGGGTTTTGCAAGCCAGCCACTTCCCCAGCCAGAAGGGAACCGGAACGGATGGATCAGCGAGGAAGAGGAGGAGGATTCAGACTTGGAATCTACTGCAAGTAAACCAATCTAAGCATGGAGTTAGGAGTCTGGTAGTTGTATTGTTTAGAAGTCTATCTCGAATTTCCTTGGCATTAACGTTTCGCGTACCTCCGTTGAATTATGAGAACTTTCCCGAATAAGATTTGAGAAATGTTTGAAATAAATTTTGTGCGATGTGTGCTTCACCTTTGTAACTATGTTAGGGCTCATCTCGGCTATATAAGCCAGAACTTTAACTTTCCACATTTGTTTTGGCATCCCTTAAAGATGTGTTGTTTCGAGTACTGAAATTTTCCTAGAAACCATTTCGTATTTCAACGACTAAACATTATCTTAGAAGCTTTTGGCGCTTGAACTCTCTGAACATGAGCATCGTATGGAACATTGTTTAGCATCCTGGACTTTTGAATTTGATTACTGATGGACCACCAAGTTTTGCACCGGAGTAGGAAGTAGGATTTGACATGATTGTCTGGGCATCTAACAAAGACGTCTGTCGGATCATATCTATTGATTTGAAACAAAAAGGGAAGAGCATGGAGGTTATTTTGCACCTTGTTAGAAATCTGATGATCATTTGTGTATTCTGAGAGATTGATGTTGGGTGAGACAACGGTGTTCCTTGCCTGACCTGGAGTTGACGACAACGGAGACTACCCCGGAGAGTGGAGACATTCCTTACAAGACAGAAGTATTGGCGATGCAGGAGAAGAAATTCTAGTCAAGATGGTGAACCTGGAGCTGATGAAGACATACAGTCCCCCTTCCCTATTCATCTTAGTTGTACTGAGATGAATTGAGAGCGGGAGCAGACGGGAGGAAGGAGAGATTTAAAGACCGTGCCAGAAGTCCACGTTGCTCCATCACATTCCAAGGAGAGCTGCAGGAGGCTCGACGAACCAGACACAAGTTCCTGATTTTGGTTTCACTTCCCAACGGATGGACAGCCGAAGACAGATCAACCGGACTTGAAGAGATTAGATGTGTTAAATGAGCAGATTTTGAAACAGACCCTCTATACTTGGAATAATTGATTCTATGAAGGCAGAAGTTTGGCGACTAACTTTCATTTCCGTTGACCCTCTTAAGTTTCGTTATCTAGTATCAAGTTCCTCTTATGATTTAAGTTCCCTAGAAGCACTTCCATTCGTGTTTACCTTTCGTATGATTCGGTGATGACCTTGTTTTGAGAGATTTTGGCAACTCGTGGAAGATATGATGCTTGTGACGGCATACCCCACTTCTGCTAGATAATCTGGGATTTTGAGACTCTTGCGAATAGTTTTGGTTTCTCTCTTGACTGTGGCAATTGATTTTGTTGATCTATGAGACTGTAGAAGTACTAGGTGGATTAAGATAGGTGGTTTTGATTACGATTTGAGATAAAGTATGACCATCATGAGGGCATATTTATATGATGCCAGTATTATGACGTCTGGCCAACGTGATAATACTTACATCATATAACGTGCACTTGTTGTGGGCATAGGATATCTTGGGGAGTACCTAAGAAGTTTAGAATTTGATTTCGTTAGATTATCCGTGATTAGTGAGACTTTAGGTTCATTCTACCTATGCGTATACTCTGCTTTCGTTCATTAGATATCTGATTGAGTTGAACTCTCGTTTTGCATTCTGTTGACCTCAGTTATAAATCTTAAACTCTTCGTAGAGCTCTCTACTGTTGAAACAGTTAATTTGATTTGAAATCTTGTTCGTATTCCATATGAGCTTTCTAGAAGATTCGCCTATCGTTCATTTTATGTTGCATGGACCTTTTGATCAGAAATCAACTTATTCTGTTTCCTTCTGAGAAATTTGAACCTACCTCATTTTGATTCGGGTCATGAGAAACTATTTGGTCTGAATATCTTTTTGGAAGAACCTAATCGGGTGTGAGAAGGTTTGTGATGATCCTTTGCGACTTGCTACGACTTCGTTTAACCTTGCGACTTCAATTTTCGAGGACGAAAATTTTTTTTTTAGAGGGGAAGAGTTGTAAAACCCTAAAATCTGAAAACATGTAAAATTACCAAATTGCCCCTATAATTTAAAAACTAAGTTAGAAGCTTATAAAGTATCAAATAAATTCCAAACTTCTGGCAATGCACAAGTTATGATCCCAAATAATTTTAAGAACTTCATTTAACATTTATACAAGTGGAAAAATTACCAAAATACCCCTATATGAACCGTATGATATTATATGTATTTAAACGATATTTAAAATCAAGTAAATATGGAAAGAAATCAATCAAATCATCACAACAACTTATGTCCAGCCTTTTGGCCGAAAATTTGGGTCCAACCTCCCCCATTTGACCAGCATTCCTTGGATAAAAATCAATCACATCCTTTTCCTTTCAAAACCCTAGTTGCCGATTAAATCAAACACACAAAATAATTCCCATAGCCTCTATTCGGCATTCTAAAAATCCCAAGCCATTTTTATGAGTTCAAGCATCATCCAAGGAGTACTAGAAAAATCATTTTGAAGGTGTTCATCGTTCGAATCGATCGTGGTGAATTTTAGTAAGTCGCGACATACAAAAGAGGTATAATTCGTTTTGATTCACTCGACCTTTGTAAAATTCGTCTCTTATTTTTCTTGTGTTCCTCACATCATATGTGACCTGTGAAAATTGGTTTCATGATTTTTAGATCGTTTTTGAAGTCGTGGTGATTTTTGACCCGTTTGGCTAATCGCGTACAAAAGAATTCGTACACCTCATTCCACACGTTCAAATCTTGATTTGGTATTTTCTCAGACCCTATATATGTTAAGAACACCAAATAAAATGTTAAAGTCGATCCATGCATGATCTAACAATTATTTGTGAATTAAATCTTAAAAACGTGTATAAACCCTAAATAATTCAATCCGAATTTTTGAGGCTTCATATTTATTTTATTTGGACTCTATATGATCATATTAATCTGGGAAAAATGCTATTTCGAATTATCAAGGCCTAAAATATTTATTTTCGATTTAATTGTTTTTACCGATTTAAGGAAATTAAAAAGAAAAGAAATAAAAATGTAATTCGATTAGGGTTTGAGGATTAGGGCTTTTTCTTGGCTATTTAATGAGTATTAAATGATGGTATAATGATGGGGTAATGATTTGTATTTTAGGGTTAGGGTTTTGGCTAATTAAAGTGTTATACGATTTGTTTAAATTGTTTTGGGTGAGTTTTGTAACCTTTAAAACTCAAGGGTTATTTTTAAAACTTACTTTGGGACATGTACTTACTGTATAAAATATAAGAAGAGGGGGTCTAGTGTCATTTTTGTAATTTAAAGGATTAAAATGTTATTAGGGTTTAATATTGGTTCGAGTTAGAAAATAATTAAATGGAGGGACTAAACTTGTAATTTCTGGAAAGTTAGTGCTGTTTTGAATATTTTAATATATTCAGGGGGTTACGTGTTAATTTGGTGATTTACTGGATTAATATGTAATTATAAATAATATAAAGTTGAAATTGTAAATTAAGGGACTAAATATGTAACTTTGTAAACTAGAGGGACCTATTGTGTAAATTCTGTAAAATTGAGGATACATTCATATAACATGATAAAATAAGTGACCATTGTGTAAAATTGATAAATTAAGGGTTTAATGTGTAACTATGAATAATTGAAGGTTAAAAGTGTAACTTTTGTAATAAGGGGTATAAAGTGTAAATTGTGAATTCTTAAAGACCAATTATGAAAATATGATAAAAGATACCCTAATTCCAGAAATAATGATTTACCTAAGTATGTTACTCCATATTACTAAAAATGGAAACTTTCTAAATATGGAAACCTGTCAAAAATGGAAAGTTACTTTAAAATGGAAAGACACTAAATTAAGAATGAGTTATAATTCCCTTCTACTCCTCTAGGTGTGAAGAAGGAGAGATCTTGAGCCATTCCCTATTTCTGTGCTTTGTTCTGTTTGTGCTTTCGTCATAAGGTACAGATACTCTGCCCTTGTTTCAGTAAGGGTTCTTATATCCTATGCATTGATTTTGAGTTATGATTCAGTTAAGATTTCCCAAGCCATTGCTATGTTCCCTTCGAGTGAACCTTTGATATTCCTCTTGATTATGATCTGAGCTTCGTATATCTGACCTATGCCTTTGCCAAGTTGCGCTAAAGTTCTGAACTATCCTTGTGAGAAACTAAGATTTTGAAATGGTTTACTAAACTAAGGTTTTGAACTACTTGTTTTGAACTATCTTTTACGAAGACTATTTTAATGATTATCTTTATGAAACCAATTTAAAGACCATTTTAATTAAATAACTTAATTAAGCTTTCTAAAATGAATCTGTTGAATAAAGACTTTGAAGATGGATCCTTTGATACAGACGTTGAACTTTAATTTTGATTCTCTCTGTTTTTAAAACTATGATATGAACTTTGGAAGACCTTGGTGAACCACTCTATTATGAACTATTCGATATGAACCCCTTTCTATGGACCTTGTGATATGATTTTGAGATGCACCTTTTGATATGAACCTTTTTCATATGACTTTGAGATGAACCCGTTTGCATGACATTGAGACCTGACTCTTAGTTTGATACCCGAGCCACCTTTCTGTTTCCTAGCCAGGAAGGTAACCTGGCCATGTCTGTGATGCACCACTGGCATGACTCCTGTGTGGGGGAGTGATTTCTCACACCGTCCCTTTTATATTATCTGCCATGGCTACTATGATTTTGAGTATGACTTTGAGATTGACTTTGAGTGGGGGCGTATGGATTGCAATCCTAGGCATGTATGTTTAGTGGATTTAACTATGACTTTGAGTATGACTTTGAGGTGACTGGTGCCTGTGTGCTATACACGCCTTTCACATTTATGGGAGCTGATCACTCCACCCCTTTTGATACATGAGGCCACCCCTCATATTATCTGGTTGCCTGAGAGGTATCCCCTCTGATTGTGAGATCTTGACTTTGAGTATTATGATGTTGAGATATGACTTTAAGTACGGGCTCGTGGTAGATGACTATCCTACTCTTCTCTTATTACCCATTTGTTTCTTTTATACCTTCTGACATTCCCATTTTCCATATTATATTTCAGTTTCGTTATTCTTTGCTTTGTATATGTATCTGTTCACTGAGCTTTTTAAGCTCAGCCGCACGTTTTCTTTTCGTGTGGGGCAGGTAATAAGCAGGACGACGAGTTTTGGGTATGAGTGAAGAGACTTGTGGACTTAGAAGACTGTGATAGTTATTCTGAAGTAGAGACCATTAGAAGGAGTTGCTTTTGTAGACTTAGTAATTAGCTTTTGTTTCCCTTGTATCCTTGTGTATTCAGTATTTCGTTTGTAACCTTTGAGAATCTTTGTATTACTATTGAATGTATGTTTTGTTTGATCTGATATGAAGCCATAAATGTGATATCTTTACCCTTGTCGGGTTGGGGTGTTACATTCCTTCTTTTTCACCAGAGGTATGTTGACCACCCAACGTTTGATACCCCATTTATTTTTGATGTTGGGCCACACACCGTACAGTTGGGTAGGAGAGAGTTTTGTCTGATTACGGGTTTTCGATTTGGAGCTATCGAGTTAGACAGTTTGGCTGGTATGGAGTCTAGCTTGATGAAGAGGGTGTTCCCCGGGTATAGGTCTTTGAAGGGGGAATACCTTAAATCCATGCTTGATAGTGAACAATTTAAGCACCTATCGGATGAGGATGCTGTGCGTGTGTGCCTTCTTCTGGCTGGTGATTTTGTTTTCATGGGGCAAGAGTTGCGGCATGTGATTGTCAATGAGATTGTGGTGCTAGTCGATGATTTGGAGGCATGGAATTCTTTTCCTTGGGGGGAGCACATGTGGCAAGAATTCCATGAACGGGTTTACATGTTGGTCACTAAGAAGAGGGACAATACTCCCTCCGTCCCAAAATATAAGTCTATTTTTTATTTTTCAAAGTCTTTTTCTTCCGACTTTGACTTTAATAAAAAAAATTCGTGTTATATGATACTTGATAAAAAGTAGCATACCAATGAAAATGCATTTAAAACACAAATCCATTTATATATATTGCATCAAGTATTATATAACACTAAAAAAAATAATGAAGGTCAAAGTCGGAATCAAAAGACTTCGAAAAAGTCAAAATGGACTTATATTTTGGGACGGAGGGAGTAATATGTTAACCTTCAATCACATCAAAGATCTACACTTTAGTTTATATATATATATAAACATAAACTAATAAGCTTGGGCTTTTGTTTTTATAGACCCCATATTTCATTCCTTTTGTCTCACTCATCCAATGTGGGATGTAAAATTGAATCTTTTTTCTTTTCTTCTTTTATTCAAGCTTACAAGTATTACTTGGATTCTTAATATGTATAAATAAGTTAAATGTGTTAAATAAATTCTTACTCATATATATTAATTGATCATATAATTGTTACTATTAGTTTTATACTAGTTAAGTGTTCTATAAAGAAGTAACTAATATATTTAATAACCCTTTATCAAATATATAAATGAATTAAATCCAATCATAAATACCTCTAAATAAGAATAATGAATCATTAGATGATTTCAACGAATCTCACTCGTATAGCTCACGTGATGTTGAGAGTTATATCAAAGTTTTTGTGATTAAAAATACAACATATGTATGTATATTGTATATAAACGATTCAATTTTATGATTTTCACGCTTACACACACAAAAGACACATACAATGAAATTCAAATATGTGTTATCACATGTGACACATATATATGATACTCAAATATATATAGACACATATGACACGTACATATGAAAGCAAAATATTTGTTGGACACACACATATGAAATACATAAGTGCGACCAATATTTACGTATAAAGACACATATATGATATATGCATATGCATAAACTCATTGTGAGGTTGCTAAAAACAATTGGTCCATGGTTCTTAAACGATATTACATAAACAACGTTATCCATGGTTCTTAGACAATAGAACATAAACAACGTTATCATCTTCGATCAATCTGATGATGAAACATAGAAGATCGTTGTTGGTAATATTCTTGTAGAAACTCTTATTCTGAGTTTAGTTATGAACTAACTAACTCTTATATTCGTTTAAATCATGTTAACTAGTTGAAATAATTATCATAATAGTTTGTTAATTATAATCCATTACATGTGAATACAAACATGTTTGTGCATACACATATAATGTCTCTCATATAAGCATTTATACATACAAACACTAGCATACATTCTTACATATGATTCACACATACATTTACAAGAGACACATGAAGATACATAAATACACATACACATACACATACACATAGGACCGTAAACGAACTGAACGTTCAATGAACATTTCATGAACCGTTCGGTAAAAAGTTCATTTATGTTCGTTTATTTATTAAATGAACAAACATGAATAATATTTTATGTTCGTTTAGTTAAATGAACGAACATTAACAAAAGTCGCGTCCGTTCATAATTACTTGAGCTCACTAAATAATTTATGATCTTGACTCTAACTCGAATAACAAAATTCCTTGACCAATTTCATGAATCTAGCTTACAAAATTATATACTTCGCTATACTCATTTATATAGAAAGAGGTAAAATATATACTAGGGAATCATAGATGATACAAGTATATCAATTATGTGTTATCTATGAACCTTAATTAATAATTTATTTTATTCTTTGAGCATCAATTTTTTTTTCTTTAATATTATTAGATCAAGTGTATTAACTTTGTTATTTAGTTTAATTAGTAAATTTGTTAGCATAAGTTAAAGAAAAAAATATCATATTTTTAATTAAAAATTATAATTATAATAGAAAATATAACAATACAAAATTGATGTTTTAAAAATTTTGTGTAGTATTTGTATATTGTCTAATCAAAGAAAAAAGATGAAAAATATCCCACATTGAAAATAATAAGAAAAGTGAAGAAAGATGGACACTATAAAACAAAGACCCACTTCCCTTTTATAAAAAACCACATATACTTGAAATTATAAAAAATATAAGGATAATTGTTATACACTCTTTTGCTTCAAATGCAAACTAGTATTTATTATAAGTTAGTTTAAGCGTTAGAACAACTTTTATAATTGTAAACGAGCTTTCGAGCTCGAGCTTGAGTTAATAAACGAGCCTATCAAGTTTAATATTCTATATGAGCATCTTAAGTTAAAAATTTTAAACGAGCTTCAAGCTCGAGCTCGAACAATAAAAAAATATTCGAGCTCGAGCTCGAGCCAATTTATAAAATTTTATTCGAGCTCGAGCCGAGCTCGAGCCAAGTTGTTAATAAACGAGCCTAGCTCGTTTAGGCCAAAACTCGGCTCGGCTCGGATCGTTAACACCCCTAATATGGACCACGTGCTACTCTTAACTCTTTCACGATGGTTTCATTCATTGTGGGAGATTCTGTTTTTTTAGAAGATATATATCATATATCCCTCGGTTTATTTTAACTATCACATCCATTTGCACCATCTCCGATTGTTGGTTGTCATTCCAAAACTCATGCACTTCTAGTTTCTATTAGCTACCTATGAAATGATATGCAAATGAGGAGATCCATATACTACTTATTGGGGTTTAAAAGATCTTGCATATGGTATAGGTTTCATGAACTAATTAACTGAGAGTAGGGGCCATATAGGAAGTGTATAGTCTTTTATGTTTAACATGAATGATAGCAATTTGAGTATTATTATAATACAGTACAGAGCAGCGTGTCTTAAGCGTACAAAGGTTGTAACTGCCAAGTAGTATATGGCTTTCCAACCTTGTCGCAAAAAATGTATGGGATATCTGATACTTAGTTAATTATTCATTTTATTTGCGTCATTTGGATGATAGTCAGTGAAAGTAGGTATATTTATCTCTTGTTCAGGTTTGGTCTCATGAGTGTAAACTGGGCTAAAAAAGAATATCAAGAGTTAAACTACGTGTCTTTATTGTAAGTATGCTGTATTGAAACTTAATACCTCTGTTAGCATTACTTTTATAGTTAAAGTGATGGTTATTCAAAATACATTAGAACTTTGTATTTTGGGCTTTTGTTAGTTTTAGTTAGTAAATGTAATAGCTCAATCCAAGAGCTAAAGCCCATAAAAGCCTTTTAGGCAAAAGAGGCTGTGATATATATTCACCTAAATGCCTCATTTGTAAGGTGGTTAAAAGGTGTATGTGTGTGTTCAATGAAAGAAAAGCTTTAACATCTATATTCTCTTAACAATATACGATCCAAACACACCCTTGTCCCATCATCTCTCTTGTGTTTTAACTTGCATATCTAAGTGTGATAAAGAGTGATTATCGACTACAACAAGTGGTATCAACAGCCTAGCTTCGAGGTAGGAGTTCTTTGAGTTTGATTCTTGTTAAAAATACATTTGTGTTGCGTTTTTTTTTCTCTGGAAAACGTGACCCTTTGTGTTCTTGGTGGCTACTATACGCAAGATCAAAGAAAAAGTTGTGTTGTTCTATGTTCTTAGATCGACTGGGAATTAAAGGAAGAATCACTTTGGTGTTTTTGGAATATTATACTTAGATTTATCTTTGTGTAGATATTATTGGTCCAAGTTGTTGATTATTGTCAGGAAAGTGGGCAAGTTGGTGAAAGTGGTCAGAGAAAATCTCATTAGATAAGGCATCAAGTGACACAAAAGTCAAAAAGTTGGGAAAAGTGCGTATTTATCGCAATTGCATGCTTCTATCGCATTTCAGCGCGTTTTATCGCATTTCGGGAAAATCTGTCGTTCTATCGCATTTGACGTTTTATCGCATTTGGAATCTGAAAACTCTTATCGCATTTGAAGCTGTAAAGGTCTTATCGCAGTTCAAACTTTATCGCAATTGGCGACCTATCGCAGTTCAAGATTTATCGCATTTGGCGACTTATCGCAGTTCAGAAACATCTCAGACCTGTCCGAGATCTGATATTTAGTTCTGTCCGATATCTGCCACCAACTGCGATATCGGACAACAAAGGGAATTGCGATATCGGACAAGGAAGGATTTTCAGCAGTTTTCAGATTTGTCAATTTTAGTCCCTGTACTTTCCAGCAGCCTAAGGAAACTTTCAAATTTGGCAGTTTTGGCCCTCGTACTTCTGTGAAACTTCAAACGGCCATAAAGTCTACTTTTGATTGTGAAGAGTCAACTAGTATTAACCCTTAACGCGGCCTTTTAAAAAAGCTATTCTGCAAGTTCTCCTTTAGTATCTCCTTCGGTGATGGTATATCTACATGTGCGCATAGTTTAATATCAAAATTTGTAAGTAAAGTTTCAGAATTGTCCAAACATAGATATGTTTGAAGTAGCTTCTTCAGCTGTCAATTTCTAATCCATGCCGAATACCATAATTCGAAGTTCCACTAATTAGGCCGCATATCAAATTTTGTTTTCGCACCAACTTTAATCGTTATGGATGCTTTTACCTTCCATACCTTGTTGAAGGTGTAACAAAGTCAACTGAACGTCAATGGGTCTGTTTTCCTTTATTGCAGGACAGTGAAATATGATCGTGCACGCTTGTTGAGAAAGGTGATGGCCTCCATCTTGAACATGCCAAACTTTAGCTTGCTTGGGCCAGATATTAAGCCAGCTGATGCCATGAGCAGAATTGCTGGTTTGGACAACTCAGTTTTCGAGGTTCTAAGTCGTATCACGAGACGTAAGCAATCATATTCACACCCTTTTTTAATCCAGTAAATAAATTTCATATTACTGTTGTTTATACTTTTAATAATGGCTATGTATTCCAGCTCATGCCGCAAGCATAATTGCTGGTTTGGACTCGAGTGTTGGCGAGCTTGAAGGAGAAATCATGAGAGGTAAGCAATCGTATTCATACCCTTTTTAATCTAGTAAATAAATTTCATTATTCATGGTTTTATTTACGATTTTCTATATGGAGAACTAGATGAATTGGAGTCTTTGGCAGCTGACAAGGAAGTTAGGGACAGGTAAAATTATTATTATCTTTCTTTATATTTTCTTATCTTGCGTCGACTATGTTATTATTGATTGATTGATTACCTAGGGGTTGTTATTTTTTTTTGTTGATTATGTTATCGATTTATTGAAAATTTGGAATTGCTGTTATTATTTTCTTTGATTATGGTATTGATTGCTTGAAGACAAGATGTTTGTTACTTCGAAGTTGGGAATTGCTGTCTTTGGGTTGTTTTGTTTTATTTTTTAAATATGTAACATAATAAGCTGTTTATGTCATGTTAGTTTGGTTCTGGTTATGTCATGTCAGTTAAGGTACTGTTCAACATACCAATTAAAGTTAGTGGTGGGTCATAGTTCATTGCATTTGTTTCCAAGCCTTTGTCTCTATCGTTTTGTTGCATGCCAATTCTTGTGGGGTTTGGGGGCTTTTTTGTTTGGTTACTAGTGGTTTCATGTCATTTGTTTTCCTTGCCATAGTATATAGTTTGTTTAGTGAGTTTATTTAATTTTGTTAAGTTTTTGCATGTTTAATTTCTTGCACGGGTTCCTCCTTATTTAACCGCTTGCTCGGATTTGAGGAATGCCGTTGGTTTGTATTGTTTGCTTGGTGTGTTTTGATATATTAATAAGCTGTTTAAATATAACCTGCTCTTAGTTTGAGCATCATAAATAGTTTTAGATTTAGTTCCAGGGGGTCTTTGTTTAGTGGGCTTATGGCTTATTTGGATTTTTGCTTATATAAGCTTATATATATTGTGACATGATAAGCTTATATAATCTGGAAAGTTTCATAAGCTAAAAATCCTGCTATATAAGCTTTAAACACTCAACCCCTCAAACATATGTGTTTTATGCTAATAAAAATTCATAATTGATTAGAAAAATTGATGTTAAAGGCATATTGTTGCTTTGGATAAAATTAAGAAATTAGTAATTGAAACATATTATTTAATGTTTTTGGTCAAAGTTCTTACATTTTTGTTTGCTACTACAGTACTACTTCAACAATGGCAATGGCTCCATCAAGAGACCATGCATTCCGTTTAAGTCCGGCTCCATCAACAAATACAGAAATGTGAGTCTATTATTATTAAGGTAGACAAATGCTCAGAGAAGAACTGAAAATTATATTTGATGACGCAATCAAGAGTGGTTTCAACTTGGAAGACGAATTTTTCAAGTGTAATCGTTTGGAAGGGGTCCGTCAAGAAAAGTATGGTGATTACCTATGGTATGTAATTTACTTTTTTTGGTATGTAATTTTGTGTTTTTTCTTGGGAATGATGATGACAAGTTTACATTTGGCAATTATTGTAGCATCAATATCTTCACTATATGGGAAAAAAATAAGAAGTAAAGATCCACAACTTTTTCATAAAAGCGGACCAAAAAAGATTGCAAGAGAACTTTTAGAGGTATTATCATGTGATATATAACTTTTGAATATACTCAGTATTTTTTTTATGTATATATATGTCTCAGTGTGATGTTTTATTATTATTATAGTATGTCAAGAAAACTCAGAAAGGTAAAGGTCGTATGGTAGAAGAACTCTCCATACATGATGTTGGTTATATTGGGATCAAGTTATCCTCGGAATGGATGGCTGAGGTATTTTTTTCTCGTCCTAGACAAGCAATTTTAAAATGCATATTACAATTCTCACTTTCTTGTCTACACTTTTTTCTTTGTAGAGGATCAAGAAGATGTTAAAAGATGGTATAGACATATGGGCACCATTAATACCTGTGGAAACCGCGGTAGTAAATGTCTCGGAACCGGCTCCGGGCGAGGAAATGCATGCGGATGAGATTCGATCCGGTTATATAAGGGATATGATAATTCATTTACTTGACTATTGTGGAGTTGCTGTCGAGAGAGGATATTGTCATATGGATGTTCGTTATATTTAATCCTTTTTCGTTTCAAATTATACACACACATGTATGAATTTACATGTATATAAGAGGCATATTTTGCAGGGTATGGAATTGGTAAAAGAAGACTTGATTGAAACACAAGGAGGGCTGATTAGAAGTAGAACAAATAAGGAATCTCCTCTTTTTGCTGTGACGGGAGAAGCATCAGAAAACGCTTATAATAAAATTTGTCATGATCTCGGAACTTTATGGTACTCTACTTGGTTATCTTCTTTATGTATGTATTTGCTAGTAACCCCACTTTTTAAACATTTTCTATAAATATTTACGAGATTTCTTTAATATCATTGCATGTGTATGCTTCTTTGTAAACACGGTTACATCTTGCTAATGGTATATGTAGGTTGGCAATTTACCAGCAAGGAGGAGAATTGATAGTATACGTGAGTCATGTACGCCAGCGACGGTATGTCGAAAAATGTTACACTGTAAGTATCTTTTACACAACAGGATAGTTAATAACATGTTAAAAAAGAAGGTTGGAAGAGAAATTGAATAATGGTTCTTTTTTAGGCTGCTACAACAAATGGGATATGGTTCCAAGGTGAGCGGTGGCCTGCACTTTTTTGTTGTGGATACCGAACTGCAACGAGTGAAAAAGAAAAGCTAACTTCTTTATGGAACGAATTTCAAACTCATCCTAAAGCCGCATTCCTTGTGGATCTTGGTATAGATATTCTCGTGTATTTTTGTTTTTGTAAAAAAAATGTGATTGCCTGATTGGCAAAAGCATTTTATTGCAAATATCACTTACATAAAGTTATATTAAAGATAAAAACATGTCCCAAATCCATTACTATTTTAACGGGATTGATATATAACATAGCTAAATTTCACAACTTTTTTTTATCAGGCCACGCTGCTGGGTATAGTGTCGAAGCATCCTTTGAATGTGCTCTCAAGTACGATTTTCACGCTTTTATTTTAGTTTTAACCCTCGCTGCACTCTTGATTTGTCGTCAATAATCTGAGTAGAGTGGTAAATGTTGTTTTCTTATCGGCATGACTTTTTTTATAATAAATTCAACAATGTAACACCATTTATATTCTTTGTTTCATAAAACGAGACACCCTACTTTTAGGTCGAGTTTCGCATTTATTCAAATCTATAGTTGTGTTTTGTATTCTTAACAGGCATACATACTTGAAGATGCATCGATTAGCTGAATGTATGTTCGATATGGATGAGATGCTTCAATCAGAGGTATTCTTATGATGTTCTTCCATTATTGGTAATGTTATGCTATTGTATATGAATTACTAAGTGATTTGAATTCTTTGATCCTCTGATAAATAGGGAAATAATTTTTTCTTCCTACTAAGAACACGAGATTTGATTCTCTCTCTTATCGCGAAGGTTAAGGTTGGTAGGAGCGACATGGTCAAGTCAAAGAATGTGAGACTTTCTTTTTTGTTTCGAGGTTACAACTTTTTTATCTCGGCCCCAATTTTATTATTGATTCCTTGTTCTTGGCCTAACAGGCGGTTTTCGGCGTAGAGCGTGAGTTGGCATTACATTTAATCCAGTTCACTGATGTAAGACCGAACATACATTGGGCTGAATTTCCCTAATTTTTATTACTTATATGATTATTTAAGTATATTATTGTATTAATAATCTAAATTTCTTATCCAGGCTATTAAAGCGGCTTGTTTAAAGTTCCTGCTACATCCCGTGTGTGAATACGTGTGCAATTTATGTAAGAAGTTTATGAGTTACCACGACCAGGTACATTTAATTGTATATATGCTTTTTCTCAACTGTTTGCATCTCACATTTTTACCGATCAGTTTCCTTACTACTGCACTTTTCTTTTTTCTTTTTTTTTTGCCAAACACTCTGCAATTCCTTTCAAACCAAATAGGTATAGTAAACTGAAGCAGCAAGCACAATTCTGCTCAAGATACTCCAAATACTATTAGTATTAGGCCTTCTGCATATCTCTTGAACAATATCCTCCCATTTATTTGGCATGTTCTCAGCTTTTATCAATTTCTTCATTTCCTTCCATATTTCAGTAGCAAAAGCACACTGAAAGAAAAGATGTTGATGAGGATCACATCACCTCTCACGCAGATGACACATCATGTTTTTGTTTTTGCTCCAAATTAGCATCTTGTCCTGTGTTTGAAGCTTTTCTTGTAAAGCCAACCAAAGAATAAATGCATGTCTAGGATTGCATTGGCTATACCAGACAACCTTATACCATGGCACTTCAGCAACATTGTTTCTAAAATCCTTCCAAATCTCACTGATTTTGAACTTTATCCTCATTCCTTTGTTATACAGCCACATTACTTTATCATCCTTGGCTGCTGCATCGTCTTGAGGAGTGGTTGTGTTGGTGCAGTTTTATTAATATGATCTCATCCAGCTTTTGTTAGATTTGTTCCGTTACTTGGTGTGCCTTCTGTCTGTTTTTTTAAACTTTTTTGGCCACTTTGCGAGAGTCCTGATTGTAAACAGGACTCTCGGATTGCTAGCAAAGCTGTGCATATATCTGCCTGTACATATATTTGCCCATTTTAGCATTTCCGGTTGGACAACATACAAAATTTACTGTCTAAACCCCGTGCCTAAAAATTCCATGACCGACTAGCTTTTTGGTTCTATATGACTCTGAGCCTTGAGGGGCAACAATATATGGATAAATAATCTGGTTCCAAAATCGTTACAAGTTTATTCTATAGCACCATACCACCTTTAGAGGTGATTTAACATTCAATCACGTTAGATATTAATGTCCAATTTTAGTTCTTCCATGACTTGGAAGTGTAATTTTTAAAGTTTTTTTAGCGGGTCTGAAAAACTGATCATTGATATATTGTGCTGCTTCTCTTTAACTTTCTTTTCTAATAATTAATTTGATTTTTCAAAAGACATGATTATTTTGGCAGGTTCGTCCGTGGGCTCCGGACTTAATTTTGTGCGAGGCAACTAAAGTGGTACTAGAAAAATGCTTTCATCTCTTGGGTATCACTCTGGTAGGCGTTCATCTAGTAGATTTTCTTGTTAATTCGGTCCTTTGGTTAGGTTTTTTTCCCTATGCGGGACTATCTTTTCCTTTTGTGAAAGGGAGTTGTCGGTGTATATGGCCGACTGGCCCTAACCGAACGACCACGTCCATCCAGATCCGAGTAGCTCCAGAAATAGAACAAGACCAAGAGTATGCACTTCCGGCGTGGTTTATCCGAAGGGACCAAGCCGGACGAACCTCACAGATCATCCGGTCTAGCGTATAGCTAAATCAGGACAAACCCCGGTCACATACGTCCGAACGATGTGATACGGACGAAGACCAATGCCGAACGGGTCACGCGCCCGTTCGACCCAGCGTCTAACTCTAGGTCAGAAAGTCAACCTTAACATAAGTAGTATGTGACAAAAGCGCAGGAGCCATGTCAGATCAGAAGAAAGACCCAAACAGGGCAAAGTCCCAGTTGCCGCCCAAAAGTGTCACCATCAGATTTGGACTCATCCGATGGAGACAAAAACAGGTCTCCTATATAAAGGAGCAATCTCCGCAATAATGGTAACACACTTTTACACACAGTAATTATCCTACTAATATATTATTATCCCACCTTTCGGTACTTACTCTCACGCCGGAGTCGGGTCCTGGGGTCACACCCGGGGCGAGACTAACGCGTCTACTTTCTTAGCAGCTGTCCGAAGGACTTGACGATCTCAAGGCCGAAGGACATTTCCCGAAGCATAATCTGGTCCACAGAAAAATACTTAAACATTGGCGCCATCCGTGGGACCGGCACTCAATCTGCCAAGGCTATAGAGTGTCGGACTCCAAACGTCCGAAGGATCGGAAGGAAAAGTGTGGAAACTCCTTCCGTCTATCACGCGGGAGGAGGGAATTCCCAAATCCCTGCCGTCGCTTTCGGACAAATGATCAACATGACCCGTACAAGAACACAACAGAAGAAGCGGAAGTCGAGGGAACAGGGAGAGGGGTGGATGAATGTCCCTATCACCTTTCCACCCATACCCTCCGACGATGCATCCGATGAACCACTTATTGTAGAGGCTATGATGGAAGGGTACCTGGTGCGAAGGGTGTTCGTGGATGAGGGAGCGTCTGTAGAAGTTATGTTCGAACACTGCTTCGATAACCTAAGTCCCGAGATAAGAACCAAGTTAAAACAAACTCAAACGGACCTGCTGGGGTTCGCCGGTCAGGTCACAAAGCCGTTGGGAAAAATAGAATTAGATGTGTCATTCGGAGAAGGAGGACTGTACAGGAGAATGACCATGAACTTCACTGTCATACGGGCCCCATCACCATATAACGTTATCCTCGGGAGGACGGGACTGAAAATGCTAAGGGCAATCCCGTCAACCATACATGCCATGATGAAGTTCCCAACTCCGAGAGGAATAGCTACCTTGAGAGCCCGGCAGGTAGTTATATCGGAATGCCGAAGATTAGAGGAATCTCAAAGAGCTCACGAGCATAATGAAGGACCGACGGAAAAAGAGACGGAAAGGAACGACCCGGAAGAGGTCATGGTGAATCCGGCCTACCCAGAGCAGCTCGTGACCATCGGAGGAAGCTTATCCCCCGAGTGCAAAGGAAAGCTTAAAGAGCTCCTCAAGAAGAATATGGATGTTTTCGCCTGGACTCCGGCGGATATGACGGGAATACCGAGACGTATCGTCGAGCATACATTAAGTGCCAATCCATCGGTGGAGCCGGTATGCCAAAAACGAAGGGTGCTAGCACCCGATCGAAGTTTGGCCGTGACGAGAGAGGTGGAAGAATGGGTTAAGGCAGGTATTGTTCGTCCGGTAAAGTATCCAACGTGGATCTCTAACCCTGTCTTAGTCAAGAAGTGTGACGGGAGCTGGCGCATGTGCATTGACTTCAAGAACATCAATTCAGCATGTCCGAAGGATTACTACCCTCTACCAGAAATCAGCCTAAAGATAGAGTCAGTCATGGGATTCAAATACAAATGCTTCCTAGATGCATACAAGGGATACCACCAGGTCCAGATGTCGAAGGAAGATGAGGAGAAGACAGCTTTTTACACGGACCAAGGGACGTACTGCTACACCAAGATGCCCTTCGGGCTGAAGAACGCTGGAGCGACATACCAACGTATGGTGGACACCGCTTTCCGGTCGCAGATAGGACGAAACTTGGAGGCTTATGTAGATGACATGGTCATTAAAAGCAAGGAAGAAAACGAGATGTTAGCTGATATCGCCGAAACGTTTGACAACTTGCGAAAGATTAACATGAAGTTGAATCCCAAGAAATGCTCATTCGGGATGGAAGAAGGGAAATTTCTAGGGTATATGGTTACGTCCGAGGGAATCAGAGCTAACCCAAAAAAGACAAAAGTCCTAATGGACATGCAATCACCCCGGACCTTAAAGGAAATGCAGAGCTTTAGTGGCAAGCTGGCGGCCTTGAGCCGATTCTTAGCTCGGTCAGCCGAGAGGTCGTTGCCATTCTTTGAAACCCTGAAGAATATAACCAAGGAGAATAAAGAACAATACCGATGGACGGAAGAGGCGGAAAATGCGTTCCAAGAAATGAAGAAGTTGATAGCCGATCTCCCATCTTTGATCACACCCATGCCCAAGGAAACGTTGTACGTATATCTTGCGGCTGCTCAAGAGGCCGTGAGCGCAGTCCTTCTAACGGAAAGAAAAGGAAGGCAACATCCGGTACACTATGTGAGCAGGACGCTCAATGAAGCTGAGAAAAACTATGCCCCGATGGAAAAATTAGCATTGTCGCTGTTACACATGTCAAGAAGGTTGCGAAGATACTTCGAGGCACACCCAATAAAGGTCATTACCGATCAGCCAATCAGGCAAATACTTAGCAAGGCCGAAGCTTCCGGGAGGATGATCAAATATTCCGTAGAGCTGGGAGCATACAACATTACCTACGGACCCCGAAGTGCTATCAAAGGTCAAGTTCTAGCGGATTTCCTGTCAGAAACCCCCATTGGGGAAAGCTCAGAACAATACTTCCACCAACCGGTCATAAAAATGGAGAAGGACAAAGCTGGTACATGGCTGTTGTTTACCGATGGAGCATCGAACAGCAAAGGTTCCGGAGCAGGGCTGGTATTAGTCAGTCCGGACGGTGTGGAATATACCTATGCCCTTCGGTTGGATTTTGACAGCACTAACAACGAAGCAGAATACGAAGCTCTCCTGGCAGGACTTCGTATGGCCGAAAAGATGCACGTGCAATGCATCGAAGTGCGAGTGGATTCTAAGCTAGTGGCAAATCAGATAAATGGAGACTACGTGGCGAGCAACGAAAGCATGATCCGGTATCTAGCCAAAGCAAAGGAGTGCATTGCTAAATTCCAATATTTTTCCATCCGGAATATTCCGAGAGGCCAGAACCAGAAGGCGGACGTGCTCAGTAAGCTGGCTACGGTTGCTTTCGACCACCTAACCAAGGAGGTATTAGTGGAAGTACTAAGGGAAAGATCCACCGAAGGGAAGGAGGTTAATGATATAGTTGCGGAAGAGGGGCCGAACTGGATGACACCCATCATTCGATGCCTGGAGGAAGGAGTATGGCCGGAAGACCAAAACGAAGCCCGGGCGTTAAGAATGAAAATCAGCCAATATGTCATGGAGGATGGGATACTTTACAAGAAGGGGTATTTGGTTCCTATGTTACGATGTGTCGGTCCATTACAAGCAAATTACGTGATCCGGGAGATACACATGGGGGCATGCGGCATGCATTCAAAACCAAGGTCGGTGGTCGCAAAAGCCATGCGACAAGGGTACTACTGGCCAACTATGCATCGGGATGCTCGTAATGAAATTCAGAAGTGCGACTCATGCCAAATACATGCTCCAATTCCGAAACTCCCAAAAACAACACTGACACCAATTATGGCTCCCTGGCCATTCTATCAGTGGGGGATGGATATCCTGGGTCCACTACCGGAGTCAGCCGGAAAAATAAAGTTCATCATAGTGGCTATCGACTACTTTACTAAGTGGATAGAAGCCAAACCGCTGGCAAGGGTGACGGGAAAGGACGTAATAAAATTCGTGTGGGACAATGTAGTTTGTCGTTTCGGCTTACCGAGTGTGATCGTGACGGACAATGGGAAGCAGTTGGTGGATAACCCTTTCAAGCGATGGTGTGAAAAGCTAAATATTCGGCAAATAAACACGGCCGTGGCGCATCCACAGGCAAATGGCCTTGTGGAAAGAGCGAACAAAAGCTTATTGGAAGGTGTTAAGACAAGGCTAGGTCGAACCAAAGCGGGATGGGTAGACGAATTACCAAATGTCTTGTGGGCCTGCCGAACGTCGCTAAAGCAAAGTAATGGAGAAACGCCCTTCAGCTTGACATACGGTAGTGAAGCGGTGATACCGGCCGAGATAGGCATGCCGACTCACCGAACGATGGTCATAAGAGAAGGAATAGATGAAGACGACACGCGTCGGATCGAAGAGCTGAACGAAAGGGAGATGCGTCTAAATTTGGATCTACTACAAGAAAGGAGAGAAGAAGCAGCAATACGGGAAGCACGATACAAGAAAAAGATGGAACAATACTACAATAAGAGAGTTCGTCCGGTATCTTTCAGGCCAGGAGACTTTGTTTACCGGAAAAACGAGGCAAGCCGAATCGAAGACCAAGGTAAACTGGGCCCAAAATGGGAAGGCCCATATCGGGTAACTGAAGCATACCAATGTGGCTCATACAAGTTAGAAACCATGGATGAGAAAGAAGTGCCCAGGATGTGGCATGCGGTTAATCTAAGGAAATGTTTTTTGTAAATACAAGTATGTAAGGCCGTAAGCCATTATGAACAAACTAGTTATGAAACGTTACCTATTTTCCTCCGGATTAAGGAGGAAGAATTTTTCCACATGTTGCTACAATCAAAGACAAGGCATTCGCTTGGCTCCGGCGGAGACTAGCTACCTCTGCTAGGCCCACGCAGCCAAAATTTAGCCAAGGCATATCCGCCCTAACGGCAATAATGATTTATTAAAATAATGCCGAGGCGTATCCGCCCTAACGGCAATAATGATTTATTAAAATAATGCCGAGGCGTATCCGCCCTAACGGCACTAATTATTTGCTAAAATTTAGCCGAGGCGTATCCGCCCTATCGGCAATGATTATTTTTCGAAATTCAACCGAGGCGTACACGCCCTAACGGTTATGATCATTTATTAAAATTTTGCCGAGGCGTATCCGCCCTAACGGCAAGGATTATTCGTTAAAATTTTGCCGAGGCGTATCCGCCCTAACGGCAAGGATTATTTGCTAAAATTTTGCCGAGGCGTATCCGCCCTTAGCGGCAATACTTATTGCTCAAAATTGTGTGCCGAGGCGTATCCGCCCCGACGGCCGCACTTAATGCTAATAGCCTAAAAAGTACCAACTTAGACTGTTACTAACGGCGAAAGGAAATTCAAGGCACATTCAATAAACAATACGACAAGTAGCAAGACAATCACACAACGTAATCCATAAGACACATGCATAGAACAACAAAGGGCATATGACTTATCGATTATCAAAAGGACCGGGATTATAACCATCCGGTCATGAGAAGTCATAGCAATTCGATACAATGTATCTTCACATCAGTTACAATACTTCAAAACAGCCACAGACGGCGTACAACATGCAATAGACATTGTTTCCAACAGATAACAAGATTAAAAACAAGCTTCACAAGGCATCCGGAACAGTCTTTATCCATAGTCAAAATGGAGACAGTCCGGACCCCACAGCAAACAACCCTACGGAGCAGCATTTTCTTCAACGGTAGTTTCCCCAGCAATGTTTTCAACAACAATATTTTCTTCAACAATGTTCTCTTCGGTAACATCCCCTTCTACCGCAGCCCCTTCAACCACACCACTTCCGCCACCAACGTCAGCACCAACCGCCTCGGGTATGACATTTGGTTCAACGGAATCATTGGCCGTTGACGGGCCGGTGGGAGCAGGATCCGGATGAAGTTCCATGATCTCGGCCAAAGACCTGTAGAAAGCATTGCTAACCTTGCGGACATAGGGATACTCAGTCACAAAGAGTTGCTCAAACAAAGCCTTATATTTCTGTCCGGCATCCAAATCGATATTCTCAAACTCTTCCAGGATCTCGATCGCCTGTGCCGGAGTTCGGTCAACGGCGACCCCATCTATAAACCCAGACATGGACGAGAGGTTGAACGGGAGGGCCAAAGACTCTTTATACTCATGACTGCCGAGGAGTCGACGTACCATCTCCGGCAGAAATTCCTTAACCACTTTACTGCGCTCCATCCCGGCGGTGCCCATCCGAACAGCTAGATCCTCCCTTTCTTTCCTAAGCTCTGTATTGTCTTTTACTTCATCGGCCAGTAAACTTTTGGTCCTTGCCAACTCCTCCTCCAAGGACTTGGTCTTTTCCAATTCGGCCTCTAAAGACGCCACCTTCTTGGCCTGCTCCTCTTTCTCTCGAACCAACTCAGAAACCCGATCAGTCAAACTCTGAACAATAGCACCACAACCGGCGTGCTCGGTCTTCAGCTTTTCCAGTCCTTCCGGATCTCGTCCGGAACACTGCTCATGGGCAACAGTAAGTTGATGATGATCCTCAAGAAGAGTCTCAAACCGAATCAAAATATCCGATTGGGCCACAGCATTCTTCCCCAATAACATCCAGGCACGGCGGACAGCGTCATCGTCACTAAGACTTTCCAAGAAGCTCTCTTCACGAGGGGTTGAGAGGTGAACCATCAAGTCTCGACACACGGAAGAGCTACTCAAGCGGGCATCTGTCCTAACCGACCATTTAGGCACAAAAATCTCGCCCGTAGCACACTCGTCTTCATCCATCACACCCATTTCATCCATGCCTTCCATGTGTCTTTTGTCTTTCCCACGCCCATAAGAAGTCAAAGGAGACTCTGGTAAAATAAAGACAATTGAGGCGCATAAACAAGAATAGGTGATAATAACGAAAAGGAGAAAGGGATAACCAAACTTACCATCATCACCAGCTACAAACCGACTACTCGCACCTTCTTCACTATCAGGATTCTTCGTTGACCCATCTGGATGGACCGAACGAAGAGGCTTAGGGGCCGGTATACGCTCCGAGGAATCCAGATCAACGGTAGGAATGTCAACATTCGTCTTGGCTTTTTTAGAGGTCCGGGAAGAAAACACCCTCTTCGACAGAACGTTTACCCAAACCAATGCCCTTACTTCCCCCGGCACCTGATCCTTTCGGCTTTAGTCCCGAACGACCCACAGACGCTTCTTCTTTTCTTCTCCTAGCTGCCAACACCTTCTCACTTGCAACTTCTACTGCCTTCATCTCGGCTGTCTTCTCCGGAATGACCGCATTGGGAGGAGCGGGCTGCACCACGTGTGAGGGGCGAGTCTCGCCGGCACGATAAGGATCGCCCTTGCCCATTTTTGCTCCCTTTCGGCGTTCGGGTTTGATAAGATAGTCGGACATCGTCAAGGCTGCAAAACAAGTTAAGAACGCATATCATTCGGCCGCGAATAAGCGTACACACAAAGATATATGCAAAATATATAAACAAGGGCTATACCCCTCCCTTCGGCGTCAGTAAGAGCCGCTCGAAAACCCGGATGCTCCCAATGGTCGGACAAACCAAGAGCATATAAAAAACCCCGCGGAACCCGGATAAGGTCAATAACATTCCGAGACAGCCTTTCGGCATCTGCTTTATTGTAACCACCATTCGGAAAAGGATCAGAAATGTCAGAATGGCGATGACGCCATGGCATAGCAAAAGGAATAGCCCGCCTATCTATTAGGAAGAACTGATCCTTCCATCCTTTCAAACCTGTCAAGATCTCGTTAAAACAAACTTTCCTGTCCCGACCCCCTCGCTTCTCGAAAGAGAACCAATCCCCCTGCTTGTTTAACTTATAAAACACACGAAAGAGAGGAGTAGTAGGTGTGATATGTAGGCTCCGACTATAAATCTCGAAAAGTGAAACACGGTGCAGACCCAAGGGGACCAGTTGAGAAATGTGTACTCTGAAATGCTTGATCACGTCTAATAAGAAAGAAGAAAAAGGTACGCTAATTCCTCCCTCATGAAAGTATGCCAAATACAAACCTATGGCATCCGGAGGCAATTCATCCATCGTCATATCTGCCGGAGGAAGTCTCGGATTCAGATCTAACGGAATACCAAATTCATCGACTACCAAAGTGATAGCCGCCTCATCCATATGAGAAGTATACTTCCCAACATCGTACTTAGGAATGAAACCTTCGGGCTCCGAAGGACCTTCGTCATGGGAAGAAACCGAGCGGCGAGCCATAACCGAAGGACAAGGTATAACCGGACTAATGTAAATAACGAATTAACACTAATGCGAAACGTACCTTTATGGACGGAAGGGCGACGAAAGGAGTAACTCTAAGAACCGCTCGGATTGATTAGACGAAAGGAGAGCGTGTCAGAGGATTCAGAATTTCACAGTGGTAAAAATAAAGGAAAGACAACTATTTATAGGCAAAGAAGTGGGGTTGTGAGACGTCGCATCTTGTCAGATGCAGACGTGTCACCTCCTGAGCCATGCGATGAGACGCATACCCACGTGTCATGATCACAAAGGCACGGTAAAAACGACGGCGCCTAAATAAACGAAAGCAATAATGACTTTTGGCGTTTTATGAATAAGTAACATCTAACCAAGACCATCGGAATTACCATACCGAGAGACAAAATTTTTTCAAAAAGTATCACACTATCGCTTTACGATACTATGATACTGGGGGGGACATGTCGGTGTATATGGCCGACTGGCCCTAACCGAACGACCACGTCCATCCAGATCCGAGTAGCTCCAGAAATAGAACAAGACCAAGAGTATGCACTTCCGGCGTGGTTTATCCGAAGGGACCAAGCCGGACGAACCTCACAGATCATCCGGTCTAGCGTATAGCTAAATCAGGACAAACCCCGGTCACATACGTCCGAACGATGTGATACGGACGAAGACCAATGCCGAACGGGTCACGCGCCCGTTCGACCCAGCGTCTAACTCCAGGTCAGAAAGTCAACCTTAACATAAGTAGTATGTGACAAAAGCGCAGGAGCCATGTCAGATCAGAAGAAAGACCCAAACAGGGCAAAGTCCCAGTTGCCGCCCAAAAGTGTCACCATCAGATTTGGACTCATCCGATGGAGACAAAAACAGGTCTCCTATATAAAGGAGCAATCTCCGCAATAATGGTAACACACTTTTACACACAGTAATTATCCTACTAATATATTATTATCCCACCTTTCGGTACTTACTCTCACGCCGGAGTCGGGTCCTGGGGTCACACCCGGGGCGAGACTAACGCGTCTACTTTCTTAGCAGCTGTCCGAAGGACTTGACGATCTCAAGGCCGAAGGACATTTCCCGAAGCATAATCTGGTCCACAGAAAAATACTTAAACAGGAGTCCTTATGATTTATTCAAGTTTTTGGGTTTATGTTTAATTTAAATTAATTTGGGTGTGTATTAAGATAACATTTAATACCATACTATTGAATATTCATGTTTCAATAATTTACTATCAAGAAGTAAAGTATAAAAAGTTTTTTTCTTTTCAAAAATTGACCAGTTTTAAACTTCCTTTTTGGCGTAGGAATTCTCGAGATTAACTTCAAGAGTCACAATGTCATCTATTAAACGAGGTATTTCTGATGCGAAGGAAAAGACGGCATTTGAGGTCATTCCTTTCCCCGTTTCTGATGATGCGAGGTAACTACCTATATTGAAATGAATGTATATTTTCTATGCCAAGTTTATTTCATTTCATGCAATCTAAGTAAATTTATCAGTTTTGTTAGCTTTTTAATCAGTTTAAAAAGACTAGCTTCATTTTTTTTTTTTTTTTTTTTTTTTTTTTTTTTTTTTTTTTTTAAATTTCAGAAATGACAGAAAATTGATTATGATATGTTTTTAAATCAGTTTTGTTGTGGATGCCTATAATGTTAGATTATGAATTGCTAAGATCACTGTTTACAAAATGTCCCAATGACTAAAAACCATATAGAAGTCCAACAAATAAATTTGAGGCATGCTGTTGTGTATCTTTGGAGAATTTTATAATTATAGAAGAGGGCAACAAATAAATCAGTTTTGTAGTGGATGTCTATAATGTCAGATTATGAATTGCTAAGATCACTGTTTACAAATAAATTAGCTATACCCGCGTTAATAATAATATAAGTTAATAAATGCAACATTCATACAGTTTTCTGTTCTTTTATATCTCGGGGGAGTGAAATCCTGTAGTTTGTGTTTTTCAATTTTTAAATTATATATATTTTCTAATTTTGAATATAACAAACGTTATGGTTTGATGTCAGAATAGAGATTAAATATACCTTCTATTTAAGAATAGGAAGTTCTAGCGAGGTTTATGTTAATCAACATTTATAATCTGTCTTGAGCCATGTTAACAAGTGTTTTTCATGCTTGGTAGTGTGTACTGTATACACGACACACTAGATCCTCTCTGTATCCATAATTTTTGTTTACTCTTTGATGCAATTTTCATCAGGCCTAAAAACTTAAACTCTCGGATTGAGCTGATGAGCATGACTATCCTCGTTGGACATGAGTTGAAGGAGGGTGATGTTTTCGGTAACATTTCTTTAATAGACAAGGATGGATCACTATCAGATGATCGATTGCCGATAGATAAGAATGACCATGGGCATGTCACGTTTTTCTACCATTATTGGGATGATGCGGTCGGCATAGGCAACGGCTCATGTGTATCCTTTGGGAATCCTAGCCCTCCGTGTTCTGTTCCATTGTTGTCGGATACTGAGGTTCATGTGCAGCTTTTTGCTACAACGAAGGAAAAGGACAAGTGTTATAAAATCTGCGATTACAAGGGGAACCTACCACTGGAAGTATCGGAATTTTTGGCCAAGAAACTAAGTTATCAGCGTCGTAGGCTTTCCTTTACAAGTAAGGATGGATGCACACACACACTCATCGACTGTATCTTGTTGAGAGATGCTGTAGATGCGGCTATGGAGTTGACTTTTAAGTCGCCTAATCGTGATCTCGGAGCACGTGTGTCTGGACGTATATATGCCTATTATCGCGGCGTACTTGATAACCTTGATGACTTAGCACAACAACGCTACAAGACTATTGTCTTCCGAGCCGATCGTTCTGTATTAACGGTTGGCAAACAACAGCTTAAGAAATCAGTCCTGGCCGTACCCGCGAATGGCTACCTCGTGATAGAAGCTTTTTTTCGTGATGATGATTCTGGAATAACTATTTTGGATATAAAAGAAAACTTACGCGCGAGGCCCAGAGGTGACATCAACTTCTCTATGCCCGGGAAAAATTTCCAATTCCATTTGAAAGTGGAATGGAGCAAAGGTAAGTGGTCTCCATTTGAATATTGCACCTTAAGAGTGACAAACTATTATTCGTATCTTTACTTATCTTGGAATTGTATTAGTTTCCTTATCTTAAAATGTTATGCTATGCGAGATGGCTAGAAGTAACTGCTAATAGTTTGAGAATGGTTGTTATTATGCAGGACCCAGGTCTTTCTATACTAAGGTTGAAAATGGGCGTGACAAGTGAGAAGTTGCAGCTTTTGGATTGAAGATGTAATGAGGATAAAGCAACAAGATAATATGTGAGGTGGAAGGGAAGTTGATGGTTCTACCAAATCGATGATCTCTTGGTTTTCAGCAGCTATGGGTATTTTAGTTGTAGAGAACAATATGTAGATGTTTCTCACCACTGTTTTAGCATCAAGGTGTCCAAACTGTGCTTATATTGTCTTGAATATTGGTCATGCTAGCAATTTTTAAACAAATGTCACCCTGAACTACCTGTAAATCCTTCTCTCCAATTATAGTTCTACAAGTTAAAAAAAAGTACTCATAACAAACAATTTTTTTTGGGTAACCTGTGATATGCATGTTTATAAATTCCGGGACCGAGTGAGGGATGTCTTGTACTTGCCATCTTCGAACGTAGAAACCTTCAGGTAGGGCTGTAAAAATCCTGGTAGCACCAGGGAGAACAAACGGCGCACCAAGTGCAATAACTTTTGCAATTCTCTCTGGGTGTAAAAGGGCAAACACGTAGTGTTACAACCATGCCAGATGAAAAGGGTCGACTCAAGAGGGTCGTGTCTAGTCCCGTATGGCATAAGGATTATGTAGTGGGATAGTTATCTTTATCTTACTTGTTAAGTCGTATTTGAGTCTAATTGGGATAAGTGCCAAAGTAGGTCCGATGTCTGGTGACAAGTGCCAAAGTAGGTCGATGTCTTGTGATAATTGCCAAAGTAGGTCGAGTTATTATAGGATAAGTCCCTCATCTCAGTCCCTTAGGATACTTACATAACAATTATATAAGAATGACAGGCCATTCTTATAACTTACATATCCAAATACATCTAACAATGACTAAAAATAAAAATACAATAAATCGTAACTCAAGTAAATACTTGAGTCTTCTTAGTCATCATAGCGATCCAGAACTTGCACATGAAGAAACCCATAACGAGGTTTCCCCGCCTTCCAAGTAGTACTCCAATCCATGAATAAGAACCATTTCATGCAATACCACACATACAAATAGATCCGCAAACTAACACGAGTGACAAGTGTAGTACGGACCATAACAACTCAGTTCCCACAGAACTACCATCAATACTAGCGAAGTGAATGATCAAGAAGCCAAAACATAAGCGAATAACAGCAACTTCATGACCAAACTAGTAACATCCAATCAGAACCAACACATGCGGTGGTACAAATAAGCAACCTGCCTTGGCTTAGAAAATCATGACACCCAATATCCAGTCATCACAATCACGCATAGGAGATCAGAACAACCACAACCTCTCATGTTAACCCACCAAGACAGAATGTCAGCATGACTGATCCGTAAAACCTCCATAATATCCAAACAAACATCCAAACGCAACCACAAGAGGAATAGCATAATAGTAGAACCAGTATCGCCAATAATCCCCATGATTGCGTATCAACAGATACTACTCCATTCATAGTTTACAGCAGAAAACAGTAGTAACCATCCCAGAAACAAACGATCAATAGGGTTTCGACCCTAACTTCCATTAACAAACATCCCAGGTCAGCAGGTCTGTGAAACTATCCAATTGCTAGGGTTAAAGACAACCCTAGCATAATAGTACATCGATCAACAAGAACACCAGAACACAAACCCGCCAATCGAACCAAGCATAAGGTCTAAAACCTAACATGGCCATAAACGATCCGCAACATGATAATCAATAGCTGCAGGATCAATGAATAACAGGTAGGGTTTTTGAATAAGATCCCTAAAACTTAACTTCCATCTCTCTAAAACCCACGTTCATATCTCAAACATCTTGATTAGAACATACAAATAATAAACAACCCCTTGCAAAGGTTGACGTTCCAGCACACCCATAAGATACGGACCCTAAAGTTAGGGTTTTGTAAAACAATAAGCACAGCAAGTCTCAACCAGATCGCACCATTAATAATCGATCTATCAAAATAAACCGACTAGAATTCAGCGCAAACCAATCCCCAAATCGCCCCCTTATAAGTATATCAGTTATAAACCGACATAAGATAATAGAATAGGAGGGATGATAAAAAACGAAACCCTAAAAAAACAGATCCCATAAAGAATCTATTGGTTAGGGTTACGGCTGCATCGAACAGAAGAACCCTAATAGGGATCAAAGACGAAACCCTAATAAGATCGACAATGAATAACATATAATCTAACCACCAATCAACAGACCAAAGAGATAAATTACACCTTCGATGCAGAAAATAAAAAAGGACGATATCCTTAAGAACCCTAGCAATAGGGTTGGAAAAGTGAATAAAAACAGCACGCCACCACCAACTAAACACCAAATCTTCAAACCGATTGCATACCTAGGGGTAGAGAGGCGGTTGAGAAGAGATGGATTGGCCGGAATATGATAGGGCAGTGGCGGCCGGATATCCCCTTGAGAGAGAATATTTTAGGGTTTTTTTTGTCCCACAACCCTGTTTTATATTTTTCTTCTACCCTTTTCCCCTTAAGGATTTTAGATGAGTAATTACGTCCATTGTTTCTTATCCAATTATCTATAGTTTTCTTATTGACGCCGTGTTTTAGATAGTACCCTAAGGATTGAGACCTTGGTGGTTCTTCTATTGTTTGTTCATTAGGGGTTGTCTCCTTTCCTTTTTCGAACACGGTTCATTAACTACAACTTCCTTGTCCTTGCAATCATTAACTATGTTAAGGTTGACTTCTTTACTGTCTTCCTTATTGATCACTTGCTCTTCTTCCTCATTGTTGTCCTTATGGATAATGGATATAGCATTGAAAAACTTGGTGATGGGGGTGTCACCTTCTTTCCGTACCAATATCTTTTCTGGGGCCATCGTCTTAGTATACTCTCTTAATAAATTCATCATCTCAGTCATCTTTTCTTGCATCTCCTCCCTCTTTCTATAGACGGATTCTTCGAATTATGCCAATCTCTCTGAATGTGCCGACATGTATTCTCTCATTCGGGCTTCGAATTCTGGGCTAAGTTCGCGGGGAGGCGAAGATGGATGAGCGTATTTTTCAAAAGATTCTACATTCTCTCTAAGAGGTGATTCAGATAGTGGGGTTGATTTCTTACTTGAGATGGAGTTAACGGTCGCACGATTGGGGCTTAAATGCTTTCTTTGTTTTCCAATTAGGTAATCGACTCTTTCCTCGAGTTCACAAAGTTTCTCTTCAGAGAGATGGGAGATTTTTTTGGGTGACGAGATTGCTTTGACTACCATGGTCATATCACGGGGATCGTCCCAAGATTCGTTATCACAAAAGGCAAGCTCATCAATGATGTCCCATAATTCCTTCGCATCTTTTTCTCGTAATTTGCCGCCGGCCGCTTGATCAATCGCACGTTTGGTGAGGTAATCGACATGATCGTAGAAGATTTGGACTTGGAGCCAAAGATCAATGCCATGATGAGGGACTTTTGAAGTAAGACCTTGAAACGAGTCCACGCTTCGTAAAGAGTTTCACCTTGATGTTCTTGAAACATCAAGATTTCATTCCTTAGCTTGGTAGTTCTCCCCGGTGGGAAAAATCGAGCGAGGAAACGAGAGGTGAGATCATCCCAAGAGGTGTTGGATCCCGCGGGTAAATGCTCAAGCCATTGACTAGCTTGGTCACGTAGAGAAAATTGGAAGAGACGCAAGCGTGTCGTCTCTCGAGTGGTAACATCAAGGTTTATAGAATCAACGATTTTAAGGAAATCCATGAGATGTTGGTTTGGATCTTCGGAACGAAGTCCATGGAATGCACATCCGCTTTGCACCAACCGGATTGTGTCAGATCGCAAAGGAGACACATTGTCTCTTTGGGGGAGCTTAATAGTGTTTCGATAGCCTTGGTGGCTAGGTCGGGAGTATTCTCCTAAGGTACGTGCCCTAGGTTGTTCGGGTGGGTTTTGGTGGTTTTGTTGTGGTGGGATGATGGGGTCAAGGATATTATCACCCTCCATGATGGCGGATGATATGGATTACGAACAAAGGAACAAAGAAAAATATAGACTAAAGAAAGCTAAAAAAAAGAAAATAAAAATCTCACTTGATAGGAATCTAGTGAGTAGACCTAAACGAAATAGAAATCAAACCTAAGCAATAACTATTTCCCGGCAACGGTGCCAAAAACTTGATGCAAGGATTACGGCCACGCAAAAGGTTTTACTTCTCAATGGATCTTGAGAAGCTTGCAATCCTTCAGGCAGTGTACCTGGTCGTTGTAGTGTAGTATAGGTATGTCTGGGGGATTGATCATTCTCTAAGGGAATAGTGTCGTTAGATTGAAGTGTATGTCGAATAAGCCTAAAGGTGAAGGATGATTCTTTTTGTATTTTTTATATTTTATGAAACCAGGTAAAAATCTCGGTTTTTGAAGGAGTGGGCGGAATTAGTTGCTAGTCAACTAAACTAAAAACTAATTAATAAACAGAAAATTAAATAAACAAGAAATAAAAGTGGTGAACTTCTTATGATAGGACAAACATGTTTACTTAGACTTAATTACTCCCTAGTTATCTCTTATTGAATAGTTGAATGTCACAGTTCAGTTGTTTTAGTTGAAGCGCTGTATTCCTTAATACCAGTCGTGGGGGTGTGCTACCTTTCCCAACTCTATGAATATCAATTTCTCCTATGACCGAACGTTAAGTACACTATCATAGAATCACTAACATCAATTCATGCATTAAATACAACGAGAAAAACCGTATTGCACATATGATTACGTTTTTTAAGACGTTCAAGCTAGTTACCCAAAAGGAGATCAACCAGTTTTCTTAACCCAAACATGAATCAATCAACTAAACAATAGACAACTCTTCAACAATCAATAACTAGGTTTCATTAGATCTAAGCAAACACAAGATAACTTAAGCTAACATGTTAAAAGAAAGAAAAGAAAAACAAATAATCAAACAACACATAGACATATTGAATGATTAAACGATTACTTATCTTTAATTGAACATGGAAGATAGAAGGCTTTGGAAGCCTTACAATGAAGCACAAAGTCGTCATAGGGTTTGTATCTCCTAAAAAGTGGATAAAAAGTTCGACATAATAAAAGAAAGATCGAACTCTATATATAGTTTTTCATTCTTGATGCCGTCAGGTCACCGCCATTAGGGTTTCATCTTGTGCAAGTCACCACTCTGACGCCGTCACTCTTTGAACCCTGACGCCGTCATCCCGAGGCTGACGCCTTCACTCTTTAATCTTTTGGGTCATCACTTGTATTCTCCAAAGCGTGATGTCCTTCTTCCTTATAACTTGACGCCGTCAGGTGTAATCTCAGATTTTGTTTCTGAACCGACGTGTGTTAATTCATCTAGCTCCAAAATAACACGCGACGGCGTCACAAAGCATAACATGACACCGTCAGGTGTAGTATTCTGACAGGATTTTCATAACTTTTCCGTTTTCTTCACTTTTTCGCCCAAATATGTCCAAAAAGCTCCAATTTCTAGAATTCGCGTCACAAGTACCTAAAATACGAAAAGAAACGATTTGAGGCAATATTTGATCATATTTTCACGAATTTAGGCTTAAATGACCTCCTAAAAGCGTAACAAATAATTCCTTATCATCCACCCTCTAGAACTGCTAAGAAGATGGAAGAGATCAATAACTTTAAGCAAGAATCAGGAGATACCCTCTACAAAGCATTGGATAGGTTTAATGATTTGCTCTTGAAGTGTCCCCAACATGATTTGGCAGAGGTACTGTAACACCCCCATTTTCACAGATCGCAGCGGAATTTGGATATGGGGTATTACTTCATGGATCACAGATACAGTAATAGAAAACGACTCGAAAAGAGATGTTTTATAAAAATGAGTTATCATTCATTAAAATTATCAGAGTTTTATAAGAGGAGGTCCCCAAAATCAAAGTGTGTTATGAAGTTTGAATGATAACCAAATGGAAAGTCTTTCAAGTCTCGTGCCACTCCATGCCATAATTTGCACAGAGCTCCGTTACCTAGTATACATGCTTAAAAAGTCAACACTAGGTGTTGAGTGAGAGTCATAGTTTTAAGTGATAGTGAATACAAGTTCCACAGGGTTCAGTTGTTACACCCTTCAAGGAAAATGTAGTGTGTGTGATAATTGTAATGCATTTACAATTATCAAGAGTTGGTATATTGCACTAAGCTCATGAACCACACGTTAACGGTCCATATCATGGGGTCTGCACACCAAACCATGATGGGACGGGAAGGATAACTTGCCAAAGTTAATCCTTCAGAGGGTTCAAATATAATACTTATTGGTACCCTCCAGAGAGAGGTAGTACCAACGGGAGTTGTCAAACTCCAATAGATCTATCAATTATATTCACGTTCACTTGTGTAAAATATCACAAGCGATTAGATTCATGAATTTTGTTGTGTAGGGGTGGCAGATAGTTTACTGAATTTTGTTGTGTAGGGGTGGCAGATAGTTTACTTGTGCAACAACCAAAGAAAAAGACTTGTATTCAATTTATAACAAGTAGCATTTAAAAGAAGTATAAGACTCCTCACATGAAGCTCCCTACTATTGTATTATGTTATCAACATAATACCGTTCAGGCCATCATAATTCAGAAGTTAATACTCCTCACATGAAGCTCCCTACTATTGAGTTATGTTGTTTTTAGATTTTAGTTATAACATAACACCGTTCGGGCCATCATAATTCAGAGGTCATGCAATAATCGTTTGAGGAGCCAGGGCACTTTAATTCGTAAACCCAACAAACTCGTCAACGAAATATCCACATGATACCCCTCACATGAAGCTCCCTAGTATTGTGTTATACTTCTAACTTAAAATAGGTTTTTATATTTATATGAAAATACTTTCACTTTATACCCTTATAGTTTATATATTTACAAAATCTACCCTAGACTTATAATACTTATTTTATTTAGACTTTTAACTATCTAGACCTTACACAATTAGTCCCTATACTTCTATATTTTAGGAAAATGACAGAAATGACCCTTGAACTTATAAGTTTTCAAAATTTACCATTTATGCCCTTTACTTTATAACTTTTGCAAAACTAGTCCTTATAAGTTTATAACTATTTTTCTTTTTATCCTAAGGTTATAGAACTTTGGAAAAAGGGTCCTTATACTTATAACTTCTAAGAAATGTCAAAAATAGTCCCTAGACTTAAGATTTTCAGAAATTTACCATATATACCCCTATGCATGGAAAACTTTGTAAAACTAGTCC
This sequence comes from Artemisia tridentata subsp. tridentata, assembly GCA_021014915.2. Classification (NCBI taxonomy): domain Eukaryota; kingdom Viridiplantae; phylum Streptophyta; class Magnoliopsida; order Asterales; family Asteraceae; genus Artemisia; species Artemisia tridentata. The sequence continues at coordinate 74,898,694 of CP139506.1, read as the reverse complement.
TAATTCCATGCAAATCATATTTTTATGAAACAAAAAGGTTTCCTAGCTTATGGTTAACTAATATTAGCTTAACTAAGTTGTCTAAACTAGCTTATAGCTTAATATAAGGGATTATAGCATATATTATGTAATTCGACATATTTTAGGGTTTTAAAAAGAAAACTAGCAAGTTCTAGTGATCAAGGCTTAGGCAAGGGTTCTAATGCATCCTAATACTATCCTAGTACTGTAATATAATGATTAGAATAAAAAATTAAGCTTACTTGGGTCAGTTTAGGGTTAACGTGGGTATTGGTTAGGGTTTAGGGTTTCTCGATAGAAAAAGAACTCTACAAGGCCTCAAGGCTTATACCACTTGACTTCTAGGACTTCTAAGGCTCAAGTACTACTACTAAATACAGAAAGTTTAAGGTGGAAGAAGAGAATGGGATGGTTTGAAGAGAATGGGGGTGTAGGGGTATTTATACCCCTCGTTAACCTTGGAGGCCAAGGAAAACGGGGCTAGGTGGCATGTAACATGGAGGGGAGGTGTAAGGAGGAAGATGGATGACTAGGAGAAGCTAGTGGCTGAGTAAGATAAGCTACAAAACTAGCTAGGGGGCTTGTGGTGCAAAATGGTGCCGTGTGGTGGTTTTGGTCAAAGGTGGTGACAAGGTGGTGATGGAGGTGTGTGCTTGGGTGCTTAGGGGTGACAAGTAGGTGGATAAGCTGCTAGGGTGCTTATGTTTAGGTTTTAACTAGTTTAGGTTTAGTTTAGTCCTAATCTTGCTTAGTGAGAGATTAGGGTTTAGCTTAGGGTTTAGTGCCTAGATTAGGTTCCTATGAGTGTTTAGTGACTAATCGTAAGTCTTAGGAGGCTTATACTAAGTGGTGGTAGCTTATGGTGAAGTTTTGGGAAGGTTTAGACCTAGTTCTGGGAAGTTATGACCTAGTTATGGTTTTGTGCTTAAGAGACGTTTACCTAAGCTCTAAGAGGTTGTACTAGGGTCTAAGGGTGCTAAGATATCCTATTGTTCCTAAGGTAACTCATACATAAGCCTTGAACACTTCCAAACTAGTTTAGATAAGCAATTAGGGTTTTGTAAACACATAGGCCTAATTAGGGGTTAATTAGGGTTAGATTAGGGTTTATTAGGGTTTTGTGATGAGTTTAGTGTGTTAGGTTGATAGATTACTTATTGTGGAGCTGTTGTGATCTTATGCTTGACATACCAGAGGTTTATAGGATGTGTGGGTAGAGATATTTGGCTTGAGTGGATACGTGAGCAAGTCTAGAGAGTCATGCAGGTAATGAATGCACATAGAAAGCAAAAATTTACCTGTGAAATACATGACATAGGTATTTGTAGTAGGAATGATAGTGGTGAGATTTTACGGGTTGTTATAGGTACAGATTGTGATCATCTTATACAATGGGTTGGATGTAGCTACCAGACAGATGTTGGACTCTCAAGGTCCAATTTAGAAGATGAGTCCTGAAGATGCTAAGACAACAATTTCAGAAATGGCTGATCATTCTCAGATGTGGCACGATGGAGCATCTACGGGTCATAGAAGTGAAAGTAGTTTGGATGGATTGAATGCACTAAAGGTCCAAGTTGCTAATCTTGGAAAGGACTTGAAAAAGACAAACGAAAAGGTGCATGTAATTGAAGTAGGGTGTGAGGTTTGCCATGGTAATTATCTCTCTAAGGATTGCCCTTCGAAAGAGGAAGGGAAAACTCTTAAAAAAGCTTACTACACATAGTTTGATACATCATACTCTGGACCTGGAAGGTATAGAGCAAGTGGACTAGGTTTCTATCAAAGGGATGATAACAAGTTTGGTTACCAGGAGAAGCGTTCAAGTCTTGAGGAGAGGAGACTTTGAACAAGTTTATGACCGAGTCTGATAAGAGGCAAGAAGAGACCACCCGTCTGATCAATGAAATCAAAGGTGTAAACGAAGGGAAGTTCAGAAATCAAGGGGCTGCCATCAATTAACTCAAAACTCAAATAGGGCAGCTATCTAAGGTTCTTCAAGAAAGGTTTCCAGGGACTCTACCAAGCAACACTGAGACTAACCCTAGGGACCATGTGAAAGCAATAACTGTTGTTGAGGAACCAACTTTTGATTCTATTGTTGATAATACAAACGAGTATCCTGTTTTTTCTAGTTTATTTTTGCAGGTTGAAGCAGCTCTGAAGAAGGAGAGAGAGGAAGAAGATAGGATTTATAAAGCAACAATGGCGGCTAATGAAGTGGTTGAACCGTATCGACCACCTTCCCTTAGAAAGCTAACGAATGAGGAAGAAGGTAATGAAGTAAATCGTGCTTTAATTGACCTTATGAATTGCAGGTAAAAGTACCTATCATTGAATCTCTCAAGGAAACACCTAACTACACTAAGCATTTGGAGGATTTGCTGAAAAGTAAATCAAATGTTGGAGAAGATTCGAAGGTGACAATGGATGAAAGGTGCTCTATTATCTTGCTGATTTAGGAAAAAGACCCAGGGAGTTTCACTTTACCTTGCACTATTGGTTCAATTTCTTTTGATAATGCCTTTACTGATTTAGGAGCTAGTGTGAGTGTAATGCCATATTCTACCTTCACTAAACTTAATCTAGGAGAATTAACCCCTAAAGTGTTAACTATAGAATTGGCTGATAGGACTGCTAAGAGGACTAAGGGGTTATCGAAAATCTATTGGTTAAATTTGATAAATTTGTTTTCCCCATTGACTTTTTCATGCTAGAAATTCCTGAGGATTCTAAGGTTCCACTCATTTTAGGAAGTCCATTTCTGTTGTGCTAAATTTGATGTTTTCAAAAGAAAAGTGTCTTTAAGAGTTAGAAACAACAAAGTTATCTTTAAGAATGATAAACTAGTTGCACCAACAATTCTCACTATTTACATACTTGATGATGTAGGCGAACCATGGGAGATCGAAATGGAAAGTCAACAAATGAGGGAGACCTTAGTGCTGAATAGGTCTAACAACCTAAATCAAGAGGACATAATCAAGCTAGAAAATCTCAATGCACCATTAGTCCCAAATGGTGTCGATAATATGGATTCAGGTATTGAGGAAGGAGAAATAGTGTCACCTAATAACACTATTGTTAATAATAATCTTAATGCAATTTCACCCTTTATGGATTTACTAATTCTGATAGTGATGAAGGTGAGGTTGTTGATATAGGAGAAACAGTTAAAATAAACCACGTATACTTGACAATTAATACACCTAGATTTTGTGTTTTAGGAAGGAGAATTAAGAAAGTTGATCCATTTATCTTACATTTTCCATGCATGATAGGTTTTAAATACTTCCAAGCTTACTTTGATGAATTATTAATTTGATTTCTAGAGAATTGTTTAACTCGATAATGGTAAAGCAGTTGGAACCTAGAGAAAACAATTTAGTTGATGTAGTTTGGGGTGTAACTATGCAGATCAGAGTAACGATCTTCCAGGGAAATTGGATGCTTTCTATGACGTGTTTGATATTAAGCTCCAAGGTCTTGCTAGGAAGTAATTTTGTTTTTGTAGGAGTCTAATGTTATCTTATGAGTAGTGGTTTATTTTCTTATTTAGAGAATAGGAAGTGTCTTGTTATGTAAGCTTTTCCGCCTATGTAACGGGCTGAGATATGGGATTTCACCCATATCCGTTGTACTTAAACATCTTTTGGAGTAATATATTTACCGGGTCTTTGACCTTTTACCCAAAAAAAAACAATTTAGTTGTAGTAGTTAGGGATGTAACTGTGTTTTGGGAATTCTTTTTATGTCACAAATTTTACTATTCTAGATAGCCTGGAAGACTATATGGAAAAGGAATTAACCCAACTATTCTTAGGAAATCCATTCAAACAAGCTAACAATTTGAGAAATGAGGAGTTTATTGGAAAATTTTCTTTTGAAACTGGTGATCTTACTTACATAATGCCTAACATGATATACAGGTTACGCCACTTTTCGCAGGTATCTTGCAACATGATGCCACCAATCTTGATGATTAATGAGCAGGACAAAACACGTGGACTCATGCACCCATACCAAAAGGAAAAGGAATTTTACAATGGATGTTTAGAGCTAGGAATGGATTACAAAAGGGTTGAAATGATGATTGATAGGCTCACTCATGGACATGCTCCTTTTCACGATTCGGATTGGAGAAACTAAGGAGGAAGAGAGTCGAACTTGAACGAACCAGAAATAACCAAAAGTGCTTACCGGGAGACAACCCGGAATGTTTTCCAATTTTTCTTTTCTATTTAGGATTCTGTCAGACGAGTCGATACGGCGTAACCACTTCTAATTACAGCGTATTCCACTCTCTGATTTCGTACTTTTGTTTATTTCTGCATTTTTAGGATTTTTATTTTATAAACTATCTGTCAGGTCTTTTATTACGACGCAATCCTGTTTTGGGATACGTCATAATCAAACCTTGACCTATACTTTGTTTTCTATACAGATTGTTCATTACAACGTATCCAATCTCAGGGAAACGGTGTAAGAACAACAGTCTGTATGATATCACTAAGGTAGTTTTTACCCCAACTTGACCATTACAGCGTATCCAATTAATGGATTACATCATTATGATCTACAGATCTGGATACGACCTTAAATGTTTTTCTAACGCTCTAATCACTACGAAAGTAGTTTTCTGCTTTTGTTTGATTCATCTACAGGTTTGGTGGAACATATGAAGTGGTAGTTTACATATTCTAATTGTAAGCCTAAGCAAGAAGGTGGCCTTGGAATTCGTAGATTGGCTGATTTTAATGTTGCTCTAATGGCTACGCATATTTGGAGTATTCTAACCCGTAAAGAATCTTTATGGGTTAAATAGATTCATTCATGCAAACTTAGAGGTAGAAGCTTTTGGGATGTTCCATGCTTGGGTGATGTTAGTTGGGGTTGGTGAAAGTTACTTGAGATTAGACCCAAGGTTCGTCCTTTCATATGGCACAAGATTAATGATGGTAAGACTACCTCCATGTGGTTCGATAAGTGGTGTGATTTAAGCCCTATTCGTGATATGCTCACTGCTAGAGACATTAGTCGGGCTGGGTTACGCTTATCTGATTCGGTTCGTGATGTGATTGATAATGGTACTTGGAGACGGCCTCCTAATTCGTTTTCTAGGTTTCTGGACCTAGTTAATCTCTCGGTGCCCAATCTAGTTGATGGTACTGATGACGGTTTATTATGGCGTGATTTGGATGGCAGCCTAGGTCCTTTCTCGGTTGCGTGTGCTTGGGAATCTCTTCGTTTAAGGGCTGATCTGGTTGATTGGTGTCACATTCCGTGGTTTCCTCACTGTATACCACGACATGCTATTCATTTGTGGCTTGTTCTTAAACAGAAGTTGAATACACAAGATAGGTTCCGGCAATCGGATGTTGGTCCTAATGTTGATTTGAACCTGCTTAGATGTCCGCTATGTGATATGATTCCTAACTCTCACTCTCACTTGTTCTTTGAGTGCCTGTTTTCTTTGCAGGTTTGGTTGCAAGTTCGTGTTTTATCTGGAATGGATGCTGTCCCACCTTCTTTGGCCGATGTTATCACGTTCTTAATTCCTATATCCAAGGGGCGTTCGGTTACTAGCATCATTTCTCGGCTATTGCTTCCTGCTTCTACTTATTATATATGGATGGAACGCAATTCTAGACTTTTCAAGCAGGAGAAGTCTACTGTTGCTGAAGTGGTCCAAGTTATTGTCTCTACCATTCGGTTGAAGCTGGTTACCTTCAAATTCAAGAAGATAACCCCTCGATCTCGGCTACTATTAGATCAATGGAAGATTCCAAGTGCTTGTCTTATTCACGAGGGGAGTGCCAGGTAAGGGTTGTACTCTTTTTCCCTACTCCAATGTTTTCCCTCCGGGGTTTTTCTTGGAAAGGGTTTTTAAGGAGGCAAGCTTCCTGGGTCGCCTTGCTCCCTTCGTGCTTCTGGTGGATGCGGGATGTTCTCTTGTTTCAATTTTATTCTTGTTTTTATGCCTAGTTAGGTGATTTGTAATATAGCTAGGTTTGTTGTATTTGTGGCCTGGCATAAGCACTAGTTTATCAAGAGTTTTGCTTGAGGTTAATGTGGTACCTCTGCCACATTCCATATAAACTTAACATTATTTTTGGTTATATATTTACCGGGGTTAACCCCTTTACCCCAAAAAAATAGTTTACATATTCTGATATTCTAGATGTTGCACAGCCATGCTGGAATTCAGGTGCCCTCTTTCTTTAAAAAGAAAAAGTTGCTCGCATTCATACCATGGAGGATCATTTCGAGCAATCTCAGGGGAGTTTCAGTTTCTAATTGATGCTAGTTTAACCTAGATCACATTTTGATATTTATAATTTTCGTTTACATATGATCTACGTAGCACTATCGGGTAGTGTACCCGGTCGTGGGTAGTCTAGAAATGGCAAAGCCGAGGTCGTCCCAAGAGCTAAGGTGCGGATTTTAATCTAAGTCCTATGTTGTCACTGAAAAGGGGATTTTGAAATGATTTGTAATAAGCAAATGAAAACAACGGAAATTAAATTGAGTTTAAATTAGTGAGAGAAAGCTGTGCTAGCCTAGTTACTAATCTTATTATGCCATGAGTTAGTCTTCCTAACAATGTCTATTATCGCCTTGCGTGGTGGTTAATTGTCACTAGGATCAGTTGGTCAAATCGCCTAGCCTATAATCCCAAACTTGTACCTCCTTTGGTCAATTCAGCCACCAGTTAGGTTTTAGTCATTAAGTTCTAGGTATCAATCTAGACCTAGTTTGTACTAAAGTGTGTGTGGTCCTTTGGTCAATTCTCACACATACAAACATGATCCCGCATTTCTTATCTATGTCTACTAGAATACGTAGTCCTTTGGTTAATTCTTACACGAGGTGGTGTGTAGTCCTTTGGTTAATTCTTACACGCCTCGTAACCTACCGGCTAGGGTCCTTTGGTCAATTCAAGCTAGCCTAAATAGGTACTACCTAGCATAAATATCTCCAAAACGCGGGGGATCATAGAAAGGCTCACTAGTACAAAAATGGGATTTAGTCACACATGCTGTTTTTCGAACAGCCACACAGTCGCCTTTTTATGTGACTAAATGTACCAGAATAAAATAAACAGCCACACTTGATCCGACTTGTGTGACCATTTCGGAATTACATCCGAGGCTATAGCCACACATTTGAATATTTTCGTGACTATACGTATCTGGTAAATTTTTTTTTGATTTTTTAGTCACTTATAATTTGGGACGTGTGACGGATACAAATAAGGTTGAAACATTAGTCACACTATATATATACATATGTGACAAATATATGTCACGCAATTGAAAAGTGTGACCAAAATCCATATATGGTCACACGAAGTAATTGTGTATGTGGCTAAATCATATGCTCAAGTTTGTCACACATTATTTAAGCGTGACTGCTAGTTTTTGTTGAAAATTTAGCCACATATGAATTTGAAATGTGTGACAACTGAAAAGTAAGTTTGAAGCATAGTCACGATATGCATTTAAAAGTGACAAATATATGTCACACACTTGAGATGTGTGACCAAATGTCATATATGGTCACACTAAACCATAGGCATACATGATTAAGTGTGACCAAAATTCGATACAAATAGTCACGTAAGTTAATATGTGTGTCTAAAGTTAAGTGTGTGTTTGCCTGCCAATTCCTAATGTGTATGGTCACATTTAATTGTAGCACAATCATGTGTCTATAGGCTATACAATAGTAACACCATACCACAAATGTGCATCTAAATTATGTTTATGGCCACATTATAAGGGTATTATATGTGACCAATACATTGAAAATAGTCACACTGTGAAATATTCATGTGACTAATATGTATAGCAAAATGTGAACTCAGTTATCATTAACCTTGATATTAGTCACATTGAGTGTTTGTGTGACTAAATTCAAGATGTTACATATGGTCACATGAAGTATTTATTTAGGTGTCTAAATCATAGTCATATTTTGAGTTCAGACTGTTAGTCATGACTCTTCATTTAATTTGCCCCATTACAATGCTGGGATTTTATAGTCTATCTAGTTTAATGCAGTAGTATGTAAGTATGTTACTTGCCCCTAGCTGGAACCAGATTACTTGACTTTCTAAAGTCAATTTTCAACTTTATAATGAAGTAACATGTTACTAAAGTGCCTGCAAGTGCATATACATGATAAATGGAAACTGCAAATACAATAAATTAAGCTTGACTGCAAGTGGACATATAACAGTGAAAACCGCAAAATTTTTCATTGCCATTGAAAAGCTTGACTTTTTTGAGTCTAAATCCATTACAACAGGCTAAATTACAGGAACAACTATTTAATACTAAAACAGCTATTCATCTAACATTACTAACTTTACAATACCAGCAGTAACCTTGCACTTAGCCTTGAGCAGCAGTCTTAACTTCAACCAGCAGGGTTAACTATTACACTAGCAGTCTTAATGCAGCATGACATGCTTCACTTGGATTTTCGTATAACAATACCTTCAATGTCGGTTCGATAGTAGTCACTTTGTGATTCCTTGCCCAAGTCTTCTTTATATACACGTGGCAATATTTTTTCATTTTGCTCGTGAATGACTGTACTAAACTCCTCATCGACTTCGTCATATGTATCTTTGTAATTCTTGGTAGTGTGTTTTAAAGACAATGGACAAATTTTTCTGTACCTGGTCTTTCACATAAAACACTTGTGTTGCTTGTGACGCTAATATGAACGGATCATCCTTGTGGCCGAAAGTATTCAGGTCTACCAACGTATAACCAAGAGGATCATGTTTGACCCCATGAGTTTTGCGATTAGCCCAATCACATTTGAAAAGAGGAATTTGCCTGAAACGGTAATCTAGTACCCATATCTCTTGTAAAACCCCATAATAAGATGTTTTTTTTTATGGTTGCAACTTCTTTTTTGGATATGTGCACATCTACTGACTCAACACTAACCCCACTGTTCTGGTAAACTATGCCATCATTACTTTTCGTACGAAATGTATACCCATTGATGTTATACGCCTCGTATTTCACTACGCTGGCGCGTGGTCCAAATGATATCCACCTCACAGTTTCTGATACACTGTCATTGGATATCGCTAACTCTCTCTCAACCTGAATTTCATTACAAGTATATATATTACCTTTAAATTGCAGGAACAACAAACAAACAATTAAAGAATAGGAGTGTTTGGGATAATGAAATGGTGTGCTGGTCGACCTCTATCTAATGTCATATACAGGAGGGACAATTATGATGATAGCAACAAACAAACAATTATAAACAACATACAAGTAATTACCTCTTCGAGTAACCACTTAGCAAAAGATTTACTGTGCTCATTCTCCAGCAATGCAAGTTTTTTACCCGGGTTTTTTCCTTTCAAAACTTCCTTGTGTCGCCTGAAACAAATAAATGTCTTTGATTATTATATTTGATAGAACATTTTAAGCAACGAAATCGACATGTGTTAGTAATATATACTTACTCGATATACGGTTGAATTTCATCTGTATTTTGTATTACATACAAATGTGCTTTCTGAAAGGATTCTACGGAAACTTCACTTGGTTTGCCGGCCGACAATGGCTTTCCGTCCTCAACTTCATTGGTTACATGTTTATCAGCTGGGATACCAATAGTTTTCATGGTTTTATGATATTCGCTAAAAAACTCTATTGTTTCTTCCGCGATAGTCTCCTCGGCAATGCATCCCTCTGGTCTATTTCTGTTTCGCACATGTCCTTTAATAACCTTCATACATCTTTCGAAGGGATACATCCACCGAAAGCATATGGGACCACATAATTTTACCTCCCTAGTTAGGTGCACAGTCAAGTGTATCATAATATCAAAAAATGACGGAGGAAAGAACTTCTCGAGTAGGCACAGTGTAACAACAAGTTCTTCTTGCATCTTATCTAGTTCTTGCAAGCTGATTTCTTTCCTACATATAGATTTAAAGAAAAAGCAAAACCTGATTATAGCATATCGTGTGGGCGGGTGCATGACTGAACGTATAGCAATGGGTAAAAACTCTTGCATTAGCATGTGATAGTCATGCGATTTAAGGCCAATGAGCTTCCTATCATTTAGGCTGACCAAACTAGAGAAATTTGAACAATAGCCTTGTGGTACCCTGATGTTGCTTAACGTTTCACAAAAGATGTCTTTTTCAGCATTCGTTAATGTGTAACCTGCTGGAGGTAGTGTTGTTTTGTCTGCTTCTTGCCTAGCAAACAACTCTTCTTTTATCCCCAACTCTTCCAGATCCAGTCGAGCATTCATTCCATCTTTTGTCTTTCCAGGAACATTCAGCAAAGTTCCGAGTAGACTCTCACCAACATTCTTTTCTACATGCATGAAGTCAATACAATGCGGAACAGAATGATGCCTCCAATACCTTAGCTTTCGATACCAAATGTTGAATTTCTTCCAATATGCTTCATTTGCTTGGCTTGAACTACCCTCTTCTTCTGTTGTTTTCCTTTTCTGCTTTTTAATCTTCCCACCTCTGCCTCTGGTATCTTGATCTTGGTTTTTCGAGGTTTTTCCTTTTCCCCACTTATTTTCAATATGTTGTACCTCGTTGTATATTTGTTCCCCGGTCAATGGATTTGGAGCATGACGTGGTTCTTCTTGTCCATTAAACGCCTTCCTTTGCGTTCTGAACGGATGGTTGTATGGTAGATATCGTCTGTGTCCAGCATAACTTTGCTTGGATGAGGCGGAAAGTCTAACACAGTGTGTATCTTTCCCACATACTACACAACCTTTGAATCCACTGTATGGGCAGCCACATAATGTACCAAGTGCAGGGTAATCATTTATCGTCCATAACACAACGGCGCGCAGATTAAAGTTTTCTTTTTTAGAAGCATCGTATGTATCAACCCCTTCCTCGAATAAGGTTTGCAGATCATCAACCAACGGTTCTAAAAATACATCGATATCATTTCCCGGGTATCCCGATATCAATACCGAAAGCATGATAAACTTTCTTTTCATACACAACCATGGAGGAAGGTTGTATATGACAGATAAAACTGGCCATACACTGTGATGCCTATTTCCTGAGTTGACGTCAACCCCATCAGCCGATATTCCTAGCCGTAGATTTCTCGGATCTTCAGCAATTTCGGGGAATTTTTCATCTATGGTACGCCATGCCTGTGAATCTGCGGGGTGACGTAAAACACCATCTGTTATCCTCCTTGTTGCGTGCCATGTTAGATCTTCTGAAATACTTTCTAACTTAAAGAGGCGTTGCAGTCTTGGTATAATTGGAAAGTACCACATTACCTTTGCCGGAATGTTTTCGTACACTTTATGTGTCTTACTATCCACCTTCCATCTTGATGTCCCACAAGTTGGACAAACAGTCAACTCCTTGTTAACCTTCCAGTAAAGAATGCAGTTGTTGCTACATACATGTATCTTTTTGTATCCTGATCCCATCATTCTCACTAGTTTTTTTGCCTCATAAGTTTTTTCAACCATTTCGTTACCAGCAGGTAGCATCTTTTTCAACAATCCTAGTAATTCAGTAAAGAACTTATCAGAAGCTCCATACTTACCCTTCAAGTTGAGTAGTTTAACTATTGCGGACAACTTTGTGAAGTCAGGACATCCTTCGTAAAGTGGCTTCTCCGCGTCTAATAATAGTTGTTGAAACTTGGCAAGGTTATCCTCATCAAAACATTCTTTTGCACCATTAACCATGTTCACTGTTGCTGGGCCATCTGTTGGAATTTCTGGAACAAAATCCATGTCGAAATCCGTGTCGTCAACAAACTCCTCTGTTGTAGCATTAACAGGTATTTGGGCAGTTGTTGCTTGCTCATCATTTTCTCCATGTTTATCCCATTTTGTGTAGCTTTGATTAATCCCGTGGCAGAATAAATGGAACTGCACATCCTCCACTTTATGCTCTATGCGGTTTAAACATGAGATACACGGACATGGCATCTTAAGCTGTTGTTTATTACCTCGTGGGTCGATGTTCATCATCTTCTGCAAGTTGTGTTCTGCATACTTAATAAACGCGTGTACTCCAGCAATATATTGTTTCTTGGTCCTACTAGTTTTCATCCAAGACTTGTCCATGCTATTGTTGAGGTCAAATGGTAACGTATGTATCCTACAAGTCACAAATTAAACCAATATAAGCATCAAATCATTTGTGCATAAGTAAACCAAGTATTTACCACTACTAGTACAAAAGGTACTGCTGCTAGTGAAATTTAGTACGGCTAGTATAAATTTAGTACTGCTAGTACCCGTCACAAATTAAACCAATATAAAATTGTAAATGTTTGATACGTTTGGGCCTAAGTCTAATGTGGGATAAAATGTTTATTTTGAAAATATTACAACCATACATTAGTAAAATCTAGTATTAATGGTTTTTGTTGCAAAGTGAAAATTAAAATAATACTACTCTGTTAGTATAGTATTAATGGTTTTTGTTGCAACTTGCAACTTGCAACTTGCAAGTAATTATGGGGAAGGCTATTTCATCATTACACACTATTCACATTGCTAGGCTCGATACATCTTCCTTCCTCTAGGTGTTTCTTGATTGTTGTTGTATATAAAGCAACATACCTCTCATAATTTTCATCTCTTCTTAACAAACCAAAATAAAATTTAAAAATTACAAAAAATCTCAAAATTTTTTGTTATCAAAATCATATATGGAAACTAAACTAGTGATTTGTTCTGAATTGGCAACAGTTGCAAACTCAAAGCTTGTGAAAGACATGATGCTAGTTTACTATGAGCGACAGGTTGAAGCTACTTCCAAGGAAGTTCATGATTTGAGGCACAAGGTTTCTGAGAAAAGAATGCTGATAAACAATAGGGATAAGATGATCAAGGAGTTAGAGCTTTTATATGGTTTTGATTCTGCTCTTGAAAGCATTGCTGATTTAAGGAGGATGCAAGAGGAGGACATGATGGCATCTGATAGGTTGCTTGTTGATATTGCCCAAAAGCATAAGCGTCTAGGTGATTTGGGCAACTTTATCACGAAGCTTGGATCAATGAACTACTGATGTGGTTGATATGTTAGTTGACTATGTTTATGTCTTTTGTGTTTTGTGGTGTCATGGTTGATGTTGTTGGTAGTCTTTCTGATGTTGTTGTGTTTTGTGCTGTCATCGAATGGTAACGATAGATGTATGGTATGATGTTAAATATTAATGCAGCTATGTTAATGTCAATATTATTTTCTAACAGCCTTTTGATTTGTAAAGTTACAATGTCAAGTGTTTAGCACTGCCTAGTTCCAAAAATGCATATACTTAAGAAAGTCAAACTTTGTTTATTACACCTAAATGCAGGAAGTTACCTACACATACCAACCAAGCCTTTAATGGCATTTACTTATACATTGAACTATGTGATCCTCTTTACTTTAAATGGCCATTACATAAACACAACATTACACACAACATTACACCATCAAAAACCTGTCAAACACTAAACCTCATCCACAATGACTTCCAAGCCAAATGTTATTGAAATATCCTCTGATTCATCAGGACTAATGTCTCCTAAACCTGATTGGAATTTCCCCTACCCTCCTACAGGTAGCTTTCATAAGAGAATACCACCTAAGGGAAAGGTTGTTGACTCGAGCTCTGACGATTTTAGCTCCTTTAACAGTAGCTTTTTTAATGATAGCTTGGTTTCTAGCTATCATTCAACATCTGAAGATGAAGCTGTCTCAAAAAAAGCCACAATGTCCAAAAACCCTCCAGTTCACACTCTGTCAATCCCAGGAAAAAGGGAACAAGTTCTATGCCTACCAAATCAGGCAACTAGGGAAGAAATCCAAGCAAAGAAGAGAAAGGGAAAAGGCCCAATTGAACTCACTAAGGGTAAAGGGAAAAGGACAATTAGCTGAGCTTTACTAGTCTTGATGTTATGATGCTACTGTAATAAGTACTATGTTTTCTCCTTGTATGTAATCAACTATGCAATCAACAATGCATCTATGTATGCAGAATTTTGTTATGTAATAACAGTTGGTTTTTCAAGTTGAAGATGCTATTTTTCATTCATGTTAAACCCAAAATACAACTTTAAAAAACTATATATCCTACAAGTCACAAATTAAACCAATATAAGCATCAAATCATTTGTGTATAATTACAATGGATAGTGGGCAGAATTTGCTATCTTTATAATTGTAAAAAACAATTTCGAGAATAATATAATTTCACCATTATTGCATAAAAAAATGATTTCCTAATTAAAAAAATTACCTAATTTAGATCTAAATGAACCTCCCTCCGTTGTTGATGGCCGGACCGGCGAGTGGTGGCTGTGATTGG